>OZ022419.1:2753712-2866212 GCA_963989365.1 Rhimphoctona megacephalus
AGCAGGAAATAATCATAGGAATTGCCAACTAAAGCGGGAAATAATCATAGAAAAGCAGGAAATACTTAAAGTTTTTTCAACTACAGCGGAAAATATTCTCAGAGATGTTCAACTATAGCGGGAAATAATCATAGGAATTGTCAACTAAAGCGGGAAATAGTTATAGACCTTTTCAACTATAGCGGAAAATATTCTTAGTGATGTTCAACTATAGCAGGAAATAATCATAGGAATTATCAACTAAAGCGGGAAATAGTCATAAACCTTTTCAACTATAGCGGGAAATATTATTAGCGATGCTCAACTATAGCAGGAAATAATCATAGGAATTGTCAACTAAAACGGGAAATAATCATAGGAATTATCAACTAAAACGGGAAATAGTCATAGACCTTTTCAACTATAGCGGAAAATATTCTCAGAGATGTTCAACTAAAGCGGGAAATAGTCATAGACCTTCTCAACTATAGCGGGAAATATTCTTAGTGATGTTCAACTATAGCGGGAAATAATCATAGGAATTGTCAACTAAAGCGGGAAATAGTCATAGTCCTTTTCAACTATAGCGGGAAATATTCTTAGTGATGTTCAACTATAGCAGGAAATAATCATAAAAATTGTCAACTAATACGGGAAATAGTCATAGACCTATTGAACTATAGCGGGAAATAATCATAGAAAAGCAGGAAATACTCAAAGTTTTTTCAACTATAGCGAAAAATATTCTCAGAGATGTTCAACTATAGCGGGAAATATTCTTAGTGATGTTCAACTATAGCAGGAAATAATCATAGGAATTGTCAACTAAAGCGGGAAATAATCATAGAAAAGCAGGAAATACTCAAAGTTTTTTCAACTACAGGGGAAATCATACTCAAAGATTTTCAACTAAAGGGGGAAATACTTAAAGTTTTTACGACTATAGCGGGAAGTATTCATAAAAATAGTAAACTACAGCGAGAAATAGTCATAGACATTTTCAACTATAGCGGGAAATAATCATAAAGATTTTAACCCTTTGAAGCATAGTGACATACTGGTATGACACCTACTTCCACTCTGTTTTTCTCGAATAAAAAAATTTTTTAGCGCATAACGACGAATGCCAATATATATTTAGGATATTCAGAGATCAATTGTTACTACAATATCACTATTAAGGGCTTATGTCGCACTTAGTGGATGTTGAGCATCATTACAGTACAAAAAAACACGTTTTTTAGACAATTAATGTAATTGTGCCTAATTTAGCAGATAAACCATACACAAAAAATAAATTCAGAAGCGTTTTCTAGGTCGCTGATTACGAATTCGAGCTCAAAATCCCGAAATTGAAAATGGCGAATCCAATATGGCGAACCAAAACCGGAGATTTTACTGGAATTACTAAAACATCGAAGTTGCTCAGTATATTGATTCTGTTACACTAAATTTCTAATAGAATTACGCTTTTAGCATTACCCGGAGCTAACGGCGAGGACGTAGCGAGTTTCTATAGCTCCATATTTTTTTTATTTTTTTTTCACTTTTTCATTTTTTTCATGTTTCATTTGACCAGTCATTTTGAAATTGTAAGCTCAGATTAGTATCAGTGACTAAGCCAGTTTTTGTATTTCATTATCCTATATTGGAACTACCATTTTTATTGTTCAATTTTGAACTGAGATTCGAATTCAATGACTCAAAAACCCCCCCGCATACTGAGTTTCATCTTCATGAAGCTACTTTGAACATTTTAGTCCGTCATATTGGATCCGCCATCTTGAATTTCCAAATTTTGAGTGTAGATTTGTAATCAGTAGCCCCGAAAAACCCCGAGTACCAACTTTTGCTTTCATCAATTTTTGCATTTGCGGTCCGCCATATTGGATCCGCCATCTTGAATTTCCAAATTTTGAGTGCAGATTTTTAATCAACGACCCCGAAAAAACCCCGATTACCAACTTTTACTTCCATCAAACGATTTTTGCCTCTGTGGTCCGCCATATTGGATCCACCATCTTGAATTTCCAATTTTGAGTGCAGATTTGTAATCAGCGACCCCGAAAACCCCCGAGTACAAAGTTTTGAGCTGATTGCACGTAAGGAAAAATGTATGCTTCGAAGGGTTAAACTATAGCGGAAAACTAACTGGTACGCTCGTGGAAACAATGTTTGTGTCTTAGTCTATTGATGATAACTCCCGCTCAGATCGAACTGACACGTAGATGTTCATTTGTCCTGTTACTGACGCCAGCGCCATCAATACAGAAGCCAAATTTTATTAGCTTCCCCTGAAACCACATCCCACCTAGGTTCAACCTATTCTCCTCTAGATTCCATCTTTTTGTATGACACTTGAAATTGTAAGTTATTCAACTGTTACGAATAGAATTACGAAAAATGGTTCCGAAAACGAGTACTTGGATTGAGCTCATAAAAAAAAATCATTGGCTTGTCCTTCAAGATGTCATCGGCGACGCCAAAACCTGGCCAAAATTTATTCGACAAACATTTTGGAATGCCAATTTCAACGATCATAATCGTATGATTGTTGTAAACTTTGCGATTGTTAATGGGGTTGGTGAAGAATTTCTACATAAAATTTTGTCATTCACGCTACGAAAAGCTTACAATCGTGATCGACGACATAAAGTAGCTGAACGATTTCAATATTATAACAATCCCATGAGAGGAGAAGAACGAAAAAGCCGAGCGTATTCGTTCGACTTGTACCATCGAAGATTGGTAACGTTGGATGGGGAGTTTTACGAAAGACGACAGTTTTAACGTAACTCGTAAAATTTGCTAATTGTTTCGAAATACAAAAAATACAAAAAAAACAATAAAAAATAAAAAAATAAATGGAGTCAGATATCCGCTACGTCCTCGTTCGTTGACTCCGGGTGCGGCTAAAAGCGGAAATTAATAAGGACATGTATGCCCAAAATAGTATCTACGTCCAAGCATGTCCAGACGTATAAACTGTCCTTAATCGTCCGGTTACACGGTTTGGAGCCATTTAAAGAAGCCTTCGGGCAAATAAGGATACACCAGTCGTCCGGTCACAATGAACAATCATGTATCCAAGCATGTCAGGACGAATAAACTGTTCTTAATCGTCCGGTTACACGGTTTGAAGCCGTTCGAAGAAGCCTTTGGACGAATAAGGATACATTAATCGTCCGGTCAGAATGAAAAATCATGTATCCAAGTATGTCCGGACGAATAAACTGTCCTTAATCGTCTGGTTACACGGTTTTGAGCCGTTCAAAGAAGCCTTCGGACGAATAAGGATACATTAATCGTCCGGTCGGAATGAACAATCATGTATCCAAGCATGTCAGGGCGAATAAGCTGTCCTTAATCGTCCGGTTACACGGTTTGGAGCCGTTCGAAGAAGCCTTCGGACGAATAACGATACATTAGTCGTCCGGTCAGAATGAAAAATCATGTATCCAAGCATGTCCGGACGAATAAACTGTCCTTAATCGTCCGGTTACACGGTTTTGAGCCGTTCAAAGAAGCCTTCGGACGAATAAGGATACATTAGTCGTCCGGTCGGAATGAACAATCATGTATCCAGGCATGTCAGGACGAATAAGCTGTCCTTAATCGTCCGGTTACACGGTTTGGAGCCGTTTCAATAAGCCTTTGGATGAATAAGGATACATTAGTCGTCCCGTAACAAAAAAAAAGAAGAAGAGCGGCATGGTGTTTTGCTGCTAGATGAAATGTCCACTAGAGAAAGTATTAGTGTTGACACTCAAACACTTACATTCAGAGGTCTCGTTAATCTTGGAGATGGCAAAACACGAAGTCAGACCTTAAATGAAAAATCCAATCATTGCTTAGTCCTAATGTTTCAGTCATTTTATGATACGTACACGCAATCTATTACGGTATTCGCTTCAAGGGGTCTAGTGAAAGGCGATGTCATCGCGCAATTGGTAGTTAAAGCTATCTTGCTGATGGAATAAGCTGGCGCAAAGATTCATGGAGTAGTAAACGATGGAGTTACTACCAATCGAAAGTTTTGGTCGGAATTGGGTATCACAACTGATAGGAACAATTTACGGAATTACTTTGACCATCCCAATAATAACAATCGTAAAGTCTACGTATTTTCGGATACTCCCCATCTGATTAAAACCATTCGCAACCGTCTCTATAACAACGGAGTTTTACAGGTAAATAATAGCAGTAAATAAGTGTCTTTCATAAAACAAAAACATGTAGTGTAAATGGATGTTTGTTAATTGATTATGGTATTTCAGATCGATCCAGCAGAGCCGTGTATAAATTGGGAACATTTCCGAATTCTACATGCCAAAGATAAAGAATTTGCTCGGCCAGGACAACTTTTAATGTGCCCAAAATTGTCAGTTAATCATTTGGTACTCAACAATGCCTCAAAAATGCGAGTACGGTTGGCAGTTCAGGTATTATCCAATTCAATACAACTCAAGTGATTTCTAATTGTAAGGCAATATGGCGACATTTTTCATTTTTTATATTTGTAGGTGTTCAGCAATTCGGTTGCCAGTGGTCTTCGCTTTTTTCAAAAATACGTCGAGGATTTGAAAGATTCTGAAAGTACTGCTTCGTTCTGTGAGTGGATGAACAATTTATTCGATGCGCTGAATGGCAAAGACCCTGAAAAGGGAGTAGTACCGGGAAACCCAGATTTTCAGGTACCGTATTTATTATTTTGGTGATTAGCCGAACCTTGATTTACTCATATTATAATTATTCAGCGTTCTAATTTTTTAAATATCAGCTTGTTGAAGATAGCTTGAATAAGCTCGATCGCTGGGAAGCTGATGTTGAAAATGGCAAAATATCAAAAAATCTGTTCCTGACAAAGCAAACTGCGGAGGGACTGCGCATTACTTTAAAATCAACGCTGGATCTTATACAGTATTTAATTGTTGATTGTGGCTTCTCATATGTGCTAACTGGTCGCATAAATCAGGATGCTCTAGTGGTTTGCTTACGTAGTATAGTTTTTCCAAACGATCTAACAAAATGTCGAATTTTGTAGGCATGCAACTAGGTTTTTTCTGTCAATTTAATTTTAAACTCAACAATAAAAAGATTTCATATATAATGTAATCTATATAATCTTATTTTAATATCAATAGTTCTAAAATTACGGCAGTTCAGTTTTCAACATTTTGGCAAACGTTCCGTCTACTTTTCAATCTAACATATACAAAAAAGTATCAAATTTTCCAACAGTCGGAAAAATTTTTTTTGTATAAAAAGAATTTAGGAAAATTCCTTAAAATACGTCTTCGAATAATCTAGAATTTGCCTATAAATATTCTTCTTTTTTTCGCAGGTTCTGCAATAATTCGAAAAATGTCTTGTTCTTGAAATTTCTTCTGCATTTTATATTTCTGTTTAGAATTTTATAACTTCCAAACACACCGCTCAAGTTATTATAAAGGGCTCTATCATTTGCTTGAATGCGAGAGTAATGGCTGTAAAGCAGATTAACGTTTTTCTCGGGCACGCTTGACATTCTAAGAAAAGCGAAAGTTACATTTTGTTCTCTAATGAAAAGAAAACAAGCCGTAAATTTGGTTTTTCTCGAAAATTAAACTGTGCAGGAGAAAATTTGCAGCAATATTTTTACTGATCGCGAGATAGATAGAGCGCCTTATTTTTAAGTGTATGACATTTCCATTACGTCATTCTATCTTTATCCTAACTGTTTTTTTGCATGCTTACCATTTTTCCATTATCTTATTGCATTGCGTTTTCATATCGCTGCAAATGCTACTTTGACTTGATCATGCTATGTAACGAACGAAGGTTCTTTGATTCATTTTTCCTAGACATTTTTTGGCACTATCCGTCAAGCTGGTGGGTGTAATGATCATCCTTCAACTCCAACATTTCTCTGCATTTACAAAATTCTCTCAGTATACTCTATACTGAAGCCTCCAATCTTTGGCAACTGTACACTAGATGAGAAAAAAGCTCAAGATTCGTTAATATCGCTCACCGATTTGAAGAATATTTATGACGACCATGACAACAATAACGCATCGCAAATGAATCGGGAAAAGTTGGATAAAATAATTCACTGTGAAGCATGGCGCTCTGAAGATTTTAACAACTTAATTGATTACAATTACGACAAGCCCGAAGTTTCCGTCTGCGTTTCGTATGTTATGTGTGCAGAATTGACGAAACGAATAATCCAAACAATTAAATGCAGTGAATGTAAAAACGTCTTAATAAGCTCCGAAAAATACGCGATTCTTCACCCGCAAGCCCAATTGACAATTCCTTTGCAAAATAATCGCTTGCTATATCTGAGTGCTGCTTTGCACCGATTGATCCTTTTTCTTGAAAAGCTGTTCATAAAATACCGAGAATTGCAGCACGTTTTTGAATGCATTTTGGATGATTTATATCATTGCAACCATTTGTCTTTTCCCTGCACGCTCCATGCATCAGAAGTTATATGCCATATTATACAATACTTTGTAAGAACTAGGATGCAACAATACGCTACCAGAGTAAACTTCAACTCGAAAAAAGAAAATCAATTGAAAAAAAAACTCTCGAAACATTGCGCGACGTAAACTACCGTATATATGTTAATATATGTTAAAAGCAAAATAAAGTGCATTTTTCTAATTTCTTGTTTTAATTGAACATCTTAAATATTCCCTTAGCCTTAAACATTTTGTTGCAAATGGACCAAATCCGGCAAGTTTTACGGGCTTCTATTTCGAAATAGAACCCTGAAAGAAAGCTATACTCCGAATCAATGTAACAAACTTGGTGGTTCATAATGCGCGCGGGCTGGATTACTACTAGCGCCGCCAAGTGGCGAGAACCAGTAAGGGGGTCAAAAAAACGCCGGAGTGCCAGGGGGCTGGGTCCGTGTGAGAGCGCGTCAATGTGTGTGTTGGGACAGCTGATGGTACAGGCTAACTGAGATTTCAACCATCGGACGAGTGACGTCAAAGTATTTATTTAATATATCTCGACTACGAGAATAGTGAGTGATATTTAGTGCGTTTAAATATATTTCGACTTCAAGAATAGTGAGTGATATTTAGTGCGTACATGCCGAACATTTTCTGTTGCTGGAACATTACATGGTGTCGCCAACCAACAAGGTAATTACGAACAATGTTTCGAAAACTTTAAGGTTAACACGCTTCGAGAGGTTAATATGCTCTCTCTCTCTCTCTCTCTCTCTCTCTCTCTCTCTCTCTCTCTCTCTCTCTCTCTCTTGCAATATGCTTGTACTCGGCTTGAAATCAAGCCACAATTTTGCCCAACTCTGGGCAATAATAAACCTCATCTCTCTATAATAAATATTATATTATAATATAATAAATAATATAATAAATGAAAAATCTAAAAAAATCTAATAAAAAATCTAAAAATCTAATAATAAAAACAAAATAAATATAGACTAAAAAAAAACAATATATTGTCACGACAAATAATTAAATATTTCACCAATTTCAGGAGATTTAGTTCCTTCATTTGGGCTTCGATTGTAAGATGACTTCTCAGCGAACAGATCATGATCTATGTCAAGAGTCTCATCCACCGGAGAATACGGATTCGACACATACGACACCTGCGTTGCCGAGTGCAACTTCTGTCACAATACAAAATAGAGAACAGCTGGATTTTCTCAAGCTGAGAAAGAGAGGGTTGATCAGAAGCGAGTTGCTGCATCTAAATACATGCGAGAATATCGTGCTCGAAAAAAACGCCAACTGGATGCACTACACGACGATGTCACTGCAAAAAAAAAGACAACTTGCAGAGACAGGTGACATTGAACAACATACGGATACTGCTGCTGTTGAAAAAGTAATAGCAACGACATTTACTGACAAGGAGACGGCACGACCGTGGGGTCGGGGATTTGGCCGAATTTTTTTGTGATGAAAGAGGACCCCTAGCACCTTACGTGGTTAAAGTAGTAGGACGCACTACTCGGAAAATTTCGAGAAAAATCGATTCAAAGTTTCCTAGGCGCTTTATGAGTTTAAAATGTCGAGCACTTGTCGAGCCGCCGTCTAGTCTAGACGGTTAGGGCTCGGTCTTTTGCGCCGGAGGTCTCACATTCGATTCCTCCTTCGGATCTTATTTTTTTTTCTTTTTTTTTGTTATCTCAACAATTATTAAAAGCGTTTCTCATCGCTACATTATTTTTTTAAATTTATTTTAGCTCAAGAACGTAAAGTTTTTTATTCACTGAAAAATATTTGTGCTCGTTGTTCTATTCGGTTTTATGGCCTTGTAAGGTTCTAAAGAATTTTAACCTGGGGTTCCCTTTGGATTATAACGGACATTTGCGCATAGGACTGTGCGTGAGTCTGTGAGAATTGAACAGCAGTTCATTTTTCGATTTCGTCGTGAACAGATGTGCCTATTTCTTAAATTTCAAAGTTCTCTTACAATTCGAAGTTAATAATGTTGACTGAAGAAGTTGCTGTCTCTTCTGGAATAGGAGAGGAAATTCCTGAAGAATCCATTTACAGTGATAAATCAAAATCGCGATTGAAGGATGCAGTAGTTTATTATGAAGAGCTGTTGACGGAAAATAATTTAATTGCATCGACACCTTTGGAAGAAATATCTCACGGTGCTATGTTATTGGCAGGAGAACTGGATAATAATATATTGGAACTGCTGGGTGAAAAAAATTCGTAATTGAAGAGGAATTAATTCACGCTCATGAGGATTGCGAAGAACTGCAGTTCGAAGTGCCCCAACTTGATTCTTCTCTATACGAGTACGAACCGGAACCGAAAAAAAATAAAAGTGAAATGATTCCCATCGCCTACAAAGTCAAAGTCGTGAACGTTGCTAAAGCGCATCCTACGTGGTCTTTGGCGACATTGCGAAAAAAAGGATGCAGCCGCTTCCTATCCTAAAAGAATATCTTTCATAATGGGATAATGATATTAAAAGTGGTGGAACGAGATTGGACAAATTTGAGGCGATAGATTCGTGGACCTACGACCGTTTTGTGGAAGCAAGACAGCAATATCAGCAAGTTACGGCAAGAAATTTACAACAATGGGCGTTGGCTGCTGCTGTACAATTCATCGATTTCATTTTCAAGGCGTCTGATCTTGGGTCACGGCATTCAAACAGAAACACAAAATTTCTCAACGGAAAATCACGAAACGGTTTCGAAAAAAGAGACGCATCAATGGAGGAAATCTTGGCGTCTGCAGAGACCTTTCGTCGACAGACGTACCGCTTAATATCTCAATACCATTAGGATTATGTTATAAATACTGACCAAACAGGTAAATACAAGTTTTCTGCGTACAAAATGTTTTTACTGATGCAAAATGTATAAATTCAAAATTAATTATATAAAAAGTTTTCTACATACATATTCGAATATTTTTTAATATTAAAAATACTATTTTTTTTTTCAGGATGTCAATATCAATCTGTTTTCAACAGGACACTCACTCAAAAAGGGAGTAAAACAGTTTTCGTCAAAAAGTCGGATTTGAATAAAGTGACGCATTCGTACACCGCACGATATTCCATAACATTATCCGGAAAAGTGCTCCCACATGTCTTCGTATGTTTGCAAGAGGCGACCGGTCATTTCGGACCTCGTATTCAAAAATTAATAGATCACTATGCCAATACATATACGAACGCCATTGCAACATCATCGAAGTCCGGAAAACTAACAACAGCCTTATACACGGATTTTCTCCAGAAATGTTTAAAAACGTATGTCGGGGAGAATAAATTTTTACTTCTCATTGACTCTTGGGGGGGGGGGGGGGGGGGGGTCAGACAAATCCAGAGATGTATGATGAAATCTTTCAAGATGACGAAAATATGCCAACTTGCTCTGTAAAAGTAACTCCTCCAAAATGCACTTCCTTGGTGCAACCTTGTAACGTTTACTTTTACAGACAAGTTAAAAATTTCATAAAGCGCTCGCAAAATTACAGTGAATTGTTAGAGCAGAATCGTGAAATTAATTCCCGGGAAGATTGTATAAAAATCCATTCAATAATTCACCATCAATTATCGTCACCAATATTCCGAGACATGATTCAATACGCCTGGTTTGCCTCAAAATTGTCAGTTACTAGAAACATTTTCATGAATGTTAATGAGACATGTTTTTATACGGATGTATTGCAAACTCCCTGCGATTGTAAAAAATCCGCTTTTATATGTTGCGCAAGATATCGCAAAAATTATTGCTTTGTTTGTTTCTACTATAATTACCACTGCGGTTTTTGTATATAATTATTATATGAATAAAAATTGAATTTTTCCTAATCGACTTTGTTATTCTCATTAAAAACCCAATGTTCCTCCTCATATACTTTACAATGAAAAATAAAAAAACCCACCGTTATGAATTGTTTTATTAGAAAAAAAAAGAAAATAATTTTAAAAAAATAATGTAAATAAATTTTAAAAAATAATGTAGGGATGAGAAACGCTTTTAATAATTGTTGGGATAACAAAAATAAAAAAAGAAAAAAAAATAAGATCCGAAGGAGAAATCGAACGCGAGACCTCCGGAGCAAAAGACCGAGCCCTAACCGTCTAGACTAGACGGCGGCTCGACAAGTGCTTGACATTTTAAACTCAGAAGGCGCCTAGGAAACTTTGAATCGATTTTTCTCGGAATTTTCCGAGTAGTGCGTCCTACGACGTTAACCACGTGAGGTGATAGGGGTCCTCGTTCACCACAAAAAAATTCGGTCAAATCCCCGACCCCACGGTCGTGCCGTCTCCTTGTGAGTCTCTCGAAAAATTACTACACCGAAGAGCCATAGCAGTTAAAAATTCGAGAGATTATTGAGCTCGACATAAGGCTGCGATAGATACACCGACAACATTTCAATTGGCACCAAATGAGACTGATCAACATGTAGATACGACTGCTATTAATTATCCCCCGGGGAATAGAGGATTGGTACATACGACAACACCATTGGTGAGTGCGACTTCTGTTACAATACAAAATAGAGAACAGCTGGATCCTGTTCAAGCTGACAAGGAAACCTTCCCAGGTGTACCCCGCCGATTTATTTCCGCTTGGAGTATGTTATTCTACATTGAAATCTAAGAGATACGTAGTTTTTTTTGCGGAAACTCATATTTAAGGGGTAAAACACACCGCTAAAGTTGAGGTCTCCTAGGGGAGATTATTCAGTTACATATATATGCAGACAAGGGGACAAAATCAAACCAATGGCATTCAATGCTTCATAAAAGTTATGACTACTCGATTTTTTTCAGCCCTGAGGCAGTGAATAAGCCGAAGTTATAAGGGTTGAAAATTTAAAAAACGTTATAACAAATAGAATATGCTCGATATGGAACTGAAAAAAATTGCATAATTAACAGTTTCAAAAGTTAAGAGATACATGTTTTTGCATTTTTCGAAAAAATACATCCTTAAGGGTGTACTACCCTTACATCCGAATACCTTTAATTTCTGTAGATACGTATTTTTTTAAGTATCTATCTGCTAGAAAATATTCTTTTGGATATATAACATATCGTGAAATTGTTTAAAAAAATTGTTATCAACATAAAAAAAAATCCCTTGAAAATAATCGATAAATTATAATAATCGATAGAACATATGATTCAGGCATTGCAGATAATGAAAATTCTTTTCTTGAGAGATCATTTCTGTGTGAGGGGTCGAAAAGTAGCTTTTTTCGCGATTTTGTTTCAACCGATTTTTTGATGTTTCATTGAATTACTCTTAAAGAATAGAGGATGAATTCTTAATGTTATTTTCATTTTTTACACTGTTTTTTTTCTATCATTGAAAATGTCCTATAAAAAATCGATGTGTACGATTCTAGCCGTAATTATTGTCTGAAACAAAATTTTAAAAAGATTATTAATTTGCATGTGTGTCACTATTTTGTTATGGAGGGTTTATTTATATTTTTATTTCTTTATTTTTTGTTATCAAAAAAATGTTGAAAAAATCGACTAAATTCGTTCTCGTTTTGTTAGAGAAGAAGAAGTTTGTTATACACGTGATGTTCGTTGTTACAATCACGTAGCAGTAAATGAACTGATATCTTTTATCATTTCGAACCTTACTTTGTATATGTTCGTTAGCCTTGCTTATTAGGTATCTGATTCTCCGAGTTGATATTCTACTTCACCTATCATTGAAAGAAGTTTCAAAATACTTTGATAAGAAATATATAACTGTTATCTGTCTCTGCCTCTCTTATTTGACATATGATGGCCTGTGCTACGCTTATAAGTCGCGTTCTTCAGAAATTGCTTCAATTCGATAAGTGTGAGTTAGAAGGAATTTGTCTCCTGATAAAATAATATCAACAATCAAAGGCGTGTATAACTCTGTATTTTGTTTGCAATCAAAAGTTGTTAAAAGTTCCATAAGTTAAGAAATCAAGTGTATTTATTATCAAAAATGAAAGTGAATCCGCTTAATGTGATACGATTAGTTTTGGCATATTTTCAAGCCCTAAATATACCTGAAAACCCTATAAATAATGATGAAATACAATTAAAAGAAAGCATTGAAAATATATTAACGAATGCTATGCAAGATTACATGGGCGTCGAAACAATCGTAGAATATTCATTATATTTCCAAGAACCTTACAAAGATTGGGATATGAAAATAGTAGAAGACGAAGAATGGGGATTGGCAATCAATGATCCGGTACTACCCCCGGATGTTTGTACGACTGATGATGAATCTGTTTCGTACGAGTATAAATCGAGGGCAGTCAACTATTGAAGAAGTGGCAAAACTAAAAATTTGAGCCTATCAAGCGTTAAACAAAAATTTAGAAAAGTACAATCAGTGACTCAATTAAAAAGATGGAATAAATATTTAAATAAAGGTGGAACTTATAAAGAAAAAATAGCTAGAATTTGCGAGTACACTTTAGCCAATTTTAAAGCTGCCGTTGATGCTGGCCTTAAGGACCACCCTTAAGGATGCATTTTTTCGAAAAATGCAAAAACATGTATCTCTTAACTTTTGAAACTGTTAATTATGCAATTTTTTTCACTTCCATATCGAGCATATTCTCTTTGTTATAACGTTTTTTTTAATTTTCAACCCCTATAACTTCGGCTTATTCACCCCCTCAGGGCTGAAAAAAATCGAGTAGTCATAACTTTTTATGAAGCATTGAATGCAATTGGTTTGATTTTGCCCCCTTGTATGCATATATATGGAACTGAATAACCTCCCCTAGGAAACCTCAATTTTAGGGGTATGTTTCACCCCTTAAATATGAGTTTCCGCAAAAAAAAAAAAAAATACGTACCTCTTAGATTTCAATTTAGAATAACATACTCCAAGCGGAACAAAATCGGCGGGGTACACCTGGGAAGGTTTCCTTGTGAGAGAGAGAGGGTTGATCAGAAGCGAGCTGCTACAGCTAAACACATGCGAGAATATCGTGCTCGAAAAAATCGCCAACTGGATGCATCACACGACGATGTCACTGCAGAAAAAAGACAACTTGCAGAGACAGGCGACATTGAACAACATAAAGATACAACTGCTATTGAAGAAGTAAGAGCGACGACATTTACTCAGTCTCTCGAAAGATTACTACACCGAAAAGACATAGCAGCTAAAAATTCGAGAGATTATCGAGCTCGACAACGGGCTGTAATAGATACACCAACAACAGTTCAAGTGGCATCAAATGAGACTGCAACAGTTCCAGCGGAATCTAATGAGGAAAATCAAGAACAATTGACGCAACGGCCTCCAATTCCAACCGTCACTTACGAAGCTTTTTCTAGACACGCTGCAGCTCATGCTAAGTTTAAAGAGAAGTTTTTAGAAAATACATTTGGAGCTATATGCAATATATGCGATAGGTTATGGTACGAGAACGATCTGAAACGTGTTCCTCCTAACTGTACGACTATTCTCGTAGCAGAGTTTCCACACATGGATTTCGAAATAGTACAAGTTTGCAACACTTGCCGTGTTTCGTTGAAAAAAGGAAAAATACCTACATTTGCCACGTCAAACGGTTTCAAGTATCCCCCACAGCCAGATAATTTACCGGAGCTTGATTCAGTCTCTAAACGCTTGATTTCACCTCGCTTGCCATTTATGCAAATCAGGAGACTTAGACATGGTCAAGGTCAATATGGAATTCTGGGTCAAGTTATAAATGTTCCCGTTTCCGTTAATACGATGATCCACCGTCTGCCGCGAGAACTCGACGACGATTACTGCATAAATGTGCACATAAAGCGCAAAAAGATACACAAATCAAGTTATCTTATTGGCTTGGTTCAAAAACGCATCGTCAAGGCTTGGCTTTGGGATCTCGTCGATACTCCTCTATACAAATTCTACGACATCACAATAGACGAGTCGTTTCTCTCAGCGAATACGCCACCGCCCCATTCCACCGAAGATTTGAGTAAAGAAATCGGCATTGAAGAGTGTCTGCACGCTCAACAACAAACTCTTTACTGGAATGAAGACAAGTATCTACGAATAGCTCCGGGGGAAAACGAAGTGCCGAAAAGTGTGCTGTTTGATGAACACTGCGAGGAGTTGGCATTTCCCTCTATTTATTTCGGACAATTTCGAAGTTTTAAGGAAGGACTGACTGTAACGCAATACATGATAGCAACCAGTGAACTACGCAGGGCAGATAGGCGCGGAGTAACTCCACAGCACTTGTTATACATGGTAATGAAAATCTTGCGCCTGCTCACACGTGATGCATTGATAGTTGCTTTCAAATTTATTGGAAAGGATACGAGCCTTACCAGAGCACAGATAGAATCATCTGATTTCGTCGATGGATGTCTCGAAACGAATTTGGCGTTCTTACGTTCTATTCCTAATTCAATTTACTACTGGTCGCAACGCAAAAGAGACCTTTTCGCAATGATCAGCCAATTGGGAAAGCCTACATTTTTCTTAAATTTCAGCGCGAATGAAATTAGTTGGCCAAAATTAATTAAAATCTTGTATAAACTTCGAAATAATGGAGCGGAAATCGACTCAGGAGACCTCGCGAATATGCATTATAATTTAAAAGCTACTCTCGTCAACGAGGACCCCGTTACGTGTGCTATCCATTTCAATAAACTGGTACAAGTCATCATCGGTGTACTGCAATCGAAACTTTTCAGCCCCTTCGGAAAACACTTCGTTCAGTACTACTTCAAACGGATTGAATTCCAGCATCGGGGTAGTCCGCATGCGCACATATTTCTCTGGCTGAATGAATCTCCAGTCGATGCCCTAGGAGAAGATAAAACTGCAGCTGAGACTCTGATTGACAAACTTGTCTCCGTATCGCCAGCTGATGCTTCCGGTCATGAAAAACTTCAACGACACAAACACACATTCACGTGTTATAAGAAAAAAAATTCCTCCCCTTGTCGTTTTGAGGCACCATTCATGCCAAATCGCTCAACAATCATACTTCAATCGATGACAAAAACTGATTCACGTCGCGCGCCGTATTCTACGATTTACAGGGTGTCCAATAGGAAGTTGCTAAAACTAAATAAGTGTCTCTTCCCTCCATGAATTCAATAGGGGTCTCTTTTTCTAAGGCGCATACCTGAGGCCCCGCATTTTTATTCCAACCGTGGTTGAAGCAAGTACGCGCGCGTTAAAATGAGTGAGCTCATCACAGAAGAAAAAATATATCTTATTGAGTGCTTCTTCTCGAGGGGAAAAATGTATAGTAATGCGTATAGAGGGTTTCGTACTAAGTTTGGAACTCATAGAGTTGCCAGTGAAAATACTCTGAAAAGGTATGAATTTAATATTTATTTATATTCATCTATCACACAACTTGTGTTTCAATTCAATTAAACTGCATTGAAGTAATTTTACGTTAATTTTTGTAGGATAATCGATAAATTCGTGGAGTATTCGTGGAGCACTCCAGGACCGTAGACACGAGTTGCCAGGTCCATCTGTTACGGTGACTACACCAGAGAAGATCAACGAAGTTGAGAATTATTTCAAACAAAATCCAAATGATTCGATTCGGAAAGCTGCTCAAGCATTAAAAATAACCAAATCATCATTACACAACATTTTGAAATATTTTTTAAAGTTTCATCCGTATAAAATAAGCACTCATCAATTGTTAACTGAACATGCCATGACGAAACACATCGAATTTTTTAACACTATTACGGGAATGTTTGAAGCCAAAGAACTTAATGAGAAAATGATTATTTATTCCGATGAAGCACATTTTTGGATGAATGGGTATGTAAACAAGCAAAATTACTTTCAGTAAAAGGAATTTATTTGCAATTCTTGGAATCTACGATAACAGGAGAGAGTTACAAACAGCTTTTGGAAACGAAATTCTTCCCTTACGCAAAAAAGAGGGGACTGGTTAAAAATTTTTACTTCATGCAAGATGGAGCGACGCCGCACCGGACTCATGCGGTGTTTGAAGCTATTCATCGCGTATATGGGACTCGAGTAATCGGTCTGGGGTACTCTAAATTTGCTCAAGGCAGACTAGAATGGCCTCCGTACTTACCGGACCTGAACCCTTGTGATTTTTTCTTGTGGGGTTACATTAAAGATCATTGTTACGCTAAAAACCCCAGCACAGTAGAAGAACTGATCGCGGCTATCCAGGAAGTGGTTCGCAGCATTACGAACGATATGTTGGACACAGTTTTTCACAGTTTTCAATAGAGAATTGATTTTTGTGTACAATCTAACGGTTCGCACTTCGGAAATATCTATCATTAACCCTTTGAGGGGCACATTTTTCTGCTCAACGAATTTAAACATTTATCGATGATCTTTATGTTTTCGGGGTCGCTGATTACGATTCTGAACTCAAAATTACGAAATTCAAAATGGCGGATCCAATATGGCCACTGTAATGGGCTAACTTTGCGTTTTTTTGTTCAATTTACAAATAAATAAGTACTCAGGGGTTTTTGGGGTTGTCGATTACGATTTTGAAGTCGAAATTACGAAATTCAAAATAGTGGATCCAATATGGCCACTGTAATGTATCGCCTAACTTTACTATTTTTTGTTTAATTTACAAACAAATAAGTACTCAGGGGTTTTTGGGGTCGCTGATTACGATTTCGAAATCGAAATCACGAAATTCAAAATGGCGGATCCAATATGGATGTAATCCATCCACTGTAATGGGCTAACCTTGCATTTTTTTGTTCAATTTACAATGAAATGAGTACACAGAGGTTTTTGAGTCCGCTAATTATGATTTTGGCGCCATAATTACATGAACCAGAAGAGTTCCACTACTGCTATTATTCCTCCCTTTTAGCGTGACCCGGAACTAACGACGTGGACGTGGGAAGGAACTAGTTCCAAATGCATTGCCCGAAATACTCAAAATTTTGTTTGAATAAGCCAACTTTTTATAACAAATATATAATTGAATAAATAATTTCAATTTTACATAAAAAAATGTCCGCCATATTGGATTTGCCATCTTCAATTTAGAGGACTCGAAGGGATCTCCAAATCTTGATATACGTGATTTCAGCAAGAAATATCCAGTTTGTAAATATTTCAAAAATAAAATCCGCCATATTAAATCCGCCATCTTGAATTTTGAAATTATGATGCCAGATTTGTGATCAGGGACCTCGCAAACCCCTATATGCGTGATTTCATCAAGAAATATCCAGTTTGTAAATATTTCGAAAATACGCGCCGCCATATTGGATTCGCCATCTTGAATTTTGAAATTATGATGCCAGATTTGGAATCAGAGACCTCGAAAACCTCCGTATGCGTAATTTCATCAAAAAATATCCAGTTTGTAAATATTTCGAAAATACACGCCGCCATATTGGATCCGCCATCTTGAATTTTGAAATTATAATACCAGATTCGTAATCAGGGACCTTAAAAACCTTTGCATACCAAATTTCAGATTGATTCAACAAGAACTGCATTCAAACCAACCATTTTTCCCGCACGAATAGTATTTTTTCCTTATTTTTTCAATTTTCGAAAAAAAAAACAAAAAACCAACTTGCGAAAAATTCTGAAAAAATATATGTTATGGTATAAGGTACAGAATACATGTGAAAAAAATTTTAAAGCTCTAGGACTTTTTGCTTTGCCACAAACGAATTTATACTGAAAAATCCGTATTTTTTGTACTTTAGTTGTTTATGACTAATGGTAAATAAACAATATCCGCACTTTATCATTAAAATCTTATAACTTAGGTCCCTAAGAGTCTAAAAAGTGTTTTGTGTGTAAAAAAAGTGCAAAAATATATCAGAAAAGTGAAAAAAACTGAGACAAAACAGGTGGGACAGCGTATGTCCCAGTGCCCCTCAAAGGGTTAATCACTGTACTTTTTCGTTATTTTTATAAGATGTAATGAATTGGCATAAAAAATATTTGACTGGGTTTTATTTATGTGCATTTAAAACTGCAGAGTTTCCTCTATTTAAAGCAATTTGGCTTTTCTGATTCTGTGCACGTGTTTTGAAATGACAGCCGATTAGTTTCAGCAACTTCCTATTAGACACCCTGTACAAACTATTTGGACAACACTCGAAGATAACAATTATCCTGATTTGGACGAGTTTTTGAGAGCGAACAAAATAACTTCGTATGCTATGTACTTGCATATACTGCGAGCAGGCATAACCAGACCACGAGTGTTCCTTAAACGTGAAACTACAGAGAAATGGATCAACCCATTTAATCCTTTCATACTAAATGTGCTGGGTTCAAATATGGACTTACAGTTCATCATTGAGGAATACTCTTGCGCTGCGTATGTGGTCGAATACGTGAACAAAACGAATAGGGGCATAAGCAACCTTCAGCGAAAAATCATTGATATCATGAACGAGCACCCTGAGTTTGATATCATAGAAATAGCAAGAAAACTGAGCGTCGATATGTTGAACTGCGTGGAACTCACCAGTCAAGAAGCTGCTTGATACCTTCTTCGACAAAACATGTCAAAAAGCTCTGTCAAAGTGGTCTATATTCCAACTTCGTGGTCCGTTGAACGAAAACACGTTCGGAAATCTAACAAAGAATTGGAAGAAGAAAATGTTGAATAGGATTCATGCGATATTTGGCTCGATAATTGTTTTGACAAATATCAAAAAAGACCGCAAGAATTAGAAGATATCACTTTGGCTCAGGCTGTTGCTTACTACACGATATCAAAAGCCAATAAGTGGAAACGACGTCAGAGTTCACGCATCCTTAGGTACCGTAACTACGACATGGCGGCGGACCCGAACGAATACAAACGCGAAATGGTAACTTTGCATTTGCCTTTCCGTAATGAAGAAAACGAAATCCTCGCTGAGAGAAAATACGTTCAACTTTACGACGACAACGATTTGCTCACAATGGAGCGACGACAGGAGTTCGAATCGAATTTGGATATCGCCAAAACGATGCAAATCTGTCGAGAATTATGTGTTGAAGACGAGAACGAGGATGAAGAAACTACGAACGATATTAATCTATTAGCAGCACATATACGAGACACGGACCCTGTCGCTGATTTTCTGGCTAACGCTAACTCGGATGTCAACGCAGATTTGAGACTAGCTACTTTGAATCGTCTCGATCCTGTAGCAAAAAAACACGACAACATTATGGAAAAGAAGGACTTCAATCGCTTCATACGCTCAGCAAATTATCGCCAGAAAGGTCTACTATTGCATGTCATTTCGCATCTTTTAAACAACGAGACTCAGGAACCTTTGCAAATTTTTGTTACTGGTCCTGCTGGTTGCGGAAAAACATTCGTCATTAATTTGCTTCGAGAAATTTACAATCGATTCAGCCACACTGATGCTTATTGCAATGCGTATCTCACTTGCGCATCAACAGGGAAAGTAACTGTTGCCATTGACGGGACAACGATTCATACTGCTTTAAAAATAACCATAGGACGATCGCAGCCACTATCATTTGAATTTGTTCAACAATATCGCAGTCTCTTCAAGTACATTCAATCGATTTTCATCGATGAGGTCAGCATGGTTTCAGCCGAGTTGAACGAAAAAATAGACTCTCATTTAAAGCAGATTGCAGCTATTGATTCTCTCTACGGTGGAAAAGACATTTTCCTCATCGGCGACTTGCGACAATTGCCAGCGGTTCGCGCAACTCCTATCTACAAACAAACGAAAAACAGTTTGGCAGGGCCGACGTTGTGGCGGGGACTGCGTTTCTACGAACTCAACGAAGTTGTGCGCCAAACAGACTTTCAATTCTCGCGTTTGCTTACAAAAATAGGTAACGGAAAAATATTGTATGAAACTGAGTTGGGCTTGATTGAATCACGCTTTTTCACTAAAAAGGATGCGAATGAACAATATCCCAACGGCGTACGATTATTCTTTAGAAATCATGACGTCGACGATCACAACAAACGAATACTCGACGCTATCCCAGAAAAAGTGTCATCAATAGCAATATTGATACTGGAGGTTTGCCCTACGAACTTACGCTCGTGATAGGTCGGCCTTACATGATCTCGACAAATATAGGCGTGTCAGATGGCCTGGCTAATGGGGCTATAGGCTGTTTGGAATTCATTGAATATTGCGATAATAGCCAACCTGGAGACAACTCAGACGATATTGATGGCACTTTAGGAAACGACACAGTGAAACGCCTGTGGTTACGTTTTCCTGGAAATTCAAAAATTGGACAAAAAATAATAAGAATATCCGCTAGATACGCACAAAGGAACAACATGGCAAAGGATTTGGTTCCCATCGCACGCAAGAATTCCACTATTTACTTGGATCGCAATCGAACTGTTAGTGTTAAGCGGAATCATTTTCCTCTCATTCCAGCTAGCGGTATGACGATTCACAAGTCACAAGGAGGCACTTTCGACCAAGTTGTATATGCCTATGAAAAGACCCATGACCAACAACTCGTCTACGTGGCTCTCTCGAGAGTGACAAGTCTTGAAGGACTTTTCATTGTTGCGCCAAGCAATAATCGCGTTTTTTATCACGGACGAAAAATTGCACACTCATTACTTTCACTCCAGAATGAATTTGTAAGACTGGCGAAAAATCCATTACGGACATCTCAGGACTTGATTTTGAAATTTATTTATGCAAAACAATCGGCTTCGTTTCTCATATTCAATTGCCAAAGCCTCAGGGCACATAACAACGACCTCGTAGATGCGTTAACGCAAGAATGTACTTTTCTCATGCTCAGTGAAACTTGGTTACGTAATGATGAACCCATTTGCATTCCAAACTTTGATTGTTGTGTTCAATTTAAGAGGGAAGGCGAGCGAGCTGGTGGTGTAGCGATATATCAGAAGCGAAATTCAGTTCATATTATTACACCGCACATGGTTCTTCAATATCGCCAAACATCAGGCTACACAGTGATGCCAAGAGCAATCGGTGACGTGTGTGCAGCTGAACGCTTATTGCTGAACGGACAAAAATACTTTCAGTAGTCGTTTATATCTCACCAAATTAACGAGTCAATGAAATTATTAAATTCCTTCACTTCGTTCTTCTGCCATACACTCCGGTAGGATCTGCTGAGCTTGGTGAAGAATACGACACCATGCCGATGATAATTGGAGGCGACTTTAATATCGACTTCTCTTCAGATGAGACAGAACCGCTAATTTAAGGGGGCAGGTCTAATTAGAATTTTCAAACAATCGATTTTTTTCATTTTCTAAAAGTATAATATCTTACGAGTATTTTCCGACCAATTGCATATAAATCGGACCATTATTCGCCGAAATACATAACTTTGAAGGACACCGTGTTTGAGCCATACAAAGTAAGCAGGTAGCGGCAGCTGTGCGCTCGACTCCACATGGTCTCTGAAGGTCTTTATTGTATTTCATACATGTATAAATACACACACACACACACACACACACACACACACACACACACACACACACACACACACACCCACACACACACACACACCACACACACACACACACGTACGCACGCACACACGCACGCACGCATGAACGCACGCACGCACGCACGCGTACGCACGTACGCGCACACGCGCGAACGCCCACGCGCACGCGCACACGCACACGCACACGCGCGCACATGCGCGCACACGTACACACACACATGCACAGGCACACGCACATGCACAGGCACACGCACACACACGCACACGTACACGCACACGCACGCACACATACACACACGCACACACACACGCACACACATACACACGCACACGCGCACACGCGCACACGCACACGCACACGCATACACGCACACGCATACACGCAAGCACGCACACGCACACGCACGTGCACACGCACACACGCACGCACACACACACACGCGCGCACACACACACGCACAAACGCACGCACGCACACACACACACGCACACACATGTAAACTTAATATAATACTACAATATTGTACTATTGTATACTTAATATAATACTTAACATGTATTTAAACATAATTTTATAACATTTACAATTTATAATATTTATAATTTAACAATTTTGTTTAGTATTCTTAGTACGTCGATGTTGATATCTTCTGTATCACCAAAGGAATATTTGTTCGAGTATTTATATCATCTAGAGTCGCGGTAGCGACTCGAGACAAGTACATTTAAAATACTATAAAAACAAAGACGTGTTTCGCTACTAGACTCTTTACAGCAAGCAGAGTTGGATCGAATGGTTTTTTAAAATCTCCGAAAATTGTTTCGGCGATAATTGATTAATTATAGCGTTTTGAAAGATGTTGCTGGTTCACGTATTTTTTATTTTTTTTTTTCTTTCGATCGTGACTATTTAGAACTCTGTAGCCCATCGCATATTGTAAATATTAATATTTTATTTTTCCGTGCCATGAAAAATGGGTGGCGTTTTTCGCACACATTTTCTGACGTTTCGCGGTCGCTGTCTAGTGACACTAGTTGTAACTAGAAATATTCTGGTGATATGTGACAGTGTGTTCGTCGATGTGACCGCCGACCGTTTCATATATTTTTTAATAATAACAGTGACAGCTGTTGAAATGAAAAAGGTTATAAAGATCGCGGCCGCGGATTAATGGTGATAGTCGTGAGAAAAATGAGGTTATAAAGATCGCGGATAGTCATAAGATTAAATGATTTTATAAAGATCGCGGGTGTGAAAGTTGATATTTAGAGTCATCAGGGTTAAGGTTAATAGTGATGGTTATGAGGTTGAAAAAAAAATCATAGTGACGGTTATGAGAAAAAATTATAGTGACAAAAGCCAAAAATTCAGTTGTGTGTGACGAAAATCGAGCAGAAAACTAAATAAAGAAAAAAAACATGGATGATTACAGTGTTTATTTTTTGAGTACGTCTAGAATCGCGGTAGCGACTCGAGACAAGTACATTTACGTATATTATAAGATGGCGAAGACGAGTCGCTACTAGAGTCTTTACAGCAAGCAGAGCGGTTTCGAACGGTTTTCGAAAATTGTTTCAGCGATATTTAATTAATTACAACACTTGAAAAGATGTTGCTAGTTCACGTATTTTTTTCTTTCGATCGTGACTATTTAGAACCCTGTAGCCTAACGCATATTGGAAATATTAATATTTCATCCTTCCAAATCATCAAAAAAAGGTGGCATTTTTCGCACACATTTTTTGACGTTTAGCGGTTGCTGTCTAGTGACACTAGTTATAACTAGAAATTTTCTGGTGATATGCGAGACTGTGTTCGTTGATGTGACCGTCGAAGACTTTTCTTCAGGATGCATAAGTAAGAGTGACAGCTGTGAGTTTCGAAAAAAGATCGCGGTTATACTAGTGATAGTTGTGGAGTTAAAAAGTAAGATAATAAAAATCGCGGGTGTGAAAGCAGATAATTTTATTTTTGGTTAGACATATTCGAGATCAGGACTTTAAACGCCTATTCGGTGAACATTTAATATCTTTGTTGTAAGGTTATAAAGATCGCGGTCAGTTTCAACTTTTCATTAAAGTTACTTTTATTATATTATCGGTAGAAGAGTGATAGTGTAAAAATAAAGTTTAAATCAATAAATAAACTTTTGAACAATGTCTAAATAAATAATTTTTTTTATTAACCCTAGCCCCAATAATCCATTTTTCCGAACGTAAACTCTAGAACGGAGTCGAAAACGGTGCCTCTTCTCTTTTACCATAAAATGTTCCTTGAATGCAATAATAAAGTTTATTTAAAAACCATTCTCTTTATTTTTTTTTTGATAACTAACAATAAGAGAATAGTGTATGATAAACTCGTATTCGGTGAATATTTGATATCTTTGAACAGTCGTGAGGTTATAAAGATCGCGGTCAGTTTCAGTTTTGATTAAATTAACTTTTATATATATAGATAGAAGAGTGATACTGCAAAAATAAAGTGTAATTTAATAAATAAACTTTTGAACAGTACCTTAATAAATAATTTTTTTTATTAACTTTAGCCCCAACAATTCATTTTTCCGAACGTAAATTCTAGAACGGAGTCGAAAACAGTGCCCTTCTCTTTTACCATAAAATGTCTCTTGCATGCAACAATAAAGTTTATTCGGAAACAATTCTCTTCATTTTTTATATAACTGAGAGAATGGTGTATGATATCACCCTAGGTTTGAATTATATGTGGTTTTAAACCACCCTAGAGTGCACTTTGCACTTGCAACACAAAACGAAATCAGGCGATGCCAAATAATTTTGAGCGAAAAGATATTTGATTTGAGAAAAAAAAATGTCATAAATACTTCACCAATTTTTTTTTATCTATTGCTCATGAGATATAATTCGTAATCAATAAATATTATTAAAAAAAACTCGCGTAGTACTTCGGCCAAAATTATTTTTTCCAATCAAACTTTAGCTCTCGAAATTTTGTACGTATATTTTTTTGTTTCAAAATCTCGTTTCGTTATGATTACTTATATTTAAAAACTTTCGGTGCATTCTGATGCTATTGGAGTATTTCTTCGGCATCATTTTTTATGGAATATTTTCCGATCCGTTGATCTGTTGGCACGCATGGTTCGGTGCAATATTTTTTGAAATTTTTTTTTACAAAATTAAAAAAAATGTCAAGTTTTTACTTGTTCGTTGTTCTTTTATACGTCGTATCTTCTCAGAACTACTGTACGTTTTAACGGGGTCATCCCATGTGACAGCTATTTTTTTCGCTTTTTTGGGAATTTTTTTTTTACGAACCATTAAAACACGCTATCTTTGAATTTTTACCACACATTTATTAACATTTTTACAGTCCTCATAATTTTATCAAACAAAAATAACAAGCTGAATCAACTTTACACCGTTTAGAAGACACTCATGTGTTGGTTGACGGCTGCCATGATTCCGAAGGTTTTGCTCATCTAAAATCAAACAATCAAACAGCATTTTAATTTGTGGACCTGAGGCTATCGCTGGAACTAGAATAAAGTAAAAATATCGAAAATTGAATTTTTTGCACATTTTTAAATGTTAAGTTCCGAGTTTCGTCGTTTTTTTCGACTTTTAAAACCATGCCAAAAATTCAGTTTTCGATATTTTTACTTTACTCTAGTTCTAGCGATAATTTCAGATCTACAAATTAAAATGCCGTTTGATTTTTTGATTTCAGATGAGCAAAACCTCCGGAATCATGGCAGCCGTCAACCAACACATGAGTGTCTTCCGAACGGTGTAAAGTCGATTCAACTCGTTATTTTTGTTTGATAAAATTCTGAGGAACTGTAAAAATTTTAATAAATGTGTGGTAAAAATTCAAAGATATTGTGTTTTAATGGTTCATCAAAAAAAAATCCCAAAAAAGCGAAAAAAAATAGCTGTCACATGGGATGACCCCGTTAAGTAATCTAATAATTTTATAAGTATTGACGGTTAATTACGAAGATTGAATTCACTTGAACACTTCTTAGATCAATATTTTACATTGCATTTTTAGTCCGAATATACACCAGCTCGAAATTCGATCATGTATCCATTTTTAGCCGAAATCATTAAAAAATCGATTGAGCGACCTCTAAAATTTTGATTCAGGATTCAATTCTTGAGAGAATCACTTTTTGATAACATGTTACCATATTTTGCTGCAATGCCGAAAAAAATGTCAATTCTTTTGCATCACTCAGATACATACATAATATAGACATGTTTAATTGGCATGCTATGAATTTCATACCCGAGTACGTACACAATATTGACATGTTTAATTAACAAGCTATGAATTCCATACAAAAAGTCGACAAATCCTAGCCAAAAACAGCATAAATGCTGTGAAAAAAGCTAAGACAAGTACGTTTATCCCCCCCAAATAATCATTCCAGTTAATCCCCCCTACCACCCAGCGCCAAAATACCGATCCCCACCAAAATTTACAAAAACCCGTCTAAGTCGTTCATGCAAAGATCTCCGCACAAAAATCCTTTCTAAAAACCAACTCATCATACAAAGTTTTATGAGTAACCGCTCTCATTATCTTATCAAATTAAGTCAAATTGTACAGAGGTGATAATTTCATTCTCGTAAATGTTGTGAGTTTACAAAAAGTTGATAAATAAATAAAGATCTACTAAAGTATATATGATCAAGTACATGGGATTTAATTATGTTTATAAAATCTTCAATTATGTTCATATGCCATTTCTCTAATTAATGCTTTATTACAATGAATTATTATCCTATGACTTGGAACTACAAGGGCTTTAAAAAAAAATACAGAATTGCATTAGCCTGCGTGAGCTTGAACGCTGCCACACTCTCATTTGTAATATTTGTAGTATAGTTTTATTGGTAACCAATTGATAAAAGTTTACTATCGTACGTAGAGCGGATACGCACAGAGTACTTGTCCGGCCCGAAAATTTTTCATAAAATTTGTCACATAAGTCAACATTAATCTACCATACATTTTGGCATTAACTAGTAAAGTAAACACAGCTAATTTGGAATCACAATATGCGGATTGTTTTGTACCCCAAATTATCCTCCTTTCCTTTAACCAATTGTTATCGATGAATTGATGCTCGTGTGGAGCATATCTCACGTTAATACACGGCACGTTTATTCCGGTTTTGTAACATCCGGGGGAAAACTTAAGTTACAGAGCGTCTAAACGGTGCTGTACACCCGACATAAGTAATCCGGTACAATTTACACGCACTTTTACACCGGTTTTTACTACAACAGGTTTTACAAAACGGAATAAGCCTGCCATGTAAGAGCGGTCATCAATTGATTGCGTTCCAAGGCGGGTAAGATTCAAATCTGCGTCAGGAGATCCGAATGTTCGGAGTGGTTGAAAAATTTACCGTGAACAAAAAAGCATATTTTTCGCTGACTAGTCGAAAAATTTTCGGGCCGGACAAGTACTCTGTGCGTATCCGCTCTACGTACGATAGTAAACTTTTATCAATTGGTTACCAATAAAACTATACTACAAATATTACAAATGAGAGTGTGGCAGCGTTCAAGCTCACGCAGGCTAATGCAATTCTGTATTTTTTTTTAAAGCCCTTGTAGTTCCAAGTCATAGGATAATAATTCATTGTAATAAAGCATTAATTAGAGAAATGGCATATGAACATAATTGAAGATTTTATAAACATAATTAAATCCCATGTACTTGATCATATATACTTTAGTAGATCTTTATTTATTTATCAACTTTTTGTAAACTCACAACATTTACGAGAATGAAATTATCACCTCTGTACAATTTGACTTAATTTGATAAGATAATGAGAGCGGTTACTCATAAAACTTTGTATGATGAGTTGGTTTTTAGAAAGGATTTTTGTGCGGAGATCTTTGCATGAACGACTTAGACGGGTTTTTGTAAATTTTGGCGGGGATCGGTATTTTGGCGCTGGGTGGTAGGGGGGATTAACTGGAATGATTATTTGGGGGGTATAAATGTACTTGTCTTAGCTTTTTTCACAGCATTTATGCTGTTTTTGGCTAGGTAAATTTTACTACTGCACGTAACGTAGACAGTAACCTTTTTTTTCTAGACTATTAATACTTCTTACATACCAATTATAAGTAGTCATTTTCTCATCTTCATTACGCTATTTTTTTAATGATTCAACTACTGTTTTTTTTCTGTGGAAACAAGTTCAAGGTAAAATTTATTGCGATTTCGGAATGAAAAAATAGGTAAACACTTTTTAAAATTGCTTTCAGTGGAGTTTTGGATCTTTTGTATGATTTTTCGTGATATCATAGGAAAACGAGGGACCACCAATGTACTTGTCCGCGTTTTTTTCCTCCGAGAGGGGATTTTTACTATTTTTTAATATATCTGTAGCGTGAATCTGTCAGTTGTGATGGTCATGAAAAAACGGAGTTTTGACTTTACGAAGTGCGGGACAAAGACAATAAGTCAAAACGTTCATCGCATAGTTCAGTGTAAAATAATAAACTTTAGTTTATTAAAAGTGGCTGTGTGATCAAGTCTCTGATTTGATTTATCCATTACGTACATCGGCACGTACGAGCAAAGTTTTGAAACCTGATGTGTCGGACTTACGAGCCATTTAGATATCGTTGTAAAATATTAAATTTTGTAGTTCGGTGAATATACCATCCGATAATACCGGTGAAAGTATTTTCGTTCGTTAAAAATAATTTTTACTATAATAACGCATGCTTTTATAGGATTTGCGATAAAAAACATAACGTGAACCGCTAGTCTGTCTGAGTGTTAATAAATAACGAAATGCGTAATGACATTGATAATTTAAGGAAAAAAGTTATGTCGGAATTCAGCGGAAAAAAGGGTTGAGTAACCTATGTGAAGCTGGCAACTAGGTATAAAATAATTCATTTTTATTAATTCCGTTCCATTGTACTAGGTATGTACCGGATTGTACCGCTTTTTAAATCGTTTGTACCTTAAGGGGGTGGGAGATACAAGGGTGCGAAAATATGACTCGCAAGCCACTTGAAAAAACAAGATTTACAATAATACCAACTTAGAGGAAATCGTTTGTACCGGATTGTACCACCACCAGAAATAAAAAAAAAAAAATTGAAAAAAAAAAATTTATTTATTTTTTTTTTCAATCCAAAGTAAGCTATCCAAGTTTTCACAAATTTGATGGAAAATTATTCCCATTCGATTCTACTAGGGATGTACCCGATTGTATCGGTTTTGAATGATGAATGATGCATGTATTTTTCATCTGATTCCATTACTTCGCGAAATTCTAGTATTGTTTCGTTTGTACTCGTCCGTACCGTCGCCTATTTCGATGATTCGATTACTTTACGAGATTCTAGGATTAAAAGATCCAGTTTCCGTTGGAAACGGAAACTGGATCTTCTGGAAAGTCCAAAGAATATAATACTAGAATTTCGCAAATTAATGTAATTAGATGAAAAATACATAGCAGAATGTCTGTTTTTGAACATAAAATGGAGGTACAAACGAAATACGTGACGGTACAAACGATGTAATACTAGAATTTCGCGAAGTAATGGAATGAGATGAAAAATACATAGCAGGATGGCTGTTTTTGAACATAGAATGGAGGTACAAACGAAATACGCAACGGTACAAACGAGTACAAACGATATAATACTAGAATTGCGCGAAGTAATGGAATCAGATGAAAAATACATGGCAGAATGTCTTTTTTCAAATGTAAATAGAAGGTACAAACGAAATACGCGATGGTAGAAACGAGTACAAAGGATATAATTCTAGAATTTCGCGAAGTAATTGAATTAGGTGAAAAATAAATTGCAGGATGTCTGTTTTTGAACGTAAAATGGAGGTACAAACGAAATACGCGACGGTACAAACGAGTACAAACGATATAATAGTAAAATTTCGTGAAGTAATGGAATCAGATGAAAAATACATAGCAGAATATCTGTTTTTGAACGTCAAATAGAGGTACAAACGGAATACGCGATGGTACAAACGAGTACAAATGATATAATACTAGAATTTCGTAAAGTAATGAAATCAAATGGAAAATAAATAGCAGGATGTCTGTTTTTGAACTCAAAATGAAGGTACAAACGAAATACGCGACGGTACAAACGAGTACAAACCATATAAAAGTAGAATTTCGTGAAGTAATGGAATCATATAAAAAATATATGGCAGGATATTTGTTTTTAAACGTAAAATGTAGGTACAAACGAACTACGCGATGGTACAAACGAGTACGAACGATATAATACTAGAATTTCGAAGAGTAATCGAACCAGATGAAAAATGCATAGCAGAATGTCTGTTTTTGAACGTAAAATGGAGGTACAAACGAATTACGCGATGGTACAAATGAGTACAAACGATATAATTCTAGAATTTCGCGAAGTAATTGAATTAGGTGAAAAATAAATTGCAGGATGTCTGTTTTTGAACGTAAAATGGAAGTGCAAACGAAATACGCGACGGTACAAACGAGTACAAACGATATAATAGTAGAATTTCGTGAAGTAATGGAATCATATAAAAAATACATGGCAGGATATTTGTTTTTAAACGTAAAATATAGGTACAATCGAACTACGCGATGGTACAAACGAGTACGAATGATATAATACTAGAATTTCGAAGAGTAATCGAACCAGATGAAAAATGCATAGCAAAATATCTGTTTTTGAACGTAAAATGGAGGTACAAACGAATTACGCGATGGTACAAATGAGTACAAACGATATAATATTGGAATTTTGCAAAGTAATTGAATCAGATGAAAAATGCATAGCAGAACGTTTGTTTTTGAACGTAAAATGCAGGTACAAACGAAATACGCGATGGTACAAACGAGTGCAAATATTAGAATTTTGCAAAGTAATTGAACCAGATGAAAAATGCATAGCAGAATGTTTGTTTTTGAACGTAAAATGCAGGTACAAACGAAATAGGCGACAGTACAAACGATTACAAACGATATAATTCTAGAATTTTGCGAAGTAATTGAATTAGGTGAAAAATAAATTGCAGGATGTCTGTTTTTGAACGTAAAATGGAGGTACAAACGAAATACGCGATGGTACAAACGAGTACAAACGACATAATACTAGAATTTCGCAAAGTAATTGATCCAGATGAAAAAGGCATAGCAGAATGTCTTTTTTTGAACGTAAAATGGAGGTACAATCAAAATATGCTACGGCACAAACGAGTGCAAACGATATCATACTAGAATTTCGCGAAGTAATGGAATCAGATGAAAAATACGTTCATCATTCATCATTCAAAAAGCGATACAATCGGGTACATCGTTAGTAGAATCGAATGGGAATAATTTTCCATCAAATTTGCGAAAACTTGGATAGCTTACTTTGGATTTTTGAAAAAAAAAAAACAATTTTTTTTTGTTTTTGGTGGTGGTACAATCCGGTACAAACGATTTCCTTTAAGTTGGTATTATTGTAAATCTTGTTTTTTTAAGTGGCTTGCGGGTCATATTTTCGCACCCTTATATCTCCCACCCCCTTAAGGTACAAACGATTTAAAAAGCGGTACAATCCGGTACATACCTAGTACAATCGAATGGAATTAATAAAAATGAATTATTTTATACCTAGTTGCCAGCTTCACATAGGTGATTGAGTATTGAATTTATACGATAAAGTTATACGTCTGCCAATAACATTTATGAGTATTTTGATACCCAGCGACAAAAATAGGTCCGATAACCTATATCTCCGAATTTTTTTTTCCAATCTTAAATTTTATTCCTCTATGAGGAAATAGCACGCAAATATTATGTTTATGAGTTCAAATAAACCATCGAAATTTTAAGTCAAATAAAATGTGTACAAACTAAATTTGTTGTGGAATGGTTATTTTAAAAAATTGTTCTATTTTTTTCCATTTATTTCAGGTTTGCCCTACGGCCACTTTTTTTTGGCTCATTGGTACGCAATGGTTCCATATCAAATATATGTATTTCTAGTTCTTCACTTTGACTGTGGCAACATGAATTAAAAAATTTGTTACAGTCTGGCTGCTCATTTCTGCATGGGATCAAAATGCCTGTCTCCATGATGCAATGGATACATTCAAACATTGAAAAATTTTGGTGGGCCGAATGAATGCTAAGTTTTTCATCAATTTTCGATCAGTTGACACGAAGATACTGCAACTGATCAGTTGCATTATCTTCGTGTCAATTTTGATAAAATCAAAGCCATAGTGACTGTAGAGAAAAACTATCTGAATCATGACTTTTCAATTTATAATGCTACAATCGCAGCCAAACTTGGAAATACACAACACATCTGTCGCTTCTCAAAGCTTCTAAAGTTTTTTAGTATCCGATGCATTCCAAATGATAAAAATTTTGATACTTCAGGAAAAAGAGCAGTTATAAGAGTTTTGATCCCATCCAGGAATAAACGAATGAAGATTTTTTATAACGAATTTTTCAATTCCTAATGACACATTCGAAGCAAAATAAAGTGAGGATGCTTGCCACACACATCGCTTCACAGAATTTTCAAAGCTTGTAGGTATCCTTTGCAATCAAATGATACAAATTTTAATAAAATCAGAAAAAGAACATCGGAAGACTTTCTGAAACCACTTTTCGAATTTATTATGCCACAACTAAAGCGACAAAGTGAAAGAATCTAGTGGACAAAATTTATCAATCCATCAAAATTTAGAAATTTTGGATGTATCCATAGTGTTCCGAAGATGGCAATTTTGATCCCATCCAGCAACAAGCGAATAGAGACGTTTTGTCACAAATTTTTCAATTCATATTACCATGGTCAGAAACAAAAAGTGGGAATACCTAGCACACATGTCGCTTTATAAAGTTTTCGAAGTTTGAAGGTATCCATTGCATTTTAATGACATAAATTCTGATACTATCGAAAAGAAAGCACCCGAAGACTTTCTGAAACAACTTGTGGAATTTATTATCATAAAACCTGTTTTTTATGTATCTATTGCAACTCGAGGACAGAAATTTTGATCCCATCTCAAATCGAGGGATAAAAGACTTTTTGTAATAAATTTTTAAATCCATAATACCACAATCAGAGACAAAAAGTTGAAATACTTGGTACACATTTAACTTTACTAAATTTTCCAAGTTAATAGGTATTCGTTGCATTTAAATGATACAAATTTTGATGCCATCAGAAAAAGTATACCCAAAGTCGTCTTGAAACAACTTTTCGCATTCATAACGCTACAACCAAAGCAGAAAATTGTTGAAAAACTTAGCATTCATTCGGCCCACCAAAATTTTTCAATGTTTGAATGTATCCATTGCATCACGGAGACAGGCATTTTGATCCCATGCAGAAATCAGCAGCCAGACTGTAACAAATTTTTTAATTCATGTTGCCACAGTCAAAGTGAAGAACTAGAAATACACATATTTGATATGGAACCATTGCATACCAATGAGCCAAAAAAAAGTGACCGTAGGGCAAACCTGAAATAAATGGAAAAAAATAGGACAATTTTTTAAAATATCCATTCCACAACAAATTTAGTTTGTACACATTTTATTTGACTTAAAATTTCGATGGTTTATTTGAATTCATCAACATAATATTTGCGTGCCATTTCCTCATAGAGGAATAAAATTTAAGATTGGAAAAAGAAATTCGGAGATATAGGTTATCGAACCTATTTTTGTCGCTGGGTATCAAAATACTTATAAATGTTATTTGCCGACGTATAACTTTATCGTATAAATTCAATACCCAACCCTTTTTTCCGCTGAATTCCGACATAACATTTTTTCTTAATTTATCAATGTCATTACGCATTTCGTTATTTATTAACACTCAGACAGACTTAAAATTATTTTTAACAAACGAAAATACTTTCGCCGGTATTATCGGATGGTATATTCACTGAACTATAAAATTTTACATTTTACAACCATATCTAAATGGCTCGTAAGTCCGACACATCAGGTTTCAAAACTTTGCTCGTACGTGCCGATGTACGTAATGGGTAAATCAAATCAGAGACTTGATCACACAAACACTTTCAATAAACTAAAGTTTATTATTTTACACTGAACTATGCGATGAACGTTTTGATTTATTGTCTTTGTCTCGCACTTCGTAAAGTCAAAACTCCGTTTTTTCATGACCATCACAACTGACAGACTCACGCTACAGATATATAAAAAAATAGCAAAAATCCCCTCCCGGGGAAAAAAAACCCGGACAAGTACATTGGTGGTCCCTCCTTTTCCTATGATATCACGAAAAATCATACAAAAGATCCAATACTCCACTGAAAGCAATTTTAAAAAGTGTTTACCTATTTTTTCATTCCGAAATCACAATAAATTTTACCTTGAACTTGTTTCCACAGAAAAAACAGTTGTTGATTTATTTACATTATTATTATACCTTACATTATATTAATATACGTTATTGTATATTATATAATATATTAATATATTATACATTATATTTAATATAATTATATATAATATATTAATCAAATAGCAAAAATCCCCTCCCGGGGAAAAAAAACCTGGACAAGTACATTGGTGGTCCCTCGTTTCCCTATGATATCACAAAAAATCCAAAACCCCACTTAAATTTTTTTTTTTAAATCTTTACTAATTTTATTCATATCCCGGAGGGAAACCAACCATATAGATCATAAAATATCCGGCCAAAAAAGCAGACTTCCCAATAAATGTTACTTTGAATTTATTTCCACAGAACAAAACAAGAATCAAAACATTAAAAAATCAGCGTTATCAAGATGAGAAAAATACCACTTATAATTGGTGTGTAAGAAGTATCAATAGTCTAGAAAAAAATGAAAAAAGGTCGACATCTAAGTTACATGCAGCAGTAAAATTTATGATATCAGTACTAGGACAAGTATTTCTTTGGTGACTGAGAAGATATCAATATGGATGTACCGACAACGTAGGGCATGCAGTTGGTGCATTGCTTCTGGGATCTCCTAAGTCGAGTAGCTACTTTTGTTTTGGCTATGGCGCGACCAATGTTGCCAAATAGTATTGACTTTTATGACCTAATGAAACAACATTGCCCGCGCTATGGCTAAAATAACGAAAAACAAGCAGGAACAGGAAGTTTCGCATAAGATCCCATGCTTTTGTAATGTTAAAAAAAAAACTTTAATTTATGTCTGTACATGATAGCACAGTTTTGTTTGATTGGTAATAATTTGATGAACGTTCACCACCGTACGTTGAGGGTATACGCACAGAGTACTTGTCCGGCCCATAACTTTTTATTAAAATTGCTCATTCCAGTAAAAATCAGGGGTCTCTCTCAAAAATCAATGGTTATAAATACGCACTTTTTCATTGTTGGTATTGTCTTATTTAATTTTTATTTTTTTATGATTAATCCCGCATAACGGTTTAAATTCTCATTTTCAAAACATAAAGGGCTATTTTGATAGCTGGCGCCCAAGAACGTCAAAATGAAACGAACGGAGGGGGATTATTTTGTGTGAAAGTTGCGTGATCTTGAAACTTTGAATACAAATTTGACGGTGCATTCATAGCCTGCATTGATCTTTTGACCATTCACCAGTGATTACTTAGATCTTCTACTAATAAATAGTAGCTCTCCAAAGTATAATAACTTTCATTGCTGGCAATAGTAGTTTTCGAAAGTATGATACGCTACATTGCTGGCAATGGTTTACTGAGTCGCATTTTCAGAAATTTCATAACTGACTGCACTTTATGTTAATGGAATTTTATGATGACTACGAACACCATTTTATTCCGATTGAATCGATGTTGAATGTTGCGTATGATACAAGGCCATTCTGAAATTCGCAGAAGAATTGGTTTTCTTATAAATTTCTGACGGCGAAAAGCAACGCATGCAACGAAAAACACTTCCAATTTGATTTTCGCTTGAATGAGCAATTTTAATAAAAAGTTATGGGCCGGACAAGTACTCTGTGCGTATACGCTCAACGTACGGTGGTGAACGTTCATCAAATTATTACCAATCAAACAAAACTGTGCTATCATGTACAGACATAAATTAAAGTTTTTTTTTTTTAACATTACAAAAGCATGGGATCTTATGCGAAACTTCCTGTTCCTGCTTATTTTTCGTTATTTTAGCCATGGCGCGGGCAATGTTGTTTCATTAGGTCATAAAAGTCAATACTATTTGGCAACATTGGTCGCGCCATAGCCAAAACAAAAGTAGCTACTCGACTTAGGAGATCCCAGAAGCAATGCACCAACTGCATGCCCTACGTTGTCGGTACATCCATATTGATATCTTCTCAGTCACCAAAGAAATACTTGTCCTAGTACTGATATCATAAATTTTACTGCTGCATGTAACTTAGATGTCGACCTTTTTTCATTTTTTTCTAGACTATTGATACTTCTTACACACCAATTATAAGTGGTATTTTTCTCATCTTGATAACGCTGATTTTTTAATGTTTTGATTCTTGTTTTGTTCTGTGGAAATAAATTCAAAGTAACATTTATTGGGAAGTCTGCTTTTTTGGCCGGATATTTTATGATCTATATGGTTGGTTTCCCTCCGGGATATGAATAAAATTAGTAAAGATTTAAAAAAAAAAATTTAAGTGGGGTTTTGGATTTTTTGTGATATCATAGGGAAACGAGGGACCACCAATGTACTTGTCCAGGTTTTTTTTCCCCGGGAGGGGATTTTTGCTATTTGATACTACTTCTTTTTTCTATAGTATTTTCATATATTTCGCTTTATATAGACTCCAATAGAGTATGTATATAACAAATAAACTTACAAGGTGTTTGCATCATTACATCATCGATTTATTTCAATGTCAGGAATCAGTACTGCTCACACTACTAATTCGACATAAGAGAATGAGACAGATTTTCTACCATAAATTCATTGTTATTGAGGTTGTTTAAATATAGCTGCGTTTCGTTCCTGTGATAAGAAAAAAGTTATAATGTTTTCAAAAGAGTTAACTACAGACTCGAAGTATTTTCGAGATGTTAGTAAATCGTTGATAGGTTATTATTCAATTATAGCTTAGCAGGAAAGTGTTATAAAAGAGACCTCAAGTACCAGTTTTTCCCCAAGACAAAATTTCAGAAAATTAAATACTTTATCATTAGCTTTCAAGTTGTGTATTAGAATAAGGCATTTATGGGCGAAAAGGCAGCGAGGATATTAGCAATTTCGGTCTAAGCTACAAATAGATAATTATATTTAACTTTACTGTCAGGAGCCTCAGAATTATTATTCTTTCAAAGATGAAATGACGGAAGAATATGATGCATCGTCCTTGACTTACAAATTGTTTTATAAAACATAGAAAAAAATTAGATTAAAAAAAAATTCGGCCGAAGTATTTGACGAATGTTTTTTCACTTAATTTACATAATGTATCGGTCATGGTGACAACCTCGCCAAGTACTTCGGCCGAAATTCTTTTTCATCTAATTGTTTTTCGTTTGCAATCTTATTTTGCTTCAGACTCTTATTAATACAGAGTTGTTATTTTCATTCTGGTAGGTAAAACAACTGCATTTTCGAACTTCATTCTTTTCTCTATCAACATTCAACATTATTTAAAGATTTTGTCACACAATAAAGCCTCCCATATTTGGCCACATATATTTTAGTATAACTCAATTTATTTTATAACTTTTTGCGAAACCCAACGTCAGCTTTTCGCGAGGATTAACTCATTTTGTTTTGCGTGATTTGAATTTATTTGATATATTTTTTGAGAGTGGTCTGTTTTCTTACTTTTTGATAGGATTTGATTTTCTCAGGGATTTTTGCGAGAAAAGGTTTTTGCAGTGTATGTATATTCGTGGAAAAATATGGGAACGGCGGTCAACAAATGTACTTGTCCAGGTTTTTTCCGCGAGGGGGATTTTTATGCATGATATGATTCGTTTTTTTTCGTTCTTTTCGAACATCTCGCTTTATATAGATTAGAAAAAGGTTATATTCGGAAATTATCGCCTTTTCATTTCCAAACCCTGACCCCTTCTACTTTGAGTCAGGTTTTTTCCCCATGAAATAAAGGGACACGTGTTTTGGAATTTTCAATTTGGCATTTTTTTTATTCTCGAGCCAGTCAAATTGTTTTGACATTTCGATTTACCTTTCTAGAATCAGGCTAAAATAAGTCGGGAACTGGGAGTCCGATACAAAAATTTACAAAGCTTTTGAGGGCAAGATTAGAGCAGTCAGAACTCTTCCATAGAATTTGTAGCAATTTGAATTTGTGCTTATCAAAGAAACATATTAAATAGCAGTATCTCCTTGTTATATTTGTATGAAAAGTGAAAAAACATACTGCACTTTAAGCCCAACAAAGTTCAGGAAATTTGGATGTATCTATTGCGTTCCGAGGACAGCAATTTTAATCCCATCCAAAAATGAGCAGCAGAAGACTTTTGGTAATAAATTCTTCAATTCATACTGCCACAATCAGAGACAAAAAGTGGAAATACTTGGCGCACATGTCGCTTCAGAACATGTTAAAAGTTTATAGGTATCGGCTACATTCCCATGATACAGATTTTGATACAAATTTTGATATTTATAACAATAATGGCCGTGAAAGCCTCAAAACTAGAACTTACAGATATTTCAATATTATCTTTGAATATTGAAAAGTTCAGAAAGTATGTTATGGATATTTTAAAACAATAAATTCAACAAAGCGGTCAAACTTAGATCAGTACTGTGCCTAAGAAAATGGATCGAGTTGAGTTGTACCAGTTGCATTATGTTCGTGCAAATTTTCGTACCATCACAACCAGAGCATCCGTAGAGCAATTTTTTTTGAAAATATTTTTCAATTCGTTATGCCACAATAGGAGCCAAAAAGTAGAAATACTGAGAACACATGTTGCTCCAGGAAATTTCCAAAGTTTGTAAGTATACGTTGCCTTCCAATGAAACGAATTTTTATACTTCCAGAAAAAAAGGAACCAAAGACTTTCTGACAATTTTTTGAATTAATCATGCCACAACTCAAGCATACCACACATTGGGCTTAATAAAGTTTATGAATTTTGCATGTAGTCATTACTTTTCGAAGCCAAATTTTAATCCCATCCAAAAATGAGCAACCGAAGAATTTTCATAATAAAATGTTCAAGTCCTAATAATGCCACTATTCGAGCCAAAAAGTGGAAATATTGGGCACACTTGTCACTTCACAGATATTTCAAAGTCTCTACGTATCTGTTGCAATTCAATGATACAAATTTTGATAATATCAGTAAAAACACATCCTTCCTGAAACTTCCTGAAACAATTTTTCAAAATTTATTATGCTGCAACTAAAGTGGGGAAGTGATAAAATATAGCTCAATAGAGCCAAATGAAATTCTGAAATTTTGCATATATTCATGGCGTTCCAAAGACAATAATTTTGATCCCATTGACAAATGAGCAACCGCAGAATTTTCATAACAAAATTTTTAATTCATAATGCCACAATCGGAGCCAAAAAGTGAAAATACTTGGTACATTTTTTGCTTTACAGAATTTCCAAAGTCTGTAGGTATCCGTTGCAATCCAATGATACAAATTTCGATAATATCAGTAAAAAAACATCGGAAGACTTCCTGAAACAATTTTTCAAAATTCATTATGCTACAACTAAATTAGGAAAATGAAAAAATGTAGCGCACATTGGGCCCAACAAAATTCTGAAATTTTACATAATCGAAATCAAAAAGGGAAAATACTTGGCACATCTGTCGCTTCGCAGAATTTTCAAAGTCTGTAGGTATTCATTACAATTCATTTATACAAATTTTGATAAATTCAGTAAAAACACATCGGAAGACTTCCTGAAACAATTTTTCAAAATTCATAATACAACTAAAGTGGGGAAGTGAAAAAATATAGCGCATATTGAGCCAAACAAAATTCTGAAATTTTGCATATATTCTGGCATTCCAAAGACAATAATTTTGATCTCATCGACAAATGAGCAGCGGAAGAATTTTCATAACAAAATTTTCCATTCATAATGCTAAAATCGGAGGCAAAAAGTAGAAATACTTGGTACTTTTGTCGCTTCACACAATTTCCAAAGTCTGTAGGCATTCGTTGCAATTCAAAGATATAAATTTTGATAATGTCAGAAAAAACACATCGGAAGACTTTCTGAAACAATTTTTTTAAATTCATTATGCTACAACTAAAGCGGGAATGTGAAAAAATATAGAGCATATTGAGCCAAACAAAATTCTGAAATATTGCATATATCCATGGTGTTCCAAAGACAATATTTTTGATGCCATTGACAAATGAGCAACCGACGAATTTTCATAACAAAATGTTCAATTCACAATACTACAATTGGAGCCAAGAAGTGGAAATACTTGGTACATTTGTCGCTTCACAGAATTTTTAGAGTCTATAGGTATTCGTTGCAATCCGAAGATACAAATTTTGATAATACCAGGATATCGACTATATACCGCCATAGTCTTTTGACATAAGGATATATTATACAAGCCATTTTCACATAAAGATATATCATTACTTACTACGGTTATCATCCAGAGGCATCCATATATATCCAGATGCAGGTTGACAGTGTATTTGCCTATTAATTCATCAAACGCGAGATAATTCTACATCATATTTTGGATAGAAAAGCGACGTCGAAAATCTTTTGAAATGGACCAACAATTATCATGCAAGGAACATTTTATGATGTACAAATCTTTATTATGGCAAGCGAGGAACATTTTATAATAAAGAGGAAAGGGACCAATAAAATAAATTGTCAACGGTGTAGAGTTAAAAAAAATATTCATTAGACACTGCTCAAAACTCGGCATGATGATAACAAATTTTGCCATATACATTTTTTTGACACTCATTATTAGTTTTATAGTTTCTTTTCCAAATTTACATCGATTCACACCAATCATGATTAACAGTTCAACGTACACCATTTCATAGTTATCAAAGAAACGAAAAGAATGATTTCTTAAGAAATCTCATACGAGGAACATTTAATCGCGAAAGAGAAAAGAGATCGCTTTCGTTTCCGTCGTAGAGTTAACTGTGGAAAATAAAAACTGCAGATCTAATGAGAAAGATCTAACGGAATGGCCAATCACAAGCTCGAAGGCGTCAACAGGCCTTTCATTGTGTCGTATACAGACATGCCAATACTTCGATGTTAGCATAATCTTGAGCCTGTGCAAAGTTTTTTCTCAGCAAATACGGCATCAATCGTGCTGATTTAGTGCTCAATCGAAGTATTTTTTCGTAATAAATCTGCAGTTCAATTTTCAAATCATCATATGCCTCCTGAGCTTCGTAATTGAAGAAAATGAATTTCAGTTTTTACCCCCACCACGGCAAATCGTTTTATTTAGAGATAATATACTCGGGCGAGCCTCGGGCCAGCAGACGACAGAGCTGTCAATGTACTTGTCTCGAGACTCTACCGAGTCTCTTGATAAAAGAACTACGAACAAGTATCAAAACTTTATTTTTTTTTGATTTTGTAAAAAAACTTGAAAAAATATTACACTGAAACATCCATTCCAACAGATCAACGGATAGGAAAGTATTCCATAAAAAATAACACCGAGAAATTATTCCAATATCATCAGAATGCACCGAAAGATTTTCAATAAAAGTAATTATAACGAAACGAGATTTTGAAACAAAAAAATACCGGCCAAGTGCAAGTCGGACTCGCGTACGAAGGGTTCCGTACCATTATCTATAAAAACGGCAAAAAATCACGTTTGTTGTATGGGAGCCCCCTTAAATATTTATTTTATTCTGTTTTTAGTATTTGTTGTTATAGCGGCAACCGAAATACATCATCTGTGAAAATTTCAAGTGTCTAACTATCACAGTTCATGAGATACAGCCTGGTGACAGACGGACAGACAGACAGACGGACGGACAGCGGAGTGTTAGTAATAGGGTCCCGTTTTACCCTTTGGGTACGGAACCCTAAAACGTATGCGCACCAAATTTCGAGAGCAAAAGTGTGATTGGAAAAAAGAATTTCGGTCGAAGTGCCACATGAATTTTTCTTTTATAACGTTTATTGATCACAAATTATATCTCATGAGCAATAGGGAAAACAAAATACGTAAAGTACTTATGAATTTTTTTTTCTCGAATCAAATATCATTTCGCTCAAAATTATTTCGCGTCACTTGATTCCATTTTGGGTTGCAAGTGCAAATAGTATTTTCATGTATTTAACCACTCTAGGGTGGTTTAAAACTATGTATAATTCAAACCTAGAGTGGTATCATACACCATTCTCTCGGTTATATAAAAAACGTAGAGAATAGTTTCCAAATAAACCTTATTATTGCATGCAAGGGACATTTTATGGTAACACAGAAGAGGCACCGTTTTTTACTCCATTGTATAGTTTACATTCGGAAAATTGGAATATTGAAGCTAGGGTTAAAAAAAATTATTTATTTAGGCACTGTTCTAAAGTTTATTTATTGAATTACACTTTATTTTTGCACTCTATCACTCTTCTATCTACATATTCAAATCACGTTAACCTAAAGTTTCACTTTAACCAAATAAAACTGACCGCGATCTTTATAACCTAACGACTGTTCAAAGATATTAATTATTCACCGAATACGAGTTTATCATACACCATTCCCTTATATAGTTATAAAAAAAAAAGAGAATGGTTTCTAAATAAACCTTGTTATTGCATCCGAGGAACATTTTATGGTAAAAGAGAAGAGGCACCGTTTTCAACTCCGTTCTAGAGTTTACGTTCGGAAAAATGAATTGTTGGGACTAGGGTTAATAAAAAAAAATATTTATTTAAACACCGTTCAAAATTTTATTTATTGAATCACACTTCATTTTTGCACTATTACTCTTCCATCGGTAATATGATAAAAGTCATTGTAATCAAAAGTTGAAACTGACCGCGATCTTTATAACCTCCCAACAAAGATATTAAGTATTCACCGAATACGCGTTTATCATACACCTTTCTCTTAGTTATCAAAAAAAAAAAAAAAAAAACAAAGAGAATGGTTTCTAAATAAACCTTATTTTTGCATCCGAGGAACATTTTATGGTAAAAGTAAACAGGCACCGTTTTCGACTCCGTTCTAGAGTTTACGTTCAGAAAAATGGATTGTTGGGTCTAGGGTTAATAAAAAAATATATTTATTTAGACACTGTCCAAAAGTTTATTTATTGAATCACACTTTATTTTTGCACTATCACTCTTCTATCTATAATAAAAGTCTCTTTAAGCAAAAGTTGAAACTGGCCGCGATCTTTGTAACCTCACGACAAAGATATTAAATATTCACCGAATACGAGTTTATCATACACCTTTTTCTTGGTTAACAGAAAAAACGAAGAGAATGGTTTCTAAATAAACCTTGTTATTGCATCCGGGGAACATTTTGATGGTAAAAGAGAAAAGGGATCATTTTCGATTCCGTTGTAGCAGAGTTTACGTTTGGAAAAAAATTGTAGGGGCTAGGTTTAATTAAAAAAATATTTATTTAGACACTGTTCAATGGTTCATTATCACACTTTATTTTCCCACCATCACTATTCTATCTATATAAAAGTCACTCTTTACTCGTCTATCTATAAACACCACTCTAACCAAAAGTTGAAATTGACCGCGATCTTTATAACCTCATGACTGTTATAAAAAAGATATTGGTCAGCTGTCATATGGACGATCGATCGAATATCACCACACTGAACCGTGAAATGATTTTTTTCTATAAATTTATCGATATAATTGCTCACACGTCCCGCACTTCGTTATGTCAAAACAACGTTCAAACTTTATGTTGGCTCCGTACAGAGGAAAGACGAGTCGTCGTGACCAATCGCAACTCGTTGCTTCCGTTGCCGGATACCGGCTTTTATGGAAATGGGTTTTGATGGGCATCAAAACGCCTTTGATTGTATCGTCTGAGCGCATATACAGACAAGGCAAATTCTTGAATGTAGTAGAATCGAGCATAATCCTAAGCCTGTGCAAAGTTTTTTCTCAGCAATTACGCAACCAATCGTGCTGATTTTAGGCTCAATCGAAAGAACATCGCTCAATTAGTCAAAAGTTCGCTTTTCAAGCCGCCAAATGACTCCTAGGCTCTACAATTAGCGAAAACGTCATAAAATTTTTACCCCCACCACCGCGAATCGTCTTGTTTAGAGATAATATAGACTCGGCGAGCCTCGGGACAGCAGACGACAGAGCTGTCAATGTACTTGTCCCGAGACTCTACCGAGTCTCTTGATATATTATACATTATATTAATATACTGTAACCGGACGTTACCACCGGCCCAGCCACAGGAGAGCAGGCTCGGACAAGAGGTGTCTTATCATATCAGTGCTACGAATATAATAGCGGTGCGAGACCAGTAATTCGGCCATTGCCTTAATTATTCATCAAAATCATTCGCTAGAACGTCACGCTTGAACTCTATCCTTCTATCCGAAATTAGACCGCCCTTTGTCACACGCTCGTCGATCGATCAAACCAATCAACAACGATCGATACGTCACGAGCGTCCATCTCGCTCGATACTCTCGATCTCGCACGATAGTCTCTCTCTCACTCTCCGAGAAACAGGGAGATCTCAGAATACCAACTCGGCTATTATATCAGCCTGATAACATCGAGAGACTCAAACGGGAGCACACGACACCAAAGGTAGGGATAATTGTTAATAACAAAATCAACTACTAGGAGATACTCCCGAACATCTTGGACATCCCTCTCCTCATGATCACGTGAGTCTCCCAACTCACTATCACGACAAGGAAGGGAAGACTCCCCTATCTCGCCTCAGGCTATTTAAGGGCGTGCAGAGCTCACTCGAGACTCTCTCAGACTCTCACTTTTCACTACAATCTTTATTTGATTAACAATCAACAATTCCACATCGGAGCATCAGCACCAAAGGCATGTTTGACTCGCTCCCAACGTAACATCATCCTGAGTTCGTGAGTAGGAACGCAGTTCTTCTGGAAGTTCCCAGTATTGCACTGGCTGACAACCTTAAGAATTGTGGAGTTAGTATGGTGACCGTTAAGTGAGGCTTTAGTTAAACAATGACGAGTATCGAAGTGTTTAAAGTCAATAATTAATTAAGAAACATAGTCTATTACGCGACAACCATCCGAACTAGCCCTTAAACCTCGCTAACAACTTCAGGCTCGGCGGTTATCGTTTATAAAATAAAGTAAAGGCGGTAATCACTTAATGGACGATCTCGTGATAACTAAGTCTGCGTATCGTCTCAAGAATTCGTCACGCGCCTTAATTAAGTCACGAAATCGACTCTTTCTACTTGCAGGGATGATAATGGAAAATTAATTATGCGATAATAATTAATGATTGTTATTCGTTGGCTTCACCGATGATTTCGCGTAGTCGCTTCGGTAACGACTATTGCAAAAGTATAAAATACTTTGATTAACCATGAGACCAGAGATTTGCCCGCGTAGGACTGTCTCGGTCGCTCTTTTTTATTAAGTCAGCTTCATTGACTTGTCGGGATACGAACTTAAGCGATTCGTTTCTCAATTACCGCTGACCCCTTAGAAAAATATTCAGTTTTATTTAATGATAAATCAAAATTCTCCGAAGAAAACTCGTAGAGAATTAATTTCCTGATCACTCTAGACCCGTCGGTCTCCTTCCCCGCCAAGGACGAGGGCATAAGACAAAGGTCCAAAAGGCAGCAAAGTCGATTCAGAAAATTGTCTATTCTTTATTCTCTATTCTTAACCCATTAACGCCGAAGAATCGTGTTTTTTTTTCTCATTTTCAAGCTAGATTCTTATCATCGAAAAAAAATCATTTGCAAATAAAAAATATGTTCCCTTGTACTTTCGAGTGTCCCCTTTCCGAATCCGGAGTCAAAATTGAGTTTTGTCCATTAGAAAAAAAAATATGGCCGTTTTTAAACAAAAAAAACCGAAAAAATCGAAGACATTTATTTTCAATATTTTTTTTCTCATTGAAGACGCGCGAGGACCCCCCCTTTTTCTTCAACCATGAGTGCACAAAATAGTTGTAGTTTAAGAATATATTTTTTTAATTTGTCAACATTGACATTATCACCCCCAAAATGGCGCTTTTCATCCCTTCAGCAGGAAGACAATTTTCACTCTCGGTGCCCGACAAAAAAAATATTCAAATCTTAACGAAAATTGGTATCCCGGGGTTTTCAAGGTCGCTGATTACGATTCCGCCCTCAAAATTCGAAAATTCAGAATGGCGGATCCAATATGGCGGACCCAAATTCAAAAACTTACTTGAATCGGATGAAATGTGGCACTCGGGGGTTTTCGAGGTCGCTGATTACAAATCTGCCCTCAAAATTCGAAAATTCAAAATGGCGGATCCAATATGGCGGACCCGAATTCAAAAACTTACTTGAATCGGATGAAATGTGGCACTCGGGGGTTTTCGAGGTCCTTGGTAACGAATCTGGCATCATCATTTCAAAATTCAAATTTGCGGATGCAATATGGCGGACACCTTCCCATTAACGCCCAGTTATTATCTAACGTTTATTGAAGAATTGACAACTTTATATAAATGTAAATAATAATCATTCAATTGATTCACATTTTATGATCATATATTATATTTTTCATGTGTCGAATAAAAATTGACGTTGCAGAGGCTGAGAAATCTCTGATTTTCTTACATTTCATCTTGTTTTTGTTTATACGGGTCATCATTGAATATTATCCCTGATACAAATATTTTTATTATCCATGAATATTTCTGCCTGCAAATAAGTTTTGTATATGCCTATCACATCTTTTTTCAATTTTTCACGTTTGTAGAGTGCGGATCGTTCACATTGCTAATGATATTTTATTTTCTGTAAAAAATATTAGCTCAGAATTTTTGTGTTCATTTTAGGTCTGCCAATATTCCTTATCTGAATAATTTGGTTTCTATTTTCGTAGAACTTGTCTTGAGACTAAATCGAACTCACTTATATACCTAAATTTCAGCTCAGTACCTCAACAAAATTTATTCATAAAATATTGTTTTATCATCTTTATTGCTCCTGAGTGAATTCACTTCTTCGATAATTTTTATCTCATCGGCAGCGTAAGCATATTGACAATATTACCATTATGTCTCGAAAACGACCAAGACAATCTATTCCTTCTCATGTAGAGTTTGAAATGGATACTTCTGACGATAATTGTGACGAGCTCGTCGCGATTCCGAATCCAGACAATTCTGGTTGTTCTAGTGATTCCGATTCTGATTTTGAATCAAACGATCACCTTTCGAGTATCACTTATAAACAAGCATCGGAAAATTACACAGATAATCAATGTATTGGTGATGATTGGTGAAAAGAGCTACCCGAATGACACTGAAGACAAATTATTACTAACTGACGGTGTAAAAAAAAGTATTCAAAAAAGTGAGCCGATACAACTGTTTGAAAAGTTTTTCTGCATGGAAATGAAAACATACATTATTGACTCATGTAAAGAGAATGGGTTTGAATTGCAGTTGGATGATTTGAATACTTTCATTGGCATCATCATTGTAAGCTCGTTCAATAAAAGAAAATCTCAAAGAGACTATTGGTCATCTGATCCCTTCTTATTATGTGAGGTGGTTTCTTCTGCAATGCAACGCGATACATTTGAGAAAATCAAATCAGAATTAAAGTATTCGATGCCTAAAGACAATGATCCCAGTGATAAGGCATGGCGCGTTCGTAAATTACTACAATTATTTCAGAGAAATATTCGTCAGTTTGGCTTGTGGAAGACTGCGTTATCTGTTGACGAAATGATGGCCAAATCATATGCAAGAACATCGCTAAAACAGTTTATCCGGGGAAAACCCATACGATTCGGATTAAAATTTTGGGGTCTTTGCACCGCCGATGGATACCTGTTGAATCTCGATTTATATTGTGGAAAAAATTCATCAATTGGAGATAAATTGGGTAAATGTGCTCTAGGTTCTCGTGTAGTGATGCAATTATTGGATCCATTTCTCAAATCTATCCCTCCTAAGAAGATATCTCAGTTCCATCTTTACTGCGATAATTTTTTTACGAATTTCGATCTCCTAGTACATTTGAAAAAGTTAGGTTTACAATGTACAGGAACTATAAGAGAAAATCGAGTCAAAGAAAAAAATGTAATCGACAAAAAGTCTCCACGAGGTACGTATGTTGTAAAGCATGATCAAAACAGCGGAATAAACTACATAACTATCGTAGACTCGAAACCAGTTTCGATCGCTTCTACCGTTACAGGGGTGACTCCTCTATTACCGTCTAAGAGATTTAGCTCGAGTGCACATTCAAAAATTGAGATTCCGTTTCCACAAGCATTTCATCTCTACAATAAATTCATGGGCGGAGTAGACGTTCACGATGGACATTGCAACAACTTGCTTCCAAGTATCCGTTCAAAAAAATGGACATGGGTCGTCTTTATTAGATTTATACAGGCCGCCATTGTGAACTCAGTCGTGATTTTCAACGCAACTGGAGATAAAACAAAAAAAATTGGTTCAAAGCAATTCGCAATTTCGATTGCTAAATATTACTTAGAGAGGGGAAAACTAAAACGGAACAAAGCACACGATACTTTCCGTCACAGCAAACAAGCTCGTTGTTCAATCTGTCCAATAAGAACATATACGTACTGTAAGGACTGTAATGCTTACTTCTGTAGTGCTTGTATGAAAGCGAAACACGTAATCAGGCTTCGGGGATAAGCAAAGGGCGCATTTACAACCAAGCACCCCAAAAAGTGAGAGGCAACGGGACTCACTCGAATCAAGCACCCCAAAAAGTGAGAGGCAAGGGGACTCACTCGAATCAAGCACCCCAAAAAGTGAGAGGCAAGGGGACTCACTCGAATCAAGCACCCCAAAAAGTGAGAGGCAAGGGGACTCACTCGAATCAAGCACCCCAAAAAGTGAGAGGCAAGGGGACTCACTCAAATCAAGCACCCCAAAAAGTGAGAGGCAAGGGGACTCACTCGAATCAAGCACCCCAGAAAGTGAGAGGCAAGGGGACTCACTCGAATCAAGCACCCCAAAAAGTGAGAGGCAAGGGGACTCACGCGAATCAAGCACCCCAAAAAGTGAGAGGCAAGGGGACTCACTCAAATCAAGCACCCCAAAAAGTGAGAGGCAAGGGGACTCACTCGAATCAAGCACCCCAAAAAGTGAGAGGCAAGGGGACTCACTCAAATCAAGCACCCCAAAGGAGAAAGGATTTCTACCACGTCCATGTCGTTTTCTCTGGGTAATGCTCTTAAGTAATTCTCTGGGTAATACTCTTAAGTAGAATAAGGAATTATAAGTTTATCCGTTGAGTAATGCGGAGTGATGAATTTCTATAAATTTGTCAATTTGTCAATATATAAAGTTGTCAATTCTTCAATAAACGTTAGATAATAACTGGGTGTTAACGGGAAGGTGTCCGCCATATTGCATCCGCCATTTTGAATTTTGAAATGATGATGCCAGATTCGTTATCAAGGACCTCGAAAACCCCCGAGTGCCACATTTCATCCGATTCATACAGTTTTTGAATTTAGGTCCGCCATATTGGATCCGCCATTTTGAATTTTCGAATTTTGAGGGCAGATTTGTAATCAGCGACCTCGAAAACCCCCGAGTGCCACATTTCATCCGATTCAAGTAAGTTTTTGAATTCGGGTCCGCCATATTGGATCCGCCATTTTGAATTTTCGAATTTTGAGGGCAGATTTGTAATCAGCGACCTCGAAAACCCCCGAGTGCCACATTTCATCCGATTCAAGTAAGTTTTTGAATTTGGGTCCGCCATATTGGATCCGCCATTCTGAATTTTCGAATTTTGAGGGCGGAATCGTAATCAGCGACCTTGAAAACCCCGGGATACCAATTTTCGTTAAGATTTGAATATTTTTTTTGTCGGGCACCGAGAGTGAAAATTGTCTTCCTGCTGAAGGGATGAAAAGCGCCATTTTGGGGGTGAAAATGTCAATGTCGACAAATTAAAAAAATATATTCTTAAACTACAACTATTTTGTGCACTCATGGTTGAAGAAAAAGAGGGGGTCCTCGCGCGTCTTCAATGAGAAAAAAAATATTGAAAAAAAAATGTCTTCGATTTTTTCGGTTTTTTTTGTTTAAAAACGGCCATATTTTTTTTTCTAATGGACAAAACTCAATTTTGACTCCGGATTCGGAAAGGGGACACTCGAAAGTACAAGGGAACATATTTTTTATTTGCAAATGATTTTTTTTCGATGATAAGAATCTAGCTTGAAAATGAGAAAAAAAAAACACGATTCTTCGGCGTTAATGGGTTAACAAAATTATTATTTGTTGTCGTAAGTTGTTTAAACAGATTAGATTTGCGAAAAAAAATGTTAAATTCTTGACCATCAATTGAAGAAACTTCGGAAATGATAGATAACTTACATATTCACTGTAAAAAACTCGTTCCTATTACAAAATTTGAATACTCTGAACGCTGACGAGTCATTTTGCTTTTGTCGTTACTTCGCAAACATAATTAGAGAAGAAGAATAAACAATCTTCACACACCAATAGTGTATTTTATAATCCGGAAATAGTCCAATAAGGATTCCGAAATTTACAACAAAAAAAATGTCACTGGAAAATTTGTGTTTTCACACGTTATTTTCCAAAAATATGATATAAAAGAAATTTTAGTGGAATGTAAGCAGCACGATTTGATAGAGCAACCTTGAAATTGGTAGAAAAGATACTTCACGAATGTTTTTTACGTTATTTTCATTATGAATAATCCCGCGCGTAGAAAAGGGTGCTTGCGTGATTTTTCCTTGTAAAGTTGAAGGCTAGAGCAAGAGAGAGAGGTAGTGAGAGAGAGACAGCGAGAGGGGGGAAGGGGGAGGGAGAGGGAGCGGGAGAGGGAGAGGGAGAGAGAGAGAGAGAGAAACAAGAAAAAATAGTTCGATCATGCAATTAATTAACAAAAACACTTCTCCTCCATTTGCAAACTGTTGGAAATCGAAAAAATTTCGGGAGTTCTCTCTGCACAGATTTTCTTTCATCTATTAGTCAGAAAAATCTAAAAAAATGTTCAGACCAAAGCTGGAAGATTACAGATTTCAAGTTTTGAAATGGTTTTTTTTTCACTTCGTTTACGATCCTAGTTTGCGTTTTTTTAAAAATAATACACAATGAATAATGTGTAAATTAGTAACTATCAACTACTTATGATTTTCTTATTATTGATACTGCATAAAATATCATTAGCATAATGTTATAATTGCAAACGTTAATCAGTTCAGACAGATCACGCAGATCACCACATATCACGATGCGCTTGGTTCAAACCGATCGTATAAGAAAGAAACCGCTCATTACGTTTCGTATCCGAGTAGTGACCTCTGGCATATGATTCTTAGAAGCATGGGTCGTATTCGTTACAGTAGTGGTGCTGCCATCTAAACGTGTTAGGCTAACTTGATATCTGCTGTATTTATGAATTTTCGGAATTTTGAACGTTCTGAACATTTTTTATAGGAATCTTACATAATCTAAACTTTAGTTTTCGCAAATTGGATGATAGATGTTATGATTTTCAGAATCCAAAATTTTCTTGAACCTGACGAATCTCGTATTAGTTTTTTATTATATTTGAACTTTCTGATATAGTTCGTTTTCTATAATAAAAATTTCGGAATTTTGTAACATGCTGAATATTGCATATTCGGAGTTTTGTATGTCGTATTACTGGTCGTTCAAATACGGTGTGCACTTTCTTCTTATTATTTCTGAGAATCATCTCGTATAAGAAACCATATTTGTATCATTTTCTTTTCGCTACTCGTACCGTTCCAGATCTTTTACAATTGACTGTGTAAACTTTCGCTAGCTTGATCTTTACGATACTTGTAGTTTAGGAACTTTAAAATTAGGAATTTTGAACTGTTGGGGCATTCAAGGTTCTGAATTTCAACCCGGCCCCAGATTCGTCAGGTTCCCGAAAGTTTTGGAATCCAAAAATCATATTTTCGATCATCCAGTTTGCGAAAACTCAAGTTTAGATAGTGTAAGATTCCGATATAAAACATTCAGAAGGATCAAAATTCCGAAAACTCACATATAAAGCAGATAGCATGCAAGCCTGACGCGTTTAGATGGCAGCACCACTGCTCTGTCGCATGGATTTTCAAAGTTTCGGTCTTCGGGAAAAATTTTTTCCAAGTTTTGATCTTTCAGAGTACTATTCTTTCGGAATTTTGATCTTTCTCCGTAGAATTTTTTCTGAGTATTGATCATCTTTCACGTTCTATTGTAAACATATAATATGAGGATGTTTACACCTATCGGATATTCCTATTTTCGGGACTTTTCTCTGTAGAAATTTTCGCCATTCAGAATCTTGAATATATAACTCTACATTTCTTCGGAACTATGGACTCTCTGATTATTATGAGAAGTTGATACATGTTTTACGTGCTATGTTTTCATGTTGACGCTTTATCGGTCGGATCCATGATTATTCTCATTTAATTTCGCAGTGGACTTTTATTTTCGGTTATACAATAATTCTGTTTACAAAATTTTGGAATTGTAAATTTTCAGGATTATTGTGTTCTAGATAAATAAATTCGGAATTTTGAGCGTTCTAATTTTTAAAGTTCGTAATTTCAACCCGCCCCCAATTTAATAAATAAACTTTTGATCAGTACCTTAATAAATAATTTTTTTTATTAACTCTAGCCCCAACAATTCATTTTTCCGAATGTAAACTCTAGAACGCAGTCGAAAACAGTGCCTCTTCTCTTTTACCATAAAATGTCTCTTGCATGCAATAATAAAGTTTATTTGGAAACCATTCTCTTCATTTCTTATATAACTGAGAGAATGATGTATGATACAACCCTAGGTTTGAATTATATATGGTTTTAAACCACCCTAGAGTGGTAGAGACCTTAAATACATGAAAATTATATTTGTACTTGCAACCCAAAACGGAATCAGGCGATGCGAAATAATTTTGAGTGTAAAGATATTTCATTTGAGAAAAAAAAATTTCATAAGTACTTCACCAATTTTTTTTTTTATCTATTGCTCATGAGAAATAATTCGTAATGAATAAATATTATAAAAGAAAAACTCGTGTAGTAATTCGGCCAAAATTATTTTTTCCAATTAAACTTTAGCTCTCGAAATTTTCTACATATATTTTTTTGTTTCAAAATCTCGTTTCGTTATGATTACTTATATTTAAAAACTTGCGGTGCATTCTGATGCTATTGGAGTATTTCTTTGGCATCATTTTTTATGGAATATTTTCCGATCCGTTGATCTGTTGGCACGGATGTTTCGGTGCAATATTTTTTGAATTTTTTTTTTACAAAATTTAAAAAAATTCAAGTGTTTACTTGTTCGTTGTTCTTTTATGCGTCGTATCTTCTCAGAGCTACTGTACGTTTTAAGTAATCTAATAATTTTATAAGTATTGACGGTTAATTACAAAGATTGAATTCATTTGAACACTTCTTAGACCAATATTTCACATTGCATTTTTAGTCCGAATATACACCAGATCGAAATTCGATCATGTATCCATTTTTAGCCGAAATCATTAAAAAAGCGCTTGAGCGACCTCTAAAATTTTTATTCAGGATTCAATTCTTGAGAGAATCCCTTTTTGATAAAATGCTACCATATTTTGCTGTAATGCCGAAAAAAATGTCTATTTTTTTGCATCACTCAGATAGATACTGTAACGCGATTTTTCCCCGGAGGGTACGATCTGTCCCTTCTCGACTTACCTGACCCACTAACCGGGCAAGTAGTCTGATGACGGGATTGGGCTGGGCGCCAGGTACGACAGTACTGCCGGTAATACCGACTTTTATTTCGTCCAACCCCGCCACCAGCAGTTATCCGAACTACACAAAAACAGGTGACCGAGGACGGTCCGGCTACTCAGCTCAAACTGTGGTACTAAATGGTAGAGAGGCTGGTCCCGGGGTAGAGAGCAACATTACAAACAAAGAAAATAATAGGCGAGGCGAAGTATTGAAATTTTGAACAATAAGATTTATTTAACAAAATGCTCCTTATGTGGTACAGACACTCGTTGATACAAAATTCAACCATAAGCCGCACAAATAATAATCGATATTAGCCAAACTAAACCAGTGATCTACTTGGGCTTTTTGACCTGCGTTGACATTAACCACATGCTGTCGGCGTTTAGGCCACAGGTCTACGCAATACTCGCATTCGAATAGCTTAAATAAACGAAACCCTTGGCCCTTAACTTTTGCCAGCATTGTTACGGTATCACCGGCGTTTAGGCCACATGCCCATGCCATCTTCGAATTTTGGGCAACTTAAATATCGGCAAAACTGGCCGTTGCAATTAGGGAAACATTAATAATGCGTCATTGGCGTTTAGGCAGCATGACGATACGATATTCAACTTTGGGCAACCGAAATAAATGAAGTAACTAAATGTTAGAATTAAAGAAACGTTAATAATGCGTCAGTGGAATTTAGGCAGCATGACGATACGATATTCAACTTTGGGCAACCGAAATAAATGAAATAACTAAATGTTAGAATTAAACCAATGTTAATAAAGCGTCAGTGGCGTTTAGGCAGTACGATGATACGATATTCAACTTTGGGCAACCGAAATAAATGAACTAATTAAATATCGGAATTAAGGAAACGTTAATAAAGCGTCATTGGCGTTTAGGCAACCTGACGGCGTGGTCATTAATTTTAGGCAAACTAAATAAATAAAATACTGGATGTTGTAATTAGCGAAACATTAAAATTGCGTAATTGGCGTTTAGGCAGCATGACGACACGATAATTAATTTTAGGCAATCTAAATAACCGAAATACCGGTTGTTGTAATTAGCGAAACATTAAAAATGCGTCATTGGCGGTTAAGCAGCATGACGACACGATAATTAAGTTTAGGCTACCTAAATAACCGAAATACTGGATGTTGTAATTAGCGAAACATTAAAATTGCATCATTGGCGTTTAGGCAGCATGACGACACGATAATTAATTTTAGGTAATCTAAATAACCGAAATACCGGATGTTGTAATTAGCGAAACATTAAAAATGCGTCATTGGCGGTTAAGCAGCATGACAACACGATAATTAAGTTTAGGCAACCTAAATAACCGAAATACTGGATGTTGTAATTAGCGAAACATTAAAATTGCGTCATTGGCGTTTAGGCAGCATGACGACACGATAATTAATTTTAGGCAACCTAAATAACCGAAATACTGGATGTTGTAATTAGCGAAACATTAAAATGTCGACATTGGGCGTTTAGGCAGCATGACGACACGATAATTCATTTTAGGCAACCTAAATAACCGAAATACTGGATGTTGTAATTAGCGAAACATGAAAATTTCGACATTGGCGTTTAGGCAGCATGACGATACAATAATTAATTTTAGGCAACCTAAATAACCGAAATACCAGATGTTGTAATTAGCGAAACATTAAAAACGCGTCATTAGCGGTAAGGCAGCATGACGACACGATAATTAAGTTTAGGCAATCTAAATAACCGAAATACTGGATGTTGTAATTAGCGAAACATTAAAAATGCGTCATTGGCGGTTAGGCAGCATGACGACATGATAATTAATTTTACGCAACCTAAATAACCGAAATACTGGGTGCCATTATTAAGGGAATATTAATAAGGTGCCCTTGGCGTTTAGGCAACGTGCTACACGTTCCCAGTCAATGTACGAGACGGTAGCATATAACGAGGGGCCCCATACTGTACGCAAAATTACAAAGAAAAATAATTTAAGGAAATAACTAGTACAAAATAAATTCGATCCTAACGAAGGCGAAAACAAATCGGTGAATTAAGCCGCAAAAGACGCGAACAAAGAGAGTGAACCGGGGAAAGAAAAAAACGTAAACACGCGCGAATATTCTAACGGCCTTGAACGTGCGGTGAGAGAGACTACGGCGAGGTAATCCTTAGCGTACTCGGATTTCATCATCCTTTCCCAAAATCCAAACGACGTAATATTCGTCGCTGTGATCTTTTAATTAATGCTATTCCCCATTTAAATTGTAAATCAATAAATCTAATAATAATTAATATGATTAAGTCGGACCGAACGCGAACTCCCTCGCCTCACCGCAACATTTTGCCATAATAATTTTAAACAGGGTGAACGCGAGACTATCGCAAAAGATCACCTCTCTCACAAACGCAATAAACAAAATCCTAAGTAACGAACGTAATTATCTCCAAATAAATAAATGTTGCGGTGAAGTGAGAGACAAGTGAAGAATAAAGAGGAACGGGCTCATCGAGAAACTCTCCAAGTCAGCCACGTGGTGCGAACAGGTAATCCAAGAGAGCACTTACATTTCACGACTCACCGGACGGACAATCGATCGAAGACTGATTTATTCCTCGCCTCGTTCGAAGGCGAGAGTTCCCGAATTCTCACTTCTCCCACCGCTAATTACCCCTCAAGAAGGTCCGCGCTCCCGTGTACTCACGCTAGACTATGCTCTATCTCCCTTATCCTCGTGGTTTACACGGTATTTCAGGGCTTCGTTCTTAATGAGGGTCTCGTACCCCCCACCACGCAGCTACGAACGAGAGCTCGACGCTGCCCAGTGGGGGCCCAAGTAAATTTCGTTTCCCCGGGCTTGAAACTCGTGACCAGAAATTGAAGGTTGCTTCCTGGTTGCCTTCCTCTAGGGAATCCGGCGGACATCTCCGGACAAAAGGGAGGCCTCCCTCATGAACCGAGGCGTCTCATCGGTTCACGGTGGGCCCCACTTAAACGACCAGGTAATGCAACACTTCTGTTGTGGAGACCAACGCGATCCCCAGTAGACGAGGCGCCGTGATTAGCGGTCCATGGCCACCAGGAAGACGACGACGGGTGTTGCAACTCTCGGTTGCCACAGCGAAAAACCGACGGGCGGCTATCCAAATTTCGGCCCTTTTCCAGCGAAGGTTTCAGTCACCCACTCAAAAGGCTCCGATGAACGAACCCAAAGCGACGTAGTCACGAGTCACGAGCACGGTATTCAATTCTTAACGTAGTAGGTTTGGCGGTTATTGTACACGAGCGCACTTCCCCCCTCCCGGCGAAACACGGTGGGCAGAGCTGTTGCCAAAGTATTTTCGTCGTAGCCAACGCGAATGTGCCGATTTCATTTTTAAATCAAAGAAATAACAAAACAATTAATTTTTGTAAAATGAAAGAAAATTCTGACCCCGGTCTCTCACACCTAGGTAAACTCGGGCGAGCGATGTTTCAGGTACCCTTCGTGGGTCAAGGCCACGTTAAAAGTACGCCGTGTTCGTCGGTAGTCGTAACTTCAAAATAACGGCAATCTGAACATAATCCTAACAAATCTACATCGGGTACGATACTTAATTCCTAAATTCCTTAGCCTAAGATGAGTCCTCGATCTTCAACGTCCCGGCGAGTCGACGTGCGGCAGCCAAAAAGTCTCCAAATGTCACGTCACAATACATAATATAGACATGTTTAATTGGCAAGCTATGAATTTCATACCCGAGTACGTACACAATATTGACATGTTTAATTAACAAGCTATGAATTTCATACAAAAAGTCGACAAATCCTAGCCAAAAACAGCATAAATGCTGTGAAAAAAGCTGAGACAAGTACACTTATGCCCCCCCACCCCCAAATAGTCGTTCCAGTTAATCCCCCACACCACCCAGTGCCAAAATAACAATCCCCACAAAAATTTACAAAAACCCGTCTAAGTCGTTCATGCAAAGATCTCCGCACAAAAATTCTTTCTGAAAACAACTCATCATACAAAGTTTTATGGGTAACCGCTCTCATTATCTTATCAAATTAAGTCAAATTGTACAGAGGTGATAATTTCATTCTCGTAAATGTTGTGAGTTCACAAAAAGTTGATAAATAAATAAAGATCTACTAAAGTATATGTGGCCAAGTACGTAGGATTTTATTATGTTCATAAAATCTCCAATTATGATCACATGCCATTTCTCTAATTAATGCTTTATTACAACGAATTATTATCCTATGACTTGGAACTACAAGGGCTTTTAAAAAAAGAATACAGAATTGCATTAGCCTGCGTGAGCTTGAATGCTGCCACACTCTCATTTGTAATATTTGTAGTATAGTTTTATTGGTAATAAATTGATAAAAGTTTACTATCGCACGTAGAGCGGATACGCACAGAATACTTGTCCGGCGCGAAAATTTTTCATGAAATTTGTCACATAAGTCAACATTAATCTACCATACATTTTGGCCTTAACTAGTAAAGTAAACACAGCTAATTTCGAATCACAATATGCGGATTGTTTTGTATCCCAAATTATCCTCCTTTTCTTTAAGCAATTGTTGTCGATGAATTGATGCTCGGGTGGAGCATATCTCAAGTTATTACACGCCACGTTTATTCCGGTTTTGTAACATCCGTGGGAAAACTGGAGTTACAGAGCGTCTAAACGGTACTGTATACCCGAAATCAAGAGACTCGGTAGAGTCTCGGGACAAGTACATTGACAGCTCTGTCGTCTGCTGGCCCGAAGCTCGCCGAGTCTATATTATCTCGAAACAAGACGATTCCCGGTGGTGGGGGTAAAAATTATATGACGTTTTCGCTAATTGTAGAGCCTAGGAGTCATTTGGCGGTTTGAAAAGAGAACTTTTGACTAATTGAGCGATGCTCTTTCGATTGAGCCTAAAATCAGCACGATTGGTTGCGTAATTGCTGAGAAAAAACTTTGCACAGGCTTAGGATTATGCTCGATTCTACTACATTCAAGAATTTGCCGTGTCGGTATATACGCTCAGACGATACAATCAAAGGCGTTTTGATGCCCATCAAAACCCATTCCCATAAAAGCCGGTCTCCGGCGACGGACTTTCCTCTGTACGGAGCTAACGGAAAGTTTGAACGTTGTTTTGACATAACGAAGTGCGAGACGTGTGAGCAAATATATCGATAAAATTATAAAAAAAATCATTTCATGGTTCAGTGTGGTGATATTCGATCGATCGTCCATATGGCAGCTGACCAATATCTTTTTTAAAACAGAGTCGTGAGGTAATAAAGATCGCGGTCAATTTCAACTTTTGGTTAGAGTGGTGTTTATAGATAGACGAGTAAAGAGTAACTTTTATATAGATAGAAGAGTGATGGTGGGAAAATAAAGTGTAATAATGAACCATTGAACAGTGTCCAAATAAATATTTTTTTAATTAAACCTAGACCCTACAATTTTTTTCCAAACTTAAACTCTGCTACAACGGAATCGAAAACGATCCCTTTTCTCTTTTACCATCAAAATGTCCCCCGAATGCAATAACAAGGTATATTTAGAAACCATTCTCTTCGTTTTCTCTGTTAACCAAGAGAATGGTGTATGATAAACTCGTATTCGGCGAATATTTAATATCTTTGTCGTGAGGTTATAAAGATCGCGGCCAGTTTCAACTTTTGCTTAAAGTGACTTTTATTATAGATAGAAGAGTGATAGTGCAAAAATAAAGTGTGATTCAATAAATAAACTTTTGGAAGTAGTATACCTATGACGGTTCCCCCTCATGTAGGAATCTACCTTACCGACGGTCGGTAATGCAGATTTCTACCGAACGCACTCAGACCTGCCTAGCTTTGGTAAATCTACCTTACCAACGGTCAGTAATGCAGATTTCTGCCGAACACAGCCATCCCCGCCTGGCGAATCTGCTGACGGTCGGTAATGCAGATTTCCACCGAACGCTTGCGAAGTGGCCCAATCGCCATTGTCGGGAAATTTGAAAGCAGCGCCACGAACCACTGGCGGGAAATTCAACCGTGGTGACACGAACCATTTAGCGGAGCCACGAACCTTTTAGCGGAGACACGAACCTTTAGCGGAGACACGAACCTTTAGCGGAGACACGAACCTTTTAGCAGAGATACGAACATTTTGGCGCGGGGGAAATTCAAACGAATGGTTCGCGATAGTCGGCGATCATGATAGTCTATCCGGAGACACTAATGGCGGGAACTCGTTGGTAATGCAGATTCCAAACTTTTGGTGGAGGGAAATTCCAAGACTAAACGCCAACCAATCACTACCAATTATAACCAAACGCCAGCCAATCACGAGCAATCGTTACCAAACAAATCTGAGAAAATTTTCGAAAGTGGAGACACGGGTCTGGTGGTGGTGGTGGTGGTGGTGATGGTGGTGGTGGTGGTGGTGGTGGTGGTGGTGGTGGTGGTGGTGGTGGTGGTGGTGGTCGTGGTGGTGGTGGTGGTGGTGGTGGTGGTGAAAGCGGAGACACAGGCCCACCGGCGGGAAATTCAAATGCCGCGAAGCAAACTTTTGGCGGGAAATTCAAATACCGAGAAGCAAACTTTTGGCGGAAAACACCAAACGCTACCAAACGAATCCATACAAACTTTTGGCGGGAAATTCAAACGCAGAGGCCTGTGATACCCGCAGTCAGCGATCGGGATACTCACAGTTAACTATCAGGATAGTTGCAGTTAACTATCGGGATAGTTAATGTTAATTATCGCGATAGTCGAAGTTATCGATTAGGATTGTTTGAGGTTAGGATACTCAGTGACACACTCGGTTGATTACAACTTGTCTTTATTGCGAATTCAAGATACATTGTTTACATTCTCTTCTGAGTGGTGCAAGCAAACTCGGAATATGTTCTCGGCATCGCCGACACTCGGCAACTTCAGGGTCATTTCTCAGGGACTCGGGTAATTTATCCCAGGCGGCATCTACGCTGTACGCAGCGAAGGTAACGACGAATTCCTTCGGCAGCTGAGCGATGTCGGTGGATTCCATGGCTGAGAGAAGCCCACCGTGATGATGGTACAGCTTCAACGACCTTCCCACAGACGGGAAGGTCTTGCGAAGAAAGTTCCGCAACAGCAGGACGTTTCGAAGCGCGCAATGGGGCGAGTCGTGGTGCGGGCAGTATATCGTCTGCTTGTTCGGTGTCCTGAGCGACGGGCACGCCACCACATCACGCGCATCGAACCCGAATCCTTTCAGCCACTGCTGCTTCTGTTCACGTAGATGGCGCTCGCGTCGTGTAGAACCGATCGAAGCACGTTCCCCCACCTCGTTGTAGGGTATGTCGCCCGTGCTCCAGCACAGACGAAGATAGCCGCGTTCGAGCCAGAGATTCACGATCTTGTACCTGGCTGGCAGGTCGTTCCACGGGATCGGCGGTTTGAACAGAAAGATCAGCGGCTTATCGTCCGAATTGAGCGGAGTTCTTTGACGAGAAACTCGTTATTGTCGCGCAGGAAGCCTTGTGTGTCCGCCACGTACTCCATCGCGATTGACGAACGCGCCGCTCGAGGACTTTATAGGCGGATTTTGTATCCCCTGCCTCGCTCACCCCCCCCCCCCCCCCACTCTCCAGGCATCCCCACTCTACAGACATCCCCATTTATGGGATTGCAGTCGACAAATCGATCATGCAAGATCAGACGCGTAGTTCCCGCGGGGAAATTTGATTCGACCTCGAGTTCGATACGAACGTCGACCGGTGCCTGCTTGAGCGCATCGTTCTGTCTCGAGCAGAAAACAATGTCACGAAACCCATTGCGGTGATACAAATCTAACGACGGAAAATGCGGTAACCAAACCCAACGGCGGGAAATTCAAATGCCGTGGCATAAACCCAATGGCGGGAAATGTGGTGACACAAACCCAGCGGCAGCAAATACGGTGACACAAACCCGATGGCGGGAAATTCAAATGTGGTGGCATAAACCCAATGGCTGAAATTCAAACCCAACGGCGGGAAATTCAACAGCAGTGGCACAAACCCATTAGCGAGAAATTCAAACCCACCGACGGGAAATGTGGTGACACAACCAACCCCCACGGCTGGAAATTCAAATGCCGTGGCATAAACCCAATGGCGGGAAATTCAAATGTGGTGACACAAACCCAACGGCGGGAAATGCGATGACACAAACCCAATGGTGGGAAATGTGGTAGCCTAAACCCAATGGCTAAAAATTCAAACCCAACGGCGGGAAATTCAAAAGCAGTGGCACAAACCCACCGACGGGAAATGCGGTGACACAAACCTAACGGCGGGAAATGCGGTAACCAAACCCAACGGCGGGAAATTCAAATGCCGTGGTATAAACCCAATGGCGGGAAATTCAAATGTGGTGACACTAATTCAACGGCGGGAAATGCGGAGACACAAACCCAATGGCGGGAAATTCAAATGTGGTGGCATAAACCCAATGGCTGAAAATTCAAACCCAACGGCGGGAAATTCGAAAGCAGTGGCACAAACCCATTGGCGGGAAATTCAAACCCACCGACGGGAACTGCGGTGCCACGAATCTGCCGGTGGGGAAAGCAAACACATCGTGAAGAAATGCGGGGACACGAACCCACCGGCGGGAAATTTGAAAGCCAACCCATCGGCAGGAAATTTGGAGCCACCGGTGAGAAAAGCGGAGACACGAACCCATCGGTGAGAAATTCAAATGCAGATATACGAAGTCCGCGATACCCGCAGTCAGCGATCATGAAGACAGCGATCGGGATAGTTGGGAAATCCGAAGCGGATACACGAACCTATCGGCGGGGACACAGAGACGCGAACCCAATAGCGGGGAAAATCGAATACGAAGTGCGCATTTAATTATCGGGATGGTTGACGTTAGCTATCGGCATAGTTGAAGTTAACTACCCGGATAGTCAAAGTTAACGATAAGGATTGTTGAGGTTAGGATACTCAGTGACACTCGGTTGATTACAATTTGTCTCTATTGCGAATTCAAGATACATTCTCTTCCGAGTGGTGCAAGCAAACTCTTCCCATCCGGAACGTGTTCTCAGCATCTTGGATGAAACCTAAACAAATTCAGTCCAACCTAAGCAGACCCTACCTAATCTAGAATCATTTAAAAGCTGAGACACGAACCCCCTCCTGCTGGTAGTAAAATTCAGAAACTGAGACGAAACCCTCTGACAGCATAATTCAAAAGCTGAGGCTCAAACTCCCCTGGCGGCAAAATTCAAAAGCTCAGGTACGATCTCCCCTCCCCACCCTGGTGTCAAAATTCAAAAGCTACGACAGGACCCCCACCCCTCCTCTGGTGACAAAATTCAAATGAAGGGACACCCTGGCTATTCAATTAGAGATTAGCAATATAGCCTTGCAGCAAAATTCTGAAGCGGGATTGTAAGTGACAAAATCAAGACACGGAAATACAAATTCTGCGATACCTGCAGTCGACAATCAAGATAGTCAGCGATCGGGATTCTCGAAGTGTACAATAGTGATAGTCAAAGTCAGCGATCGTGATAGTCGAAGTCAACGATCAGGATAGTCAAGGTCAGTGATCCAGGTAGTCGGAGTAAACAATCAGGCCAGTCGAAGTGAATGAGCGAGAAAGACAAAGTCGGTGATTCGAATAGTTACAGTCAACAATCAAGGTGGTGGACGAAGCCGGTGATCAGAATAGTCGGCGTCAACGATCATTCACAGTCAGTGGTCCAGGTAGTCGGAGTCAACAATCAGGCTAAGTCAGGCGAAGTCAACAATCAAGATAGTCGAAATCGACGATCATGATAGTTGTAGTCTGCGATCGGGATACTCGAATTCAACGATCTGAACAGTCACAGTTAACAATCAAGATAGTCGAAGTCAGTAACCAGTATAGACAAAGCCGACGATCAAAATAATCAAAGTCAGTGATCGAGGTAGTCGAAGTCAGTGATGAAGATGGTGGAAGTTAGTCATCAGGATAGTTGAAGTCAACAATCAAGATAATCGAAGTGGGTGATCAGGATAGTCGAAGTCAACAATCCAGATAGTCGAAATGGGTGAGCAGGATAGTCAACAATCAAGATAACGGAAGTCCACGATCAGAGTAGTCGAACAATCAACACAGTCGAAGTTTGTGATTGTAGACTTCGATTATCCCAATTATTGGCTCGACTATCTTGATCATTGACTACGAATATTCCGATCGCTGACTTCAACTATCGTTATTGTGGACTTCAACTAACCCGATCATTGAATTCGACTATCTCGATGGCTGACTTCGACTATCATGATCGTTGACCTCCACTGTCCCGTTGGCTTTGACTGTCTTGATCACTTACTTCGCCTATACTGATCGTCGACTATCTTGATTGTTGACTTCGGTTAGTCGGATTGTTGTCTCCCAATATCTTGATTACTACCTTTGACCATCCTGATCGTTGTCGTCGATAATTCTGATCCCCGGCTTTGAATATCCTGATCGTTGACATCGACTATTCTGATCATCGACTTTGAATACCACCTTGATTATTGACTGAGACTATTCTGATCACCGACTTCGAGTAAGTCGATCGCCGACTTCGACTATCTTGATTTTGACTCGACTATCCCGTTCGTTGAAAGTTCTGGAATATTTTGTTGATAAATCTTGTCGGACGGGCGCACAACCTGTGTTTGTTTAAAATTGATACATCCCCACTGCTATGGACATCTCGAGATCGTGCACAAATCTTTGACCTCGAATAGTTACAATGCGCATATCACGAGTGCCAGGCCCCCAATAAAATATTTCACGTGATTATGTTATGACCCCACTCATAACCTCCTGACGTCGAACATTCAAGAAGAATCCTATGACGTCATCGTCGATACTTAAGGCTGCCATCTTGTGACCCCCATTACCCCCCGTTCCCCTAACTCCGACGTCATCGATGAACCTGTAGGCCGCCATCCTGTAGCCCTCATTACTCCCACCTCTGATATCGTCATCGAACCTAAAGGCTGCCATCTTGTGATTTTCCCAGCCCCCGTTTCACTTGCACCTCTAGCGTCATCGTTGAATCTTCGAGAAAGCACGCATGACATCGTCGTCGAACCATCGAGAAGAATCTCGGGGCTTTTTGATGAGGTTCGAATTAAGAGTCGGTCATAGGAATCTCTATCCGGAAACGGTCATACTTATCGACTGGGGACTCTTATCTCCGCTTTCGGATTTCTTACCGTGTTTCGCATCTTCGTTTCTAAATTTCATGCCACGAGTCCATGTCTCGACGCTAAAATTGTCCATCCGGAGTTCATGTCTTCGTTTTTCAGTTTTCCGTCAGGATTTGGGGATTGATTGCTTGACTTGGATTATTTAGGCTAGAAAGTTTATTTGCCATGAGGAATGACACCTTGATGAATGCGGTTAAATCTAATATCTCCACAGTCGGGTAGCCGATTTCGACTATTCTGATCGTTTTCTTCACGTGTCTCAATCGTTAACTTCGACCATCCAAATCTTCAACTTCCACTATTTTTGACTATTCACTTTAACTATCTTGATTGTTGACTTCGACTGTCTCGATCGCCTATTTCGACTATTTTAAGCGTAAACTTCGAATATTTCTGATTGTCGACTTTAACCATCTTGATTGTTGTTGTCTTCGACTATTTTAAATGTTGACTTTAACCAACTTGATTGTTGACTTTGATTATCCTGATTGTTGACTTTGACCAACTTGCTTATAGCCAACGACTATCCTTATTGCTGACTTCGACTATCCTAATCGTCAACTTTGAATATTTAAATTATTGACTTCGACTATCTTGATCGCTAACTTCGACTATTTTGATCATCCTCATTGTTGCCTTCAACTATTTTGATTGTTGACTTCAACTATCCAAATCGTTGACTTCGACTAGCCTGATTGTTGTCTGCGACCACATTGATCGCTGACTCCGTCTGTTCTGATCACCGATTTTGACTACTCTAATCATTGACTCTGACTATCCTGATCACCGACTTCGATTATTCGGATCACCGACTTCGGCTGTCTTGATTGTTGACATCGACTATCGTGTATGTTCACTTTGCCTAACCTGACCGTTGACTTCGACTAGGCTGATCGTTGACTTCGACTAGTTCGAACGCTGACTGACTATCCTAATCGCCGACTTCAACTATCTTTATCATTTACTATGGCCATATTGATTGTTGACTTCAACTAATCTGATCGTTGACTTTGACGATCCTGATCACCGACTTCGACTGTCTAAATTGTCAACTTCGACCATCTCGATCACTGACTTCGACTATCTCGATCGCTGACTTCGATTAACTAGATTGTTGACTTCGACGAGCCTGTTTGTTGACTTCAACTACTTTGATCACTGGCTTTGACTGTCCTAATCGTTGACTTGACATATCTCGATTACTGATTCGTCTACCTAGATTACTGACTTTGACCATCCTAATCATCGATTTCGATCATCTTGATTGTTAACTGAGACTTTCTGATCGTTGACTATCTCGGTCACTGACAACGACTGTCGTGATCATTAACGTTGACTATTCTAATTGTTCTTTGACAATCCTGATCACCGACTTCGACTGTGTTGATTGTTCGACTACTCTGATCGTGGACTTCCGTTATCTTGATTGTTGACTATCCTGCTCACCCACTTCGACTATCTGGATTGTTGACTTCGACTATCCTGATCACCCACTTCGATTATCTTGATTGTTGACTTCAACTATCCTGATGACTAACTTCCACCATCTTCATCACTGACTTCGACTACCTCGATCACTGACTTTGATTATTTTGATCGTCGGCTTTGTCTATACTGGTTACTGACTTCGACTATCTTGATTGTTAACTGTGACTGTTCAGATCGTTGAATTTGAGTATCCCGATCGCAGACTACAACTATCATGATCGTCGATTTCGACTATCTTGATTGTTGACTTCGCCTGACTTAGCCTGATTGTTGACTCCGACTACCTGGACCACTGACTGTGAATGATCGTTGACGCCGACTATTCTGATCACCGGCTTCGTCCACCACCTTGATTGTTGACTGTAACTATTCGAATCACCGACTTTGTCTTTCTCGCTCATTCACTTCGACTGGCCTGATTGTTTACTCCGACTACCTGGATCACTGACCTTGACTATCCTGATCGTTGACTTCGACTATCACGATCGCTGACTTTGACTATCCCTATTGTTCACTTCGAGAATCCCGATCGCTGACTATCTTGATTGTCGACTGCAGGTATCGCAGAATTTGTGTTTCCGTGTCTTGATTTTGTCACTTACAATCCCGCTTCAGAATTTTGCTGCAAGGCTATATTGCTAATCTCTAATTGAATCGCCAGGGTGTCTCTTCATTTGGATTTTGTCACCAGAGGAGGGGTGGGGGTCCTGTCGTAGCTTTTGAATTTTGACACCAGTGTGGGGAGGGGAGATCGTACCTGAGCTTTTGAATTTTGCCGCCAGGGGAGTTTGAGCCTCAGCTTTTGAATTATACTGTCAGAGGGTTCTCGTCTCAGTTTCTGAATTTTACTACCAGCAGGAGAGGGTTCGTGTCTCAGCTTTTAAATGATTCTAGATTAGGTAGGGTCTGCTTAGGTTGGGCTGAATTTGTCAAGGTTTCATCCAAGATGCCGAAAACACGTTCTGGATGGGAAGAGTTTGCTTGCACCACTCGGAAGAGAATGTATCTTGAATTCGCAATAGAGACAAATTGTAATCAACCGAGTGTCACTGAGTATCCTAACCTCAACAATCCTTATCGTTAACTTTGACTATCCGGGTAGTTAACTTCAACTATGCCGATAGCTAACGTCAACCATCCCGATAATTAAATGCGCACTTCGTATTCGATTTTCCCCGCCATTGGGTTCGCGTCTCTGTGTCCCCGCCGATAGGTTCGTGTATCCGCTTCGGATTTCCCAACTATCCCGATCGCTGTCTTCATGATCGCTGACTGCGGGTATCGCGGACTTCGTATATCTGCATTTGAATTTCCCACCGATGGGTTCGTGTCTCCGCTTTTCTCACCGGTGGCTCCAAATTTCCTGCCGATGGGTTGGCTTTCAAATTTCCCGCCGGTGGGTTCGTGTTCCCGCATTTCTTCACGATGTGTTTGCTTTCCCCACCGGCAGATTCGTGGCACCGCAGTTCCCGTCGGTGGGTTTGAATTTCCCGCCAATAGGTTTGTGCCACTGCTTTCGAATTTCCCGCCGTTGGGTTTGAATTTTCAGCCATTGGGTTTATGCCACCACATTTGAATTTCCCGCCATTGGGTTTGTGTCACCGCATTTCCCGCCGTTGAATTAGCGTCACCACATTTGAATTTCCCGCCATTGGGTTTATACCACGGCATTTGAATTTCCCGCCGTTGGGTTTGGTTACCGCATTTCCCACCGTTAGGTTTGTGTCACCGCATTTCCCGTCGGTGGGTTTGTGCCACTGCTTTTGAATTTCCCGCCGTTGGGTTTGAATTTTTAGCCATTGGGTTTAGGCTACCACATTTCCCACCATTGGGTTTGTGTCATCGCATTTCCCGCCGTTGGGTTTGTGTCACCACATTTGAATTTCCCGCCATTGGGTTTATGCCACGGCATTTGAATTTCCAGCCGTGGGGGTTGGTTGTGTCACCACATTTCCCGTCGGTGGGTTTGAATTTCTCGCTAATGGGTTTGTGCCACTGCTGTTGAATTTCCCGCCGTTGGGTTTGAATTTCAGCCATTGGGTTTATGCCACCACATTTGAATTTCCCGCCATCGGGTTTGTGTCACCGTATTTGCTGCCGCTGGGTTTGTGTCACCACATTTCCCGCCATTGGGTTTATGCCACGGCATTTGAATTTCCCGCCGTTGGGTTTGGTTACCGCATTTTCCGTCGTTAGATTTGTGTCACCGCAATGGGTTTCGTGACATTGCTTTCTGCTCGAGACAGAACGATGCGCTCAAGCAGGCACCGGTCGACGTTCGTATCGAACTCGAGGTCGAATCAAATTTCCCCGCGGGAACTACGCGTCTGATCTTGCATGATCGATTTGTCGACTGCAATCCCATAAATGGGGATGTCTGTAGAGTGGGGATGCCTGGAGAGTGGGGGGGGGGGGGGGGGGTGAGCGAGGCAGGGGATACAAAATCTGCCTATAAAGTCCTCGAGCAGCGCGTTCGTCAATCGCGATGGAGTACGTGGCGGACACACAAGGCTTCCTGCGCGACAATAACGAGTTTCTCGTCAAAGAACTCCGCTCAATTCGGACGATAAGCCGCTGATCTTTCTGTTCAAACCGCCGATCCCGTGGAACGACCTGCCAGCCAGGTACAAGATCGTGAATCTCTGGCTCGAACGCGGCTATCTTCGTCTGTGCTGGAGCACGGGCGACATACCCTACAACGAGGTGGGGGAACGTGCTTCGATCGGTTCTACACGACGCGAGCGCCATCTACGTGAACAGAAGCAGCAGTGGCTGAAAGGATTCGCGTTCGATGCGCGTGATGTGGTGGCGTGCCCGTCGCTCAGGACACCGAACAAGCAGACGATATACTGCCCGCACCACGACTCGCCCCATTGCGCGCTTCGAAACGTCCTGCTGTTGCGGAACTTTCTTCGCAAGACCTTCCCGTCTGTGGGAAGGTCGTTGAAGCTGTACCATCATCACGGTGGACTTCTCTCAGCCATGGAATCCACCGACATCGCTCAGCTGCCGAAGGAATTCGTCGTTACCTTCGCTGCGTACAGCGTAGATGCCGCCTGGGATAAATTACCCGAGTCCCTGAGAAATGACCCTGAAGTTGCCGAGTGTCGGCGATGCCGAGAACATATTCCGAGTTTGCTTGCACCACTCAGAAGAGAATGTAAACAATGTATCTTGAATTCGCAATAAAGACAAGTTGTAATCAACCGAGTGTGTCACTGAGTATCCTAACCTCAAACAATCCTAATCGATAACTTCGACTATCGCGATAATTAACATTAACTATCCCGATAGTTAACTCCAACTATCCTGATAGTTAACTGTGAGTATCCCGATCGCTGACTGCGGGTATCACAGGCCTCTGCGTTTGAATTTCCCGCCAAAAGTTTGCATGGATTCGTTTGGTAGCGTTTGGTGTTTCCCGCCAAAAGTTTGTTTCTCGGTATTTGAATTTCCCGCCAAAAGTTTGCTTCGCGGCATTTGAATTTCCCGCCGGTGGGCCTGTGTCTCCGCTTTCACCACCACCACCACCACCACCACCACCACCACGACCACCACCACCACCACCAGACCCGTGTCTCCACTTTCGAAAATTTTCTCAGATTTGTTTGGTAACGATTGCTCGTGATTGGCTGGCGTTTGGTAATAATTGCTAGTGATTGGTTGGCGTTTAGTCTTGGAATTTCCCTCCACCAAAAGTTTGGAATCTGCATTACCAACGAGTTCCCGCCATTAGTGTCTCCGGATAGACTATCATGATCGCCGACTATCGCGGACCATTCGTTTGAATTTCCCCCGCGCCAAAATGTTCGTGTCTCTGCTAAAAGGTTCGTGTCTCCGCTAAAGGTTCGTGTCTCCGCTAAAGGTTCGTGTCTCCGCTAAAAGGTTCGTGGCTCCGGTAAATGGTTCGTGTCACCACGGTTGAATTTCCCGCCGGTGGTTCGTGGCGCTGCTTTCAAATTTCCCGACAATGGCGATTGGGCCAGTTCGCAAGCGTTCGGTGGAAATCTGCATTACCGACCGTCAGCAGATTTGCCAGGCGGGGATGGCTGTGTTCGGCAGAAATCTGCATTACTGACCGTTGGTAAGGTAGATTTACCAAAGCTAGGAATGTCTGAGTGCGTTCGGTAGAAATCTGCATTACCGACCGTCGGTAAGGTAGATTCCTACATGAGGGGGGAACCGGCATAGGCATACTACTTTTGGTCAGTGTCTAAATAAATATATTTTTTTATTAACCCTAGACCCAGCAATCCATTTTTCTGAACGTAAACTCTAGAACGGAGTCGAAAACGGTGCCTGTTTACTTTTACCATAAAATGTTCCTCGGATGCAAAAATAAGGTTTATTTACAAACCATTCTCTTTGTTTTTTTTTGACAACTAAGAGAAAGGTGTATGATAAACGCGTATTCGGTGAATACTTAATATCTTTGTTGGGAGGTTATAAAGATCACGGTCCGTTTCAACTTTTGATTAAAGTGACTTTTATCATATTACCGATAGAAGAGTAATAGTGCAAAAATAAAGTGTGATTCAATAAATAAACTTTTGAACGGTGTCTAAATAAATATTTTTTTTTATTAACCCTAGTCCCAATAATCCATTTTTCCGAACGTAAACTCTAGAACGGAGTTGAAAACGGTGCCTCTTCGCTTTTACCATAAAGTGTTCTTCGGATGCAATACCAAGGTTTATTTAGAAACCATTCTCTTTTTTTTTTTTTCTTTTATAACTTTATAAGAGAATGGTGTATGATAAACTCGTATTCGGTGAATAATTAATGGTAGCTTTCCAACAAGTCGACACAGTGTGACACTGTGTCGACACTGCGAGAGGTGCTTGTTGGAACGCTTTTTTAGTTTCTGACACAACCATCAGATGTCAGGCAGCTCGCAATTTCACTAGGTTCCTAACAACGAGTTCCTAACCTTAATGTAATCGACAACGTTTCCATCATGGTAAGATGATTATTTTTTCATATTTTTATTTTTATTGGATAAGCCGTGTTATAATTTATAAAAAGGTTTGTTGACATAAATATTTTGTAGGACGACTTAGGTGTAAGCATCATTCTACTTATGGAGACACCAATCTTGAGTAGCAGTAGTTCCTCTACGTGTCAAATATGAGGAATGAATAGACCGAAATAGACAGGTTACAGAAGAGAAGTGTGTAGAAAGATGAGCCAACTTGAGAAAATGAAATTTCCCCGAGAAATTGGTAGTCATACGTGAAGCAACACGCTAAAACTCTGCTACTCGCTGTGTCTGGCTGTGTCGCACTGTGTCGTAGTAGGAATGCACTGTGTCGAACACTGTGCCACACTGTGTCGCTCTGTGTCGTAGCTGGAAAGCTCCCAATATCTTTGAACAGTCGTTAGGTTATAAAGATCGCGGTCAGTTTTATTTGGTTAAAGTGAAACTTTAGGTTAAAGTGATTTGAATATGTAGATAGAAGAGTGATAGAGTGCAAAAATAAAGTGTAATTCAATAAATAAACTTTAGAACAGTGCCTAAATAAATAATTTTTTTTTCAACCCTAGCCTCAATATTTCAATTTTCCGAACGTTAACTCTACAATGGAGTCAAGAACGGCGCCTCTTTTGTGTTACCATAAAATGTCCCTTGCGTGCAATAATAAGGTTTATTTGGAAACTATTCTCTACGTTTTTTATATAACCGAGAGAATGGTGTATGATACCACTCTAGGTTTGAATTATACATGGTTTTAAACCACCCTAGAGTGGTTAAATACATGAAAATACTATTTGCACTTGCAACCTAAAATGGAATCAAGTGATGCGAAATAATTTTGAGCGAAATGATGTTTGATTCGAGAAAAAAAAAATTCATAAGTATTTTACGAATTTTGTTTTCCCTATTGCTCATGAGATATAATTCGTGATCAATAAACATTATAAAAGAAAAACTCATGTGTCACTTCGACCGAAATTCTTTTTTCCAATCACACTTTTGCTCTCGAAATTTGGTGCGCATACTTTTTTTGTTTCAAAATCTCGTTTCGTTATGATTACTTTTATTGAAAAACTTTCGGTGCATTCTAATGATATTGGAGTAATTTCTCGGTATCATTTTTTATGGAATATTTTCCGATCCGTTGATCTGTTTGAATGGATGTTTCAGTGTAATATTTTTTCAATTTTTTTTACAAAATCGAAAAAAATTGAAGTTTTTACTTGTTCGTGGTTCTTTTATACGTCGTATCTTCACAGGACTACTGTACGTTTTAAGTAATCTAATAATTGTATAAGTATTGACGGTTAATTATGAAGATAAAACTAATTTGAACACTTCTTTGATCAATACCAGCTCGAAATTCGATCATGTATCCATTTTCAGCCGAAATCATTAAAAACTTGCTTGAGCGACCTTTAAAATTTTTATTCAGTATCTAATTATTTCGAGAATCACAATCATAAGAACAATCTCAAAAGTAAGTTACATATTTATGTTAAATGATAAATGTGTTGATGTTGAAATTGGCTTCATTAAAATGTAGAAAATTCGTCATTACTTTTTAGCAGAATCGAAAATTATTTCTAGTATTTAATTCGAAAATATTTCTTTCATCACACGTCCGCGGAAAGGTCAACCCGCCTTGCAGAAATCGAATTTCTCGCGGAAATTTGGTATAGTATAAACATAGTATAAGTAAAACGGGAGAGAAAAAGGTCAGCGTAAACTGCGTTGAATTGTCTACTTTTCCTCTCAAGTTAAGTCATTCTATTGGGGACCTAATAAAAATATAAAGTCAAAATTGCCATATTCTATCACGGTCGAACCATCTTCGAAGGTACGTTTCTTCATTCTTCATTATACAAGTATGTTAAGAGCTGATACTTCATGGATTTTTGCGGATGATACTAAAGTCAAGAAAAAAGTTGGCCGAGGAATGCCAAAAATAGTTATCAAGAGACTCGGTAGAGTCTCGGGACAAGTACATTTGACAGCTCTGTCGTCTGCTGGCCCGAGGCTCACCAGAGTATATTATCTCTGAATAGAGTAATTTTCGGTGGTGGGGGTAAAAACTGAAAGTCATTTTCTCGAATTACGAAGCTCAGGAGACAGATGATGACTTGAAAATTGAACTGGAGACTAATTAAGAAAAAATCTTTCGATTGAGCTTTAAATCAGCACGATTGATGCCGTATTTGCTGAGAAAAAACTTTGCACAGGCTCAAAATTATGCAAAAATTCCAACACATCGAAGAATTTGACATGTCTGTACCCAGATAACCAAAGTTGGCGTTCAAAAGGGCCGAGCGTTAGTCTAACGCTTGATTCACGTCATATTCCGACACACTGTATCGAAAGTAACGTAGACTTCTACTTCGCTATTTTCATCTTTCTTTTGGGTTAGCGAGTAGCGTTATCGAATGACGCCCGCTCGACGCAAAGATAACGTCATTCAGTGCTGCCGTACGTCACGTAACGTTTTGTTTGGGTAGCATATGGAATGGTTGGAACCTAACCGAATGGTGGCGACACTGTGCCACCGCAAATCAGCATATGTATCGATTAATCGAATTTGTGTCAAGAATATATCGATTATTTGCTTTGAAACAAATCAGCAACAATTTTATTTATACACTATGTGAAGGAACTTTGTATTTTAGTCAAATGTATCTGATCTTCATAACACTGTGTTCACCGATTTTCTCGGACAAACATTCTTCGAATTATCGAGAACGTCCAAAACGATAACTTGCAATTCAAAAGGTATCATCAATATACTACCTTTCAAGTTGCTTAGGTATCACTGTTCATTCTTAACAGTGTTGCCCATGGCAGTTTCAAAAATATGTATAAGACCATCTTTTCGGACGGTCACGATGTACTTCAGCTCCGAGAGTATATGCACTCCAAGCGGATGATGCGCGCTCGGGAACAGACTTGGTCTGCGCCACTCTGTGGCCAGAGCGAGAAGCTTCAACCCCCGTGTTCACTCGAATAAAATTATGCCGTCATGGCGCTAGATTAATACGTGTATCTAACGTTCACAGTAACATCACAGTGATACAATTTTAACAGCATTTCCATATTTATTCTTCTATTTTTTTGGAATTAAAACATAGTATTTTTAATATAACGTTGATTTATTTGTTACTACAATAATTTCAAAGAATATTATTAATTTTTTTACCATTTTCAATTCTCTCATTTGTTATTAGATTTAAAGAAATGGAACTTTTTAAAAACGACATATTTTTCCTACCGATTCCATTCTTTCTTACCAATCACAATTTTGATTAATTTTATGGACAGTTCAACAACTTTTGGTCGGATTTAACTGCTGACAAAAAGATTATTTGTTTACAATCGTTGTTAAAAGTAATTTTAAAAATCGTGAGAACCTGTATGTATGCAGTTTTTGAGTGATCGAATCCAATTGAAAATGGTTCACAATAGATTTTATCAAAATGGTTAAGTGTAAGAAAAAAAATTGAAATAGTACGATTTTTTTTATTCGAAAATTTCAACGTTTTTTTTAAATTCATTTCATTACAATCGGTATAGGCTTAAAAATAATAAAGTATCGATGATATCATCAATCAAAATTATGTTGGTAAGAAAAAATCCCACTTTATTTGAAAAATAAAATGTATCAATTCCAAGCGAAAATAGAATAAAACGTTTCTCCATGATTGGATCCGCGTGAAAAATCGTATCATTAGTCATACTATTTTGGAGAATTTTTTGAAAAAAAATCTAAATAGGCAATTTTCTTTAAAAAATATATTTTACTTCAGACGCAACGAAATTTTTGACATTGATCATGAAGAATTTTTTTCATTCTTCCATGAAATTATCAATCAAAACGAAATAAAATCTATGTATTGACATTTGTTGACATCTCCATTAGCTTAAGAGAGGTTTCACAACGTTTTAGAACTTTCCAAAACCGTAATTCTTTGAAAAATTGTTACTCTTAAAAACGGGAAATAAAAATTTGAAAATTGGTGTGCATATTCGTTTCGTGGGGTAGTATTTTACAAAAAACATTTACGAAAATTGCAAACAGTCGGAGGGTCACGCACTCAGTAAAATACCGTGGAATGCCTTGTATATATAGAGATAACATTTCCGGTAGTTAAAGACTGCCTCTTTGATCCGGAAAAGTTATGGCCTGGTTCCAAAAAAGTGCACGATAATTCGTGTTTTTTTTTTTTTTTCAAGAAATCAATACTTCTGCAGGATTAATTTTTGAAACATCACTGGAATGATAATAAATGGTGGGATAGATGTTTACTTTCATTCAGAAGATCCTTTTAATTAATTTCTCATTTGCTTTATTTATTTATTGCATTAAATAGAATAACGGTTTATTTGAATTTGTTCACAAACAATAAGATAAAAAAAAAATACTTGTCGAATTAAGTAAATCAATATAATACAGTTTTCTATCTTTTGAAATATTGAATACTACGGCGAGCCCTGCCGCACTTTTATATACTCGAATATGATAGTTTCCGGGCTTCTTTTCTTTCTGTTCTATTCTATTTCTATTTTTTTTCTTTTATGTAAATATATACATTTATCTGTCTAAAAATCGACGATAGGTCGGTTTTTTGTACGCATTTATTTATGACTATTTGATATTGTTGGTGCAAAAACTAGATAGGAAAGAATGTAGGTTATTGATTGAAATGAATATGTATGAATCTGAATTGTCGCGTAAAAAAATGTGTTCAACATTGTCATTGTATAAAATAAGTCTATGCGTGTGTAAATTTATAAAATAAATGTGAACTAAATGGTTAATTGTTTCAATTTTTATCGCATTTCAAAGTCCACGAAATTCTTAGCAAATCATGCTTGACACAGCACAACTAATAACTAAGGTAAACTGAACAAAAGAACTGAAACTTTTACAAGCCTACATCTTTATTGTAAACCTGTATCTCAGTGAAAAGTGACCGCGATATTTATTTTTATCAATTTGAAGTTTACAGCTTCAATATTGCCAATCAATATTTATGAAAGTTATAAAGGTTTGAGACTTCTGGATGGATTTGAAAGATTTGTTGTTTTTATAAAATAGCAATTTTTCTTATACCATGAGGAAACTACTGATCAGCTTTTCATAATGGTCTGCTGTATAAAAAAAAAATCAATGATTAATAACTTTTCTTATTAATCATCGATTTTTTTTTAATGCTTCATTAACTTTAGAATCGGCGCCGCGGGTAGAATTATTTTTTTAAATATCTTCTGTGATATTCGCAGACCACATCTTTTCAGCTGAGAAATTTATTTTTTCCAAGTGAATCATAAACCATTGTTTACCTCATCGTACGCAATAAATGTATAAAAAGGGTAATTCCCGTATTCTTCGATAAAACCGTATTCTCTGATGAAGAAAAGTCTCCAGCATGATTTTCACCAACTATACGTCTTTCAGTCGGTGAAAATCATACTAGAGACTTTTCTCCGATATGGTTAAATCGTCGAAACAAAAAAAAAGTTACTCGTTAAATCTCCATCAGAGAATACGGTACATAGTTTCTTTTTCTAGAAATATCAAACCTTTCGGAGGGAACATGCTTTTTCGCTATCCCTATCGCATTCATGCATAACATGAAAATCTGACAGATTGCCAGAAAGGCCGTTTTGAGATAGCTTGACGTATCCTTTTTAACATCCTTCAGCTGCTCATTCAAACAAAATTAATAAACCACACAAAAGCTTTTATTCAAAAACACAACAATAGCTCAATCCAATTTCTTGTATAACTTCATGGCACTCTGCGGAAGAAAAAACACGAAACCATTCGAGTCTTTGTATTTTCTTCCAACTGCATGGTATCGTTAAAAGTATATGAAGCCACGAGATCCTCAAACTTTTGTAATCTATTGGACCGCAACAGTTAAATATGTAACTTTATTTAAAACAATAAAAAATAACCACATCTGTGTGTATGGAATTTTTTCCATTTTCATCATGGCGCATGTAATTTCGGGTTATGCTGTCAAAAGATTTAAAAAATCAGCTGTTTTGTTGTTTAGCCTTATTTTTTGTAAGACAACAGAGACGAGCAACTATAATTTGAAAACTAATAAATAATAATTAGAGGAATTAAAATAATGATAATGATTTAAAAATAAAATAATTAAATCTAATTTAAATAAAAATATTAATTAATTTAAATTCAATTTAAAAATAATTTAAAAACTGTCAGGACTGAAAACCGAAGAATAGTTTTTAATAGTTGAACCATCGAGAACCAGATGTTTCAAAAAATCTCAGGTTTGAAGGTATAATTTCGCACACTTCATTTATTGATATTATGAACTTGAAAAAAGCGAATCCTTCAGGAGGGGGGATCCATTTAGGATGCTAAAAATCGTATGAAATTCTGGAATTTTATGTCCAAGGAACAACTATGTTACACTTTTGAAACTTCGGCATTTGATTATACATACTTTGAAATATCGAAACGTATTTTTTTGTAAACAAAATATTGGAAACCATCGATATATGGTATTGGTTTTCGAGAAGGGCTGCGGGTGACTTAGAAAATGGCTAAAGATCTAGTTTTCGTTGTATTTCACCCGTCAGCGGTAGCACGATGAGACTTCTCATACTTCCATTAAGGGGTTATATGGGTTTTGTAAGGCAAAAAAAATTTATTTTCTCTAATCTTTTCCTCAAATACATAGAATAAAAGATAATAAATAAAAAATAAATAATAGAATAAATAGAATAATCAAATAAAAAAATAGAATAAATAATTTTATCCAAACTTTGAGCATATAAAAGAACAACATTGGAACAATATTTAAAAAAATTTCATCCAAATATTTCGAAAATTCAGCCGTCGGGAACTGGTTTTCAGAAACTCCTTAGAAAAAACTATCCTCGCGGTGATCACGATAACTCATGATAGCTTTATCTGAAATCGAAAAACCAAATATTTTCTGTTAGTAGATGAGTATAGCTCGTGATTGAATGAAGGTTTTAAAAAAAATTGGAATTTGAAATTTTGGTATAGTTGTATGCAAAACAGTATGATTTTCGGTAAAATCTAGACCATGGAAAATAAGTTATCTTGTAAAATAAGTTGTAATCAAAGAAAAAAAAACCTTCGTTCAATCACTAGTCAATTGTATCTAGAAGAAGTGTGTAAAATTTCAATAAGATCGGTGTATTAGTTTTTGAGAAATCGTGTCCACCGACTTCAAAAATACAGTTTTGAGAAAAAAGCGATTAAAGTTTAAAGTAGAAGTAAAACGGAGAATTCTTTTTTTAACTTACATGGAATCGTCTATTCCAGCCCCATAAAGCAAAGGTCCTGCTGTGGCTGCAATGTGGAGGGCATCCTTTTTCTTTTGCCTGAGACGAATTCTTGCCCCCAGCCTTAGTGACTATTCGGCCACTCGTGACTATTTCGGCCAAGTTTATCCATACCGTGCAAAATAATAAATCGAGCTGAGATTCCATTGTTGAAATTGCAGGCAGCGATTAATGCCAATTCATTAATAATTCAACTATTTTTGAACCAGCAGAAAGTATGTATTTTTGGAGTGATTTTCCAAATGAGCTCGTTCAAATTCTCATTATCATTTTGCGTGAAACCACCAACACACCGCTCTAAAAGCATATCCTTCCTAAGCTCTTCATAAATGGGCTGATAAAACAACACTCGGCAATAGAGCGTAATCGTGCTTGAATTATGATAGAGCATTCGTAGCTGAAGCACGCTGCCAAGCGCACCATGAGTCAGCGCCGCTCGGGCACTTTTCGTGCTCTCTCTCCTAGAGTTTTACTCTGATTGACTTGAAACTTTGGGAAAATATTCTTAACATGTTGTACTATTAGATAAAAAATTTAAAAAATGAATTTTTGAAATTTCAAAACCCATGTAAGCCCTTAAAACGATAATTGTTCGAATTTTTGGAATGGTACAAGCATTCCAAATTCTTTGTATCTTCACTGAATATACTCTTCTGTACGAAGAATAGGTTGAAATTTTTTTAAAGTTCGATTCGATTATTTTTTTATATACATTTTGTATAGTATAAATCATCGTTGTACTTATGGTTTTTAAGAAATTAAAATGTTTAAAAGCAACAATCACTGTACCAAAATCATTACCAAGTATCAATTTATCACATTAAGCATTTGAAACTATATGTAAAAAAATCTCTCATCACGCGACCAGCGTTTAAAGTGTAAATAGCGCTACCATTGATGGGTTAACTGAAACTAATGTGGTTGGAAATTCTCATCATTCGCATTCATGATGATCAACTGACATAAGTGTAGAAACCATGAAAAAATTAGAAGTAGGAAGGGAAGCCTACCGGCTGATCGATAATTCCAAGGCCATGTATCAGTCCTTGACATTCCTGGCAGATCTGATTTTTCTTCATTAATTGGCATCAGCATTTCGAGGGGAAAAAAGTCGAAAGTTACAATTTGATTTGCACCTTTAAATAGTTTGCTTTTTTGCAAAGTAGCATAAGGTGTTATAAAAAATTATAATTCGGCCATTTTTTTAGGATTCAAAATGTTAAATTTTTTCTAATCATCAAAAAGGTAGGTATATTTTTCTTGCTTTGCTTACGCAAAAAAGATGTCAAAAGTAGCCCTGGATTAGTTCTGAAAAATGGTTTACGGGTGAAGATATGATCTTCAAACCACACGTAACAGATTCATTGAAAAAAGTTTTGCATGTTTCAGAATTCGATGATAAAAAATGTTGATATTGTTTTTCACACTTCCTAGTTTGAAAAACATCATTCAAGGAAAAAACATCCAAATGGGGATTCAAAAACTTGGAGATCCGAGATTGTAAGAAAATCTGAAGTATGCGTGAATTATAGCGGTCCTTGGATTTTGTGTACCACTGCAATAGTTTCGGCCGTCACAAGCGCCTACTCGAAACATTTTTTTTTAATTACTTGGAATGATTGTACTATATTGCTATTGTACTGCGATCGCAAAATAGCATTGTGTCTGAGCCCCATTTATGGTAAGAATGAATATTGAAATGCCGTCAAAATTGCATTACTGTGACGTTATTGTGAACGCTAGATACACACATTAATATAGCACCATGACGGTACAATTTATTTCGAGTGAGCAAGGGCATTGAAGCTTCTCCCTCCGGCCACTGAGTGGCGCAGAACCAAGTCTGTTTCCGAGCGCGCATCATCCGCCTGGAGTGCATATACTCCCGGAGCTGAAGTATATCGTGACCGTCCGAAAAGATGGTCTTATAAACATTTTTGAAACTGCCATGGGCTACAACGCTGTTAAGAATGAACAGTGATGCCTAAGCAACTTGAAATGTAGTATATCGATACCTTTTTAATTGCAGTTTACCATTTTGGACGTTCTCGATATGTCGAAGAGTTTTGGTCCAAGAAAATCGGTAAATACACTGTTATGAAGATCAGATCAGTTTTACTAGAATACAAAGTTCCTACACATAGTGAATAAATAAACTTGTTGATTGTTTCATTTTTATGTACAAATTGGATATTCTCTTATTTCAATTGAATTATTTTAGGTAACAATTTTACTACAGACAAATGAATAATCTTACAAATATTTGATTAGTCGATAATTATACTGATTTGCGGTTGCACAGTGTCACCATCGTTTGGTTAGGTTCCAACCGTTCCATGTGTTACTCAAACAGAACGTTACGTGATGTTGAACCCTAACGCAAAAATGCCATTGAAACAAAACGCTACAATGCTGTTTAACCTAACGCTAGGATGCTGTCACAACCAAACGCTAGGATACCGTTTGAACGGCAGCACTGAGTGACGTCATCTTTGCGTCGATCGTGCGTCATTCGATAACGCTACTCGCTAACCCAAAAGAAAGATGAAAATAGCGAAGTAGAAATCTACGTTACTTTCGTTACAACGTGAACGACACGCGGAAGTGCTAACGTGTTTCTGGCGGTTTCCTAACGTAATTTGGCTATCAGGGTATATGTCACAATGAAAGGCCTCAGCGTGCCTATCGAGATTCTGATTGGTCACGAGTGTGGTCATTTCCCTGTGTTCCCAAACCGGTAAACCAGTGTGCACACGAGTGATGTTTTTGAACGTGTCCCTGTGACTACATTCCTCTGCACCCATACCACGGAAAGTTTGAATGTTTAACTAGTGTGACGGTAGTTTTGACTTTTGACAGTGTAAAGTACAAGTCGTGTAAATCGCGTGTTTTTTAGATTGTGAAAAATCGTGATTCATAAATAGCTTAAATATATAAATAGTGCGAAAAAATGGTAATATATAAATATTGCGAAATGTGATAATAATATTTTTTAATATCTCGGAATTAATCATCAGCGAAATTAAAAAAGATAACCTCGCACCAACGAAGTCAGATGTATATAGAACTCCAGTTCTTAAGGATTTTTTGTGCCGAATTTAGTGGGGACATGTCCCCAGCGTTAGTTCGTAAGCAGTGGCGCTGTCGGCGGCGCATCGTTCTCCCTCTCACTCTCTCTCATGGGCTTATATGCTGGGGACAGCATGACGTCACGAAATTCGTTGGTGACGTCATGCATGCGCTCTCGCCGCCAGTATCTGTTTTAATTCAGTGCTTACGAAGTCGTGCCGGTCCCTTTAAATTATTGTACATTTAAATATCTATTGAGAAAATGCCGGCGAACGCGTTGTGCGTTTATGAAGGATATAACAACTCGAAGAGAAAAAATCCGGAATTGACGTTTCATCGTTTTCCGAAGGAAAGAGAATCGTGAGTTTGTTTCCATAACGAGTAAAGAATGAAACAATGTAAGACGTCGAATAACTTTTTAATCAACATGTGATTGAAAAAGGAGTATATATAAGAAAATAAAAAATTTCAGTTATTGCTAGAACAAAATTAGTTTGTCCTGAGTAATGCGGTTGAATTAACTGTATTCTCTACGAATTTTGCTATTCGTAAAAATAATTTAATAGATATATGTGCGGTGTGTGCGGTGATCATGAGCGGAGGACAGTCTTGTTATCCGCTTTGATCAATCTCAACGACAAAATTTACGTTTTAATGTAATTTAATGCGTAACTCAATATTTTAATTCTTGTGATTCAAGTATTGAACGGATCATGACTTCTAAATCTCAAGCTCTCTCACGATTTATAAGCAAGTTCTGATCAAATGTTATAAAAATAATATGCGTAGCTGAGTGGACAGCGTTGACGACTCATGACTCGAAGGTCTGGGGTTCGATTCCTGGGTACCTCATTACTTTTTTTTTCGTTTTAAGCAAATATTTCTTTTTAATATCGAAATTTGATACCTTTTCAGCTTTATTAATTTTCTCTGAATTAATTTCCACTTGAGAGAATTTCAATTTGATTTTTTATCCCACCGATTAAAATTGCGTCATAAAATATTCACGTAATATCTTTTTACACTACCGGCCAAAAGTCCAGAAAAGTTCTAAAACGTTTTGTTATGCTATTTCGCTGGTAATCAACGTAAAGAGATTAAGTAAACGGCATTTCGAAGGGGAGGGATTCAGCTTCATTTTGATTTCTTTGAATAATTTATACGATTAGTTTTACAGCCAGCACTCTGTTTTCAAAATGACAATTTTTCGCTTTTTTTACCCCCCTTTCAGGTGGGCCCCGTTTCCAGAGGAAATTTTTTGTATGTATTTTTCCGAACGGAATCATGAAGGTGAAAGCTCGAGCTTCAATTTTGTTTTTTGAAAAAACTTTGTGCGATTTTTCCCGCCAAAGTTATTCCGTTTTTTGTCAAAAATGAACCAATTTCAAAAATGCCGTGTAACACGGAAACGACAAGCTTTTGAAAAAACTTCAAAAGGGCAAAAAGTTGCGTCGGTTTCTCAGATTTTTCTCCAAATTTTTTTTTTTTCTTATTCTCTGACGAAACCCACACACTCCAATTATCGTAACTCGGGAATTATTTATTGTGTTTCTGATGAAATTTCATAAGAGTAAAAGTTTTATTTTTTCATTTCCAATGCTATGGAACGTTTTCAGATTTTTCTTCAAACTTTTTTTTTTTCGTTACCATTTCATTATTTTCTAGTCGCAAGTTAATCAATCATTCGGAAGGGTTTTAGATTTTCGACCAGGGTTGCAAGTAATACATTACTTTTTGTAGTGCATTAGCATTTTCATTACTCATTACATTACATTTTGTAATCTAAAAATTTTTCATTACCCATTACAATGTAATGTGCAATGTAAAAATTTTTCATTCCCCATTACAATGTAATGTGTAATGTAAAAATTTTCCATTACCCATTACAGTGTAATGTGTAATGTAAAAAAAATTGATTACCCATTACAATGTAATGTATAATGAAAACAATTTTCATTACCCATTACAATGTAATGTGTAATGTAAAAATGTTTTATTACCCATTACAATGTAATGTGTAATGTGAAAATTTTTACATTATAAATTGTAATGTAGTGAGTAACGAAATTTTTTTATATTACAAAATGTAATGTAATGAGAATTGGGAATTTTTTACATTACTTATTACATTGTAATGGTAATGGGTAATGGAAAAATTCGCCATTACTCAATGTATTTGAATAGCTGATCATTTTAATAGTAGTAACCCAGAACTACTCAGCTACCACGATTGGGTCAATATGACCCAATGGTAGTAACCACGCGTTACTCGGCTATCAGTAAGGGTAGCGGTGTTTGCCTCGGGTCAAACTCACTCAATGGTAGTAATCGCGCGTTACTCAGCTACCTGTAGGGGTAGCGGTGTTTGCCCTGGGTCAAACTGACCCAATAGTAGTAACCACGCGTTATTCGGCTACCAAAAGGGGTAGCGTTGTTTGCCCTGGGTAAATCGGACCGAATGGTAGTAACCGCGCGTTTCTCCCCTACTAGCAGGGGTAGCGGTGTTTGCCTCGCGTCAAACTGACCCAATGGTAGTAATCGCGCGTTACTCGGTTACCCGTAGGGGTAGCAGTATTTGCCCTGAATCATTTGGACTAAGTGATAGTAACCGCGCGTTGCTCCCCTATCAGCAGGGGTAGCGGTATTTGTCCCAGGTCAAACTGACTCAATAGAAGTAATCACCCGTTACTTGGCTATCAGAAGGGGCAGCGGTATTTGCCCTGGGTTAAACTGACCCAATGGTAGTAACCGCACGTTTCTGCGCTACCAGTAGGTGTTTGTCCCGGGTCAAACTGACCTAATGGTAGTAACCGCGAGTTCCTTGCTTACCAAAAGGGGTAGCGATGTTTGTCCCGGGTCAAACTGACCCAATTGTAGTATTCGCCCGTTACTCGGCTATCAAAAGGGATAGCGATGTTTGCCCGAGTCAAATTGACCCAATGATAGTAACAACGCGTTACTGGGCTACCAAAAGGGGTAGCGGCGTTTGCCCCGGGTCAAATTGAACCAATGGTAGTAACCACGCGTTACTGGGCTACCAGCAGAGGTAGCGGTGTTTACCCCGGGTCAAACTGACCCAATGGTAGTAACCGCGCATTCCTTGCTTACCAAAAAGGGGTAGCGGTGCTTGTCTCGGGTCAAACTGACCCAATAGTAGTAATTGTGCGTTACTCGGCCACCAGAAGGGGTAGCAGTGTTTGCCCTGGGTCAAACTGACCTAATGGTAGTAACCGAGCGTTTCTGCCCTACCAGTAGGGACAGTGGTGTTTGTCTCGGGTCGAATTACTCAATGGTAGTAATCGCTCGTTGCTCGGCTACCAGTAGGGATAGCGGTGTTTGCACCGGGTCACGAATTGCTCATAAATATTGTAAATTTTCTTCAGCATAGTTGTATTTTCAGATTTTTTTAGTAGTCACGGGCACAAGGTAATAGTACCATAAATTATAGAGCTTCTTTATAATTACTATTGTATACGATAATAATTATAGAAAGAGTTCAACTTCGAAAATTCGAGGTGCGTTAGGTGACTGATTCATATCCTCAAGTGTCGAGGATTGATATGTAGGTGTGGGAGATTCCTATCTGGAAACCTTGAACGAATATTTTTTTCGACTACGTGATAACATTGATACCAGTAAATTTGTTCTTGTATAAAGAGAAATGTGAATAATTGTAGTTTCAATACTACCAGGAAGAATTTGCTCCACATCGAAATTATAATTCGACAAATACAAAAAGAGAGGAGAAAAACATGAACAAAAAAGCTGCCAAATAAATTTTAATAAAAAAAATGATTTGCAGAGAATATTGTATTTTTAAAGGAAAAATATGATCAGCCTTCTGGGTTTTCTAATTCCAGTAAATTCAAACGACGTGTATGAGTCGTTCTCTCTGTTTTTGCACACGTCAAGGTGATCTATCAGTCTAGTGTTCGGTAAAAATCCTGTTACACGTTTTTTTCGGAGAGACTTGATATTTAAAGAAAACGTATAGTTACACGTTGTTCTCATTTCCTCTGGCGACTTCTGGTGACTTCTCTGGCAGCCATAGTGCACTATACCCATAATAATAATCATTCAGCAGCCGATATCGAGGGGCCAAGCGTGCGAGAATGTAAAAAACTTCTGTGCTACAGTCGAAGACAGGCAGTACAGAGAATAAGAGAGTTTTCAAAGAAAAATGGCAAAAGTGATCTTCTCTGAAGGTGATTCGAACAAAAGCAAAAAAAAAAATGAAAAGGCCAAAGGCCAAAGGTTCGAAAATATTTATCTGGAAAAGAAAAAAGATAAATAATTTTTCAAATATATATCGTAGACGTGACATTTAAATATCGACATCCCGGAATTAGTGTGTTTATTGAAATATTTATGTCAATACTTGAATAATTTATCTACATAGACTTCAGGCCAATCACGCAAATGAAATGAAAATGAGGCGAAATAGGTAAAATACAATGCAGCTAGTTGTTAATCAGGTATGCGAACTGATAAAAAAATCATTACTACTGGACTGAATAGATCTGCCTGAAACGGAAACTAAAGCGAATTGAAATTCTTACATTTCCCCCTTCTATCAGCATACATATAGAGCTTCGAAAGTGTATTTACACAAAATTTTAATAGAAAGGAAAAAACAAAAATTGGCGTCTGCACCAGCCTAAAGAAGGAAGTATTTGCTTGAAACGCGCGCTAATTACACTATTGGGTCAGTTTCACCCGGGGCAAACACCGCTACCGCTGATGGTAGCCAAGTAACCCACGGTTACTGCCATTGAGTCAGTATGGCCCAGGGTAAACACCGCTACCCCTACTGGTAGGCGAGAAACGCGCGATTATACCATTGGGTTAGTTAACCCATTAACGCCGAAGAATCGTGTTTTTTTTTTCTCATTTTCAAGCTAGATTCTTATCATCGAAAAAAAATCATTTGCAAATAAAAAATATGTTCCCTTGTACTTTCGAGTGTCCCCTTTCCGAATCCGGAGTCAAAATTGAGTTTTGTCCATTAGAAAAAAAAATATGGCCGTTTTTAAACAAAAAAAAACCGAAAAAATCGAAGACATTTTTTTTTCAATATTTTTTTTCTCATTGAAGACGCGCGAGGACCCCCTCTTTTTCTTCAACCATGAGTGCACAAAATAGTTGTAGTTTAAGAATATATTTTTTTAATTTGTCGACATTGACATTTTCACCCCCAAAATGGCGCTTTTCATCCCTTCAGCAGGAAGACAATTTTCACTCTCGGTGCCCGACAAAAAAAATATTCAAATCTTAACGAAAATTGGTATCCCGGGGTTTTCAAGGTCGCTGATTACGATTCCGCCCTCAAAATTCGAAAATTCAGAATGGCGGATCCAATATGGCGGACCCAAATTCAAAAACTTACTTGAATCGGATGAAATGTGGCACTCGGGGGTTTTCGAGGTCGCTGATTACAAATCTGCCCTCAAAATTCGAAAATTCAAAATGGCGGATCCAATATGGCGGACCCGAATTCAAAAACTTACTTGAATCGGATGAAATGTGGCACTCGGGGGTTTTCGAGGTCGCTGATTACAAATCTGCCCTCAAAATTCGAAAATTCAAAATGGCGGATCCAATATGGCGGACCTAAATTCAAAAACTGTATGAATCGGATGAAATGTGGCACTCGGGGGTTTTCGAGGTCCTTGATAACGAATCTGGCATCATCATTTCAAAATTCAAAATGGCGGATGCAATATGGCGGACACCTTCCCGTTAACACCCAGTTATTATCTAACGTTTATTGAAGAATTGACAACTTTATATATTGACAAATTGACAAATTTATAGAAATTCATCACTCCGCATTACTCAACGGATAAACTTATAATTCCTTATTCTACTTAAGAGTATTACCCAGAGAATTACTTAAGAGCATTACCCAGAGAAAACGACATGGACGTGGTAGAAATCCTTTCTCCTTTGGGGTGCTTGATTTGAGTGAGTCCCCTTGCCTCTCACTTTTTGGGGTGCTTGATTCGAGTGAGTCCCCTTGCCTCTCACTTTTTGGGGTGCTTGATTTGAGTGAGTCCCCTTGCCTCTCACTTTTTGGGGTGCTTGATTCGAGTGAGTCCCCTTGCCTCTCACTTTTTGGGGTGCTTGATTCGAGTGAGTCCCCTTGCCTCTCACTTTCTGGGGTGCTTGATTCGAGTGAGTCCCCTTGCCTCTCACTTTTTGGGGTGCTTGATTTGAGTGAGTCCCCTTGCCTCTCACTTTTTGGGGTGCTTGATTCGAGTGAGTCCCCTTGCCTCTCACTTTTTGGGGTGCTTGATTCGAGTGAGTCCCCTTGCCTCTCACTTTTTGGGGTGCTTGATTCGAGTGAGTCCCCTTGCCTCTCACTTTTTGGGGTGCTTGATTCAAGTGAGTCCCGTTGCCTCTCACTTTTTGGGGTGCTTGGTTGTAAATGCGCCCTTTGCTTATCCCCGAAGCCTGATTACGTGTTTCGCTTTCATACAAGCACTACAGAAGTAAGCATTACAGTCCTTACAGTACGTATATGTTCTTATTGGACAGATTGAACAACGAGCTTGTTTGCTGTGACGGAAAGTATCGTGTGCTTTGTTCCGTTTTAGTTTTCCCCTCTCTAAGTAATATTTAGCAATCGAAATTGCGAATTGCTTTGAACCAATTTTTTTTGTTTTATCTCCAGTTGCGTTGAAAATCACGACTGAGTTCACAATGGCGGCCTGTATAAATCTAATAAAGACGACCCATGTCCATTTTTTTGAACGGATACTTGGAAGCAAGTTGTTGCAATGTCCATCGTGAACGTCTACTCCGCCCATGAATTTATTGTAGAGATGAAATGCTTGTGGAAACGGAATCTCAATTTTTGAATGTGCACTCGAGCTAAATCTCTTAGACGGTAATAGAGGAGTCACCCCTGTAACGGTAGAAGCGATCGAAACTGGTTTCGAGTCTACGATAGTTATGTAGTTTATTCCGCTGTTTTGATCATGCTTTACAACATACGTACCTCGTGGAGACTTTTTGTCGATTACATTTTTTTCTTTGACTCGATTTTCTCTTATAGTTCCTGTACATTGTAAACCTAACTTTTTCAAATGTACTAGGAGATCGAAATTCGTAAAAAAATTATCGCAGTAAAGATGGAACTGAGATATCTTCTTAGGAGGGATAGATTTGAGAAATGGATCCAATAATTGCATCACTACACGAGAACCTAGAGCACATTTACCCAATTTATCTCCAATTGATGAATTTTTTCCACAATATAAATCGAGATTCAACAGGTATCCATCGGCGGTGCAAAGACCCCAAAATTTTAATCCGAATCGTATGGGTTTTCCCCGGATAAACTGTTTTAGCGATGTTCTTGCATATGATTTGGCCATCATTTCGTCAACAGATAACGCAGTCTTCCACAAGCCAAACTGACGAATATTTCTCTGAAATAATTGTAGTAATTTACGAACGCGCCATGCCTTATCACTGGGATCATTGTCTTTAGGCATCGAATACTTTAATTCTGATTTGATTTTCTCAAATGTATCGCGTTGCATTGCAGAAGAAACCACCTCACATAATAAGAAGGGATCAGATGACCAATAGTCTCTTTGAGATTTTCTTTTATTGAACGAGCTTACAATGATGATGCCAATGAAAGTATTCAAATCATCCAACTGCAATTCAAACCCATTCTCTTTACATGAGTCAATAATGTATGTTTTCATTTCCATGCAGAAAAACTTTTCAAACAGTTGTATCGGCTCACTTTTTTGAATACTTTTTTTTACACCGTCAGTTAGTAATAATTTGTCTTCAGTGTCATTCGGGTAGCTCTTTTCACCAATCATCCACTTATATTGGTGATCTCCTTCCAATTTACATTGATTATCTGTGTAATTTTCCGATGCTTGTTTATAAGTGATACTCGAAAGGTGATCGTTTGATTCAAAATCAGAATCGGAATCACTAGAACAACCAGAATTGTCTGGATTCGGAATCGCGACGAGCTCGTCACAATTATCGTCAGAAGTATCCATTTCAAACTCTACATGAGAAGGAATAGATTGTCTTGGTCGTTTTCGAGACATAATGGTAATATTGTCAATATGCTTACGCTGCCGATGAGATAAAAATTATCGAAGAAGTGAATTCACTCAGGAGCAATAAAGATGATAAAACAATATTTTATGAATAAATTTTGTTGAGGTACTGAGCTGAAATTTAGGTATATAAGTGAGTTCGATTTAGTCTCAAGACAAGTTCTACGAAAATAGAAACCAAATTATTCAGATAAGGAATATTGGCAGACCTAAAATGAACACAAAAATTCTGAGCTAATATTTTTTACAGAAAATAAAATATCATTAGCAATGTGAACGATCCGCACTCCACAAACGTGAAAAATTGAAAAAAGATGTGATAGGCATATACAAAACTTATTTGCAGGCAGAAATATTCATGGATAATAAAAATATTTGTATCAGGGATAATATTCAATGATGACCCGTATAAACAAAAACAAGATGAAATGTAAGAAAATCAGAGATTTCTCAGCCTCTGCAACGTCAATTTTTATTCGACACATGAAAAATATAATATATGATCATAAAATGTGAATCAATTGAATGATTATTATTTACATTTATATAAAGTTGTCAATTCTTCAATAAACGTTAGATAATAACTGGGCGTTAATGGGAAGGTGTCCGCCATATTGCATCCGCAAATTTGAATTTTGAAATGATGATGCCAGATTCGTTACCAAGGACCTCGAAAACCCCCGAGTGCCACATTTCATCCGATTCAAGTAAGTTTTTGAATTCGGGTCCGCCATATTGGATCCGCCATTTTGAATTTTCGAATTTTGAGGGCAGATTTGTAATCAGCGACCTCGAAAACCCCCGAGTGCCACATTTCATCCGATTCAAGTAAGTTTTTGAATTTGGGTCCGCCATATTGGATCCGCCATTCTGAATTTTCGAATTTTGAGGGCGGAATCGTAATCAGCGACCTTGAAAACCCCGGGATACCAATTTTCGTTAAGATTTGAATATTTTTTTTGTCGGGCACCGAGAGTGAAAATTGTCTTCCTGCTGAAGGGATGAAAAGCGCCATTTTGGGGGTGATAATGTCAATGTTGACAAATTAAAAAAATATATTCTTAAACTACAACTATTTTGTGCACTCATGGTTGAAGAAAAAGGGGGGGTCCTCGCGCGTCTTCAATGAGAAAAAAAATATTGAAAATAAATGTCTTCGATTTTTTCGGTTTTTTTTGTTTAAAAACGGCCATATTTTTTTTTCTAATGGACAAAACTCAATTTTGACTCCGGATTCGGAAAGGGGACACTCGAAAGTACAAGGGAACATATTTTTTATTTGCAAATGATTTTTTTTCGATGATAAGAATCTAGCTTGAAAATGAGGAAAAAAAACACGATTCTTCGGCGTTAATGGGTTAAAGCGAGACGTGGCAATTTGTTGTTGCCCACTCGTTCCTTCCCTTAAAGCGAGACGTGGCAATTTGTTGTTGCCCACTCGTTCCTTCCCTTAAAACGAAACGTGGCAATTTGTTGTTGCCCACTCGTTCCTTCCCTTAAAGCGAGACGTGGCAATTTGTTGTTGCCCACTCGGTTCTTCCCGCAAATTCCCACTTACTTACCACTTCTTTGCAACTATTATTCACAATGCGTAAAACTCATCGTGCTGGCAGAAAGTATCAATTAAAAAAATTAATAAAGGAATATTCAAATCCTTCAAGTTTCCAATATCATCAATGGGTATCACAGGATACAGAAGACCACCTACCACGCATAATTGAAGAAAAGCCTCTCTCAACTAAAATTGCAATCGTTCAACCCCAATACCAATTGCAACCAATAGAATACAATAGATCACCTCCTCCTCTTGCCGGTATCGACATGAATGACCCACGATTCGAGACATACTGTCTCAAACATATTGAACTCGGCACTTATGAAATAGAATCTAGAGAAAATAGTTAAAATAAAATAATGTTCTACCAAAAGCAATTTTCCCAAATAAAGAAACAAAAAAAAAATTTTTAATAAACAAATGGATGAACGACAAAATGAGTGAATGAAACGAATTAGTGAACGATATGACGGACGAACGTATAAAATGAATCAACAACAATAAATAAATAAATAAATAAAATAACTAAATAATTAAATAAAAATTATAATATTGGGAAATCTCAGTCAATTTCAATCGATAGTTCCTGAAGAAACTACACCACCCGAGACAAAAAAAAACCCAATTTTTGTTGCAAAACCAAAAATAGTCACAGCTAAAATAATTTTACTAAAAATTAATATCATGAAATTAATTCCAGTTTCAATACCACCGAATCGTTCAACTAACGAAAATAATCCTGGCCAACGACCCAAGGTACGGGAAGTACTAAAGTCAACAAGCTCCTTTTAAGTAGCCATTAATCTTCCAAACATAACAAGCATGAAAATCTCGGAGGAAGAACTTAACTTTTTAAATGAACAAGAAACATTAGATTGGTTATACTCAATTCCCGCCGTGAGAGTACCCGGCAGAAATTACGAATTTTATAAAAGTATTGTTAAAGCCCGATGTGTAAAAGTAATCTCAGAACGGCCACCATGGTATCTAGATAATTATACGAGACATTTTTGTGAAGATTGCTATCTCGAAATTTCCACCGAAGAACAGGATAACAAAGGTACTCAAATTTTAGATAAACACAAATTAATACCAGGCCCTTATCACACAGCTCATTGCAGTATTTGCGGACTAGAATTACTAAGAACACAAACACCATATAAATGCGATGATTGCATTTTAGCTTGGATTTTTAACAGAGTAGATATAGAAAACGGGCGCGCAGTCGTAATAAATTGGGGAAGTAAAAATTAACAAAATTCATTTCATTCATTTCTTGCTTACGATCATCTGGGGTTTGTTCCAGAATGCCTACCCCTACAAGTAATAATTCCGACCATAGTAAAATTATCACCCACCAAACAACACTGGAGAATACACCAAAACATCATAAACGATATTTAGTCATTTTTGTCGCCCATGCCATCGAAGTACGTCAATCAAGACGTCAACGCCGAGAAAGAGTACTTGAACTTTGGAAAGAGGACCCGCGCAGCAAATGCTTAGTGGAATGGGACCCAGAAGCTAACCCGGGAGACATTTTTAACCTAAGATCCCTGTTCGGCCTCTCACCCGTGCCTAAAAGAAAAACAGACCCCTACTGGGACCAACTAGTAAAGGAACAATTTGGGGAAGAATAAGCATGAGAATAAAATAGTATATATATATATATACCTTTTGCTTCTTTCCGTCTAACAATATTCTTTATCTTGATCATTGCATGAGAAAACACAAGCTCACTTTTTATACATACATACATTCTTAATAACACATATACTCCATAGCTATACAATGAACCCTCCGATACCAATGAAATCACCTTTAATGAGGATCGGAAATAAATACGTGGTATACACGGGAACAATATATTCTCCATCTCACTTCTACGTCATAAAGGCGAAGAATATACCAAAGGTGGAAAAATACAGCAAGGCAATCGACAAGTACCTGCGGGATTATCCAATCTTCAATATGGGTATGATGGGACCTCTTCAAACAGGTAGTTGCGCGGTGAAAATAGCCGATAGCTGGGTAAGAGGTAATATTTTAGCAATTAACAATGGATTCGTCGCTCTGGACATAGTGGACATTGGGGGTGTGCTCCGATTCAACATACACGATCTGAGACCCTTACCACCCGCGCTCACATTATCCACGGGTAAGGCTATTCGTGTCCACCTAAACAACTTAGAGCCAAAGTTTGAAGGAGCCTGGCCGGACAGCGAAACGAGATTTCTCGAGGATCTCCTAGCCAGACGCCCTTTAAAAATGAAAGGCATAAATTGTCGAGGAGAATTTAGTTCCCTAACCCTAGGAGTAGAATTACACGACAGACCCACAGGCCTCGATATACGGCGAATATTATTGAACCGTGGCCTAGCGACAGAAGGATTCATAGCCGAAGCCCTATTAACAGACATACCCTCCCAACGTGTCGACATACTCATCGAACAAAATAACAGCAATCAAAATCAATCCAATGAAAACAACTCGAATTAAAATCTCAATATTACTATGTGGCCCTGAAAGACATCTTTATACAGTATTAGATCGTGGCCATTCTTCACCAAACATAAATTAAAAAAAAAAAATATATAAATAAATAAATAAAAATAATAATAATAAAAGAAAAAATAAAAAAAAAATAATAATAATAAAAAAATATTTTTTTTTCTTCTTTGCATGATAATCGCAATAAAAACATATAAAACAAAAAAAAAAGATAATTATATAGAAAAATTCAAACCCTGTGCCTTGAGTCACAACGTCCTACAGTAAGTAACCTAGACGAGTTTATACTATTTTCCAACGACATCTTTCAGCAGAGTACCCATAGCATAATGGATGGGTACTGGCCTGACATGTCGAAGGTCGTGGGTTCAAATCCCACGATCACAAAACTACAGCATTAAATTTTTTTTATTACGAAATTTTTTTTTTATATATATAAAAGAAAATTAAAATAAAACAAAACTAAAAAAAAACAAAAAAGAAAAAAAAAGAAAAAAAAATAAAAATAAAAATAAAGCAAAATATATATATATAACAATGAAGTTAACTAAATATAGAATAATAATAATAATAATAATAATAATAATAAAAAGAAAGAGAATGAAAAACCAATACCCAACGATGAAACAAAACCAAGAACGAACGACGACAAGAGTAAGAAACAGACCCAACGATGACAGGAGTAAGAAACAGACCCAGCGATGACATGAACGACGTCGAATATACAAATCAACGAAACCAACGACGGGTAACAAAAAAAAAAATAAGACAACGACGGTGTATGAAAGGGGGACGCACACAAAATATACTATGTAACGTGACATTTTTGGCCACGTCACCCGCACGGATTGATCGACCAGTGGACCGGAGGTCCGGTCCATTGTGACGCCGCTCTGCGACTCGCCGTGGGGAACGCTACGAGGATTTCTGTCATAATTATAATTTTAGTTTTAAGTTACCTGGATCCGTCCTTCGGGAATCTCATTACCTGCGTTAATCGCTAAAATTTGTGCTCGCGAGAGAGCGAGAGAGAAAGGAAGACACGTCATTATTGAGTACCGTATTGCATCGCCCTCGAGTGTCGTTCCGGTCACCGTCCTCGCCCCTCAGCTCTCTTTGATTTCAGCGGTTCCTTTGCAACGATCTCACTCCTCCAGGCGTTGTTCTCGGTCACCAGAGTCCAACCAGCGAACGGTCGAAAGACCGCGACGGATATCGGCCATTATTGAACGCCGCCCGTGGCTTTCTCACCGTAGCAACCGAGAGTTGCCCCGTTCGCCTCCACGCCTGCAGGAACTACAGCCCGTGTGCAACGGCGCCTCGTCGGGTGGGGCCTGGGATTCCCTGGGGTGGAGGTGCTGTTTCGCCTGGTGGCATTGTGGACCCACCGTGACGCGGAGGGACGCCTCGCGTCACGAGGGAGGTCTCCCCTCCACCTTTCAGTCGGACATCGGCCGGGTCCCCAAGAGGAAAAGCTCCTGCAGCGTGGAAAGCTCGCTGGAGGTGAGATCCGAGCGAGGACATCGTTCGAAATTCCCGCGTATTAATTTCAACGCGCCGCCGAGAATTTCGGCTAATTCGCAACAGAGGCGCGAGAGCGAGGTCCGGCGGTCCTCGAGTGGTGGGGAGAAACAACGAGAGCGCGGAGCCTTACCGAGGCGTTAGAACAATCATTCTTCGTAACTGTGTCCCACCGGCGAGTTGCTGTCTCACCGAGCTCCTGAGCCCTCAACTACCACGTGTGGAGAGTTTTCGCCTCGGTAAGCCCGTTCCTCTACTTTCTCCGATTCGTCGGATTATTGGGGTTTTTACGTATTAATTTTTAGAGTTTTGCCATTTATTGTTGGCGTGGAAGAATGAGGATGATATTCGAGCGGGAATGTGGCTCTTTTGTCTTCATTCTCTCCTAATTATTAAGTTTTTTGGAGTACCCAATTTTCCGTCGAATCCCCCTTGGTGACTTGCGATATTCTTTTATTTCCATTACGCAATTTTTATCGACTACGATAAAGAATAATGAGTAATTTTATAGTGTAAAATTGGCCAGTCTAGGCTATTATATGTCGTCGCAATTTTGTGTTACGCGTTCAAGGCCGGCCGCGAGCGCGTCGCGCCGGTTTGTCTTCGTGCTATCTCTCTCTCGCGCGGCCTCGAGTACGTTAAGCATTGTTGTCATTCTTATTCGTCTCGGATCCCTTCAGTATTTTGTTCTCGAGTTTATTTCACCCAATTTTCGCATTTCTTTTATCTCGAAATATTATTTCATATATGTCGTTCCGTGTAAAATCGCCTGTACTACCTGCCTCCGAGCCTGGACTACCTAAATTCCGATTAAATTACCTGAGTTAGTGTCGTGCACACTAACTCTATTATGATTTCGTTTGTTCAACTCATTTTGGCGTAAGTTGTCTTTATTACCTGCTTTAGGGCATTAGCTACCTGACTCCCGGTAGAACTACCTGAGTTAGTGTCGTGCACACTAACTCCGTTATTATTTAGGTTGTTTAATTAATTTTGTGATAAGTTACCTTTACTACCTGCTCTCGAGCATTAGCTACCTGACTCTCGGTCGAACTACCTGAGTTAGTGTCGCGCACACTAACTCCGTTATTATTTAGGTTGTTTAATTAATTTCGTGATAAGTTACCTTTGCTACCGGCTTTCGAGCATTAGCTACCTGACTCTCGGTCGAACTACCTGGGTTGGTGTCGCGCACACCAACTTCATCATCGCTGAAGGCTCTCGGGATTATTTTTCGGATAGATTGCTTACTACTACCTATCTTCGTGTTTCCATTACCGTTTCTTTTAGTTTGCGTTATTATTGAGTTGAGTTTAGTGTTTTCATGTTCAGTCGTCTCCACTACCTGCCTTTGGGCTTCAACTACCTGCGCTTCGCTAATCGTCGAGTTTACCTGAATAAATCGTTGCTTAAACTAAAGTTATTAGTCTTTGTCTATTTTCTTTCGTTAGTCCTGATTCCTTACTGTCGCCCCGAACCAGCCCCTCTACCCCTAAGTATCTCAGTCGAGCTGAGTAGTCGGACCACCCTGAATCCTCGTAACCCCTGGGATTATCTCGTCCGCCGCATCCGCGCCGGAGTGGACAAACAGAAAGTCGGTTTCACCGGCGGTACGTTCGTACCTGGCGCCCAGTCCGCTCCAGCCGGGTCACGATGGTCCGGGGAGGAATTGCGGAGGAGTTCAGAAGGGACAGATGGACCCGAGACGGGAAAATCATGTTACAACTAATAAAACACGAACACAGAATTAGAATAAAATTTCACATTTATTTGCTTCTCTCATGAGAGAGAAGCCACCCAAACCTCCACAATACATTATATAAAAAAAAAAAGGGAGGAAAACATAAAAATCGGATTCCGCCTAGTCTTCATTATAAGCCGCCATCACACCAAGCGGATGAGACCAGGCAGGATGGTCCCAATCATCCTCGGGATGCTCCTGTCCCCAACGACCTTCAAGCATCCACCGGATCCCATAGACATCGAACCCGGTCTCCCGTTCTAATTGGGCCAGACATTGGCGATTTCTCTCCTTTTCACATCTCCTCCGCTTCATGAAAGAAATATATAAAACGTCCCAGACCTCCTGAAAAAAATAAAAAAAAAATAAAATAATAAAAAAAATTTAAAAAAATAAATAAATAAATAAATAAATATATATGTTAATAAAAATTAAAAAAAAAATAAAAAATAAAGGAAGTCGACTTACCGCAAACGCTTCATGGAACCGACGACGAGCCATATCAAATGATGTTTTATAGACGTAACCTTTACACGAAGACAGTCGGGAGAATAGTGATGAACCCCCCCAAGAAAACGAAAATGCAAACTTTCCCTCTCCAAAGTAGAACCCCACTCCAAAGAAAACAGACTCTTTTACACTCCCACCCTTCGCTAAAGAACTTACTACCCCTCACATCTGCAAAACAAAAAGATAAAAAGAAAAAAAAACGGAAAGAAAAAGAAGAGAGTGGTGTCGTGTATATATATATATTGTGACGTGGCGATTTTGTTCACGTCACTAAAAGCTGAATATTGGCACGGCACGGGAGGAAACGTCAGGATTCAAGGACGAATTCCTCTCGAGAACATGTTAAGGAGGCAAATGCGAGCGTATTTCCGTATTTTAATTTATTTTTGTTTCATTTTTATTTTGTACGAGCGAACGGCGGTTTATGGCGAGAATCACAGAGAGAGAAGGAAGCCAAAATATAGTCGCTGGCAAATATTATCGTTATAAGGGAAGGCATAGGTCGTCAAGGTCAGCCGGAGTCTTCATCGACGGAACGCTCGAATTGTATCGAGAGTGGTCGCTAGCTCGAAGCCCTCACCCGGAGCTGTCTAATCTCGAGAGGTGCGTCCTACAGCATCGGGAGTCTTCGGAAAATCTCGGTTATCAAGGGTCATCGCCCGTCATCGAAACGTTCTACCGAAATTCGAATTTGCGAGAATGTTCAAGAAGAATCTAGACTCCGCGAGTAGGCGAAGGGTGGGGGGCTAGGACCCAAAAGTATAAAAACGCGTTACCGTAATTTATCGGGGACTTTTCGTATCGATCTCAACGGAACCTGACGTTTTCTACCGAGCCGTCGTCAACCCTTAACAAGAATACGACGTAACCGGAATTATCGAGAGAAAATATTATCCGTGGTCTTTTTCCGGATTTTCTTCTTCTGAAACCGTAGCGGTGAGCCGTCGTTTCGCTTTCATTATTGTTTTGTTGAATTTTGTTAATTTTGGAAAAGCGCTTTAAAAATTGTCGTGATCGTGTGACGATCTATCGGGTTTATCGAATTAAAGAGCGATATTGTTTCGGGGTACGTTCGCTTTTGAGTAGGATTTTTTTATTTAAGGGGACCGTATGGTCTAGAGCACGAAAATTTCACCTATTTTCACGATTTTTTTTTTGCCATAAAAAATTTAAAAATCGATGTTTTAACTTTTCGGGTTTATTACTACCTTTATTAAGTATACAAAAAAATTTTTTTTTAATTTTAAAAACAGTGTTTATTATCATATAATTGGCATTGAAGACGACCCTCTCGAAAAATCCGACCCGGATGGTGAAGATCGATCCGAGACTTCTACTCATCTGAAACACAAAATTCAAGAAGATTCTTAATCAGAAAGAGTGCAGTTATGGTCGGGACTAGAACAAATCGAAAAAATTAAAAATTGACAAAATGGCGCGCTTTTGAAAAAAAATTCGTAAAATCGGGTTTTTTTTTCACTAGTTTTTTAGTATAAACAATAAGAAATTATTTAAATAAAATTATGATTGTAGTTCCGACGATAGCCATACATGTTGTGAACAACATATCCAAATTTCAAGTGATTCGGTTGAATAGTTTTTTTGTTTTCACCTGCGCAGTGCCGAAAAAAGTCGTTTCGAGATAAATGAGTTTAAAGTTTGAGGTACAGATATTTTCAAAAATTGAGCAAATTTTGAATACTTACAGTTAATCCGCGATTCCGGCACCATATAGGATTCCTTCGGAACGTTCATAATTCAAGATTTCCTCACTCCTTTCATTTCTTCGAGCTGTCCGAGCCTCTTTGGAGTTGTCCGTGCTCCTACGGTTGGCGCTCGATACTCGCAGCTCGTCTCGGTTTTGCGCTAGTTGCTCCGCTTGTGGCCCGATTGTTATGCCCATGGTCTCCATTATTTTCAATAGGGATGCAAATCCTTCATTGAATATGCAAGCGGAAATGTGAGTGGCAATATCAATGATTTTTTTTCCGGCAAACAGATGTTTCGGCGCAAGGTGCCACACGCAAGCATTGAAACTTTCGTTATTGTTCTGCGTATTACTGCCAATACACCTTTCCAATAAAGTCTCTGCTGTCAATTCTTCATAAATTGGTTTTAATATCTCTTGTGCTTCATCGCACAGAGCAGGTGGGTGCTCGTAGGTGTCTAAAGTACCTGCAGCCTCACTTTGACGCCACTTGCACCACGATTCGGAACCTGGAGGACAGTACGAGTGTTGCGGATTTTCATCTGTTGAAATTTTGTGATAATATGCTGCCCATATTTCACTTCTCATCCCTTCAGTCGAATCTGAATTACGTCTAATTGCTAGACCGTAATAAGTTGACAGCTCTTGCAATAATTTATTCGTCAATTGTTGACGCTTCGGTGTTTTATTTATCGATTTCCGCTGTGTCTTTTTTCCCTCTTCTTTTTCTGTCAATTTCTTTGTTGCTTTCTTTATTTGTGCATGTTTTTTTTTCGCATCAACAGCACGTTTGTACAAACGTTTTTTAACATGCAAAACACATTCTTTTTTGCAAACTAAAAAATCATCCCCGTAAGGCTTTGTGTCCAATAAGGCTTTGAACGTTTTCGTGTCGCCGTCTCCGATATAGTTCGCGTATTTTACGTTGTACAACTCTTCCGATCTCTTGAACATTTCCACGATGCCGTCTACCTCCATTTTGCCAGCACTTCCGGTATGATTTGCGTCACAGTGATCTTCATGCTCTCGATACCACGCTTCATATTCAATCGTATCCTCTTGGCCTTTCCATTGAGAGCAGGCTTGACATATACTGCATTTGACGACAACATCTAAAATTTTATTACTGTATTTCCCTATTAACGAGGCAATACCGAGAAGCGATGAGAATCCACGTTTCGCCCACGATCCATCACCAGACACAGAAAGTTCATCCGCGGGACGCCCAGCTTTTACATTCAACTCGACTTCTTCTTTCAATGCTCTTTGGAAAACGATTTTCGCGACGGCTTCAGCTGCAATTTTTATATTGTCCACGATGCCGTAATATGTACTCTTACAAATTCCTTGTCCAAGATCCATGAGACCGCAGAAATTTTTCAAGCCTTCAAATCCTACTCCAAGCATTCTCAGGGCGAGAACAAGTCGACGGTTGATTTCAAATGCCTTATCAATTAACGGCGAAGACAAAATAAAAGTTTCTTTACACTCACACTTCACAGAGAGTTTGAATCCTAGACCACGTTGTCCGTTTTTGCTAAAAGTGACCGCACCGTTACAATCTTTACACTTCAACAACTGTTGCAACGTTAAAAATATCATGCTGAATTCGATGATGCAATAATTGAAAGTAGGATTAACGTTTACTTCCAATTCCTCATTGCCTTTTAATTTTTTCGCAGACGTGCTCGTAAAATCAGTAGTATTTTCGATAGTGAATCGATTGCCCTTGAAATATCTTTTGCGACCTACAGAAGATGGTCGTCTAGAAGAGTCACGGCCTTGCTTTCTATCCATATTTTCTGATATTTTATTTCAAAATTTTCGATGTTGGTTCGTCAAAACGTAACGTTGTACTGATCAAGTCAGGGGAAAGCGAAATGACCGTTTCCCTCACAAATGTTCGACAATAGGTATATTTCGGGGAAGGGAAAAGTATATATAGGTATATAGTATGTACTATATACAGGTATATATTTTCGGAGAAGGATTGGGACAGCTGCTGCGCTCCGATTAGGTTACCGGTTAGCGCTAGACCCGTTAGGAGCGCGCGGACCGCTCTCTACCTGCGTTATGGGCTGTAGAAGCTGTAATATTGAGAATTTCCGCATGAAAATTTCACAGTATATTCTTGAGATACTATACTTTCGACATATCGAAAAAAAAAAAATCGATTTTTTCAAATTTCTAGACCATACGGTCCCCTTAACGTTTGATCGCGGAATAATATCGACCGCGTTTTCCGTTATCTTAATTATAGAATTGCCGAGAGGAATTCGACCTTGATTTTAGTCGACGAGAGTCCTTATTTTAAGAATTATTGTGTAAATATCGAGACGGTTAATTAACGACGAAGACTTGTAATACTGTATTGTCTATAATTTATTATTGTAATTTGATTAAAAACAACATTGTCAAATCCGCCAATTTCGAGACAGACGAGATATTATATATCCTATTTTTTCGGAACTTTAATCTTTCTATATTAATCCTGATTATTTTATTTAATAAATAACTTTTGTTATTCCGAATTGGTTTCTTTTGGTTTATAATTTATTTTGTTTTGTTTAACTCCGCCCCTCTGCCAAATCGTTAAATAATACGGCTACGACCGGGTAACCACCTTTATTTGTTCTCGATATCTCTAAATAAAATTTGTTTAAGTTATTTCTTAAACTGGCGTCCAGGAGTATCGAGAATAAATATATTTTGTTTGGCTAAAGGAAAAAGTCGTTACAAATTTTGGCGCCCAACGTGAGGCAAACGTTGGAAAAAAATATCATATAAAATATTCCGAATAGTTGAGTTAAATAATTTATTAGATATTTTATTTAGAAAAATTTACGACATTTATTATCGATATTATTCAGTTCCCTTAAAAATTATTGTGTTGAATTAAAGAAAAATTTTATCGAGCATAATTTCGTTGAAAAATTCTGAGAGAAAATATTATTTATTTCGAAAAAATATTCCGTCAAAATCAGATGTTAACCGTCAAATTTCGTATTATATTATTTTGTTTTGTGTCTTTGTCACTCGTATCGCATATTATTTCGTATTATTCTCGAAAGAGTTCGAAATTTATCGATACGAGTCGTTAGTGTGTTGCATGTTTTGTGTTGGTGTTATTGTGTCCTTCGTACTCGCTTCGCGAGGATTTCACGTAAGGGCCACACATTAGCGCCACAGTGCGTAATTTTGAGAAATTATTGTCGTTGTTCTCGCGGAACGTTTCAGTGTCTCATGAGACGTGAGAAAGTATCGAACTTAAGTTAAAAATTTTGAAAATAAAGTGGTTTGTTGAAAGTTTGAATTATCGAGGATTATTGTGAGAAAAATGGATAAAAACGAGAACAAGGAAAGTCGTGTAAGTTTTTATTGAGTTCTGAAATTTTTTTTAATAGCTTTATTATTTTCCTTTGTAGTCTTGACCTTGCCGCGAGTGAGAACTCGGCTCGGTAAATTGTCGTCATTTTGCTGGGGAAAAATAGTTGTCGATCTCATTTAATTTATTATTCTGTTTAAATTCATTATTTCTTTTATTATTTTGACTAATTTATTTCCATTTTAATAATTGACTATCTTAATTATTTGTTGTCATCAGCAAATTTTGTTTGTAAATTTTATTTATTGATATTTTATGTAACTAATTAAAAATATGTCCGACTTGAGCAATCGGCATATATTTTATTTCCAGCAAAATAAGTGAAGTGAAGTGAATCTCTCATCTTGTGCGGGTTATATTTTTTTTTCGCCCTCACCAACGGGCCGTCCTAAATTTTTTTCGCGTTGTTTTGCCCTCACCAACGGGCCATCATAAGTTTCGCGTGTAAATTTTGATTTTGCCCTCACCAACGGGTCATCATATTTCCGCGTGTTAGGAAAATTTTTATTTTGCCCTCACCAACGGGCCTACATAAATTCGTATATCAGGAATTTGGTCATTGCCCTCACCAACGGGTCATCCTAACATCGCGCGTTATATATTTTGTTTACGCCCTCACCAACGGGCCTACCTAATATTGTTTTCGAGAAGTGTCGGTATCTCGACGCGTGTGTGTGTGAGAGTTGTCGCGAGAATACGTGTAACGAAGACGCCGTGTGAGTTAGGTAGAGCGCGAGAAAAATAAAAATAATAATCGTGATTATTTTTCGCATTTTGAGACAAAAATTTTGTAGGTTTTTAGCGGATAATTAGAATTCTTTTTCGCGTGTCTTTTAAAGATATTTTGTTAGATTATTGACGAGTTAAAATAATCGTGTTTATTTCGAACTTATATTAGACAGAAAAATGTTTCCATTCCCGCGTACGCCACCGCCGAGAAGTATATCGGTAACAGCTGATTCTCAAGCTTCCTCTTCGCGCGGTCAGCTGTGTGAATTCAATCCGTCTTACGGATTACCGGATAGTGGTGTAGGGTCGAGAAACTACACGCGAGAAAATATCGGAAATAACACACAGCCACTTAATTATACAAATCCGGTATTTCAAAATGTTGTCGATAATTTAGAAGGCACAATAACTCGTCAATCGCGAATTACAGAGAATTTAGGTAATGAAATTAGAACGCGAAATGAGAGTTTATCAAATATCGAAACCCAGGCTCGCGTAAATTTACCGCCAATCAGAGAATCGAGAGAATTCAATCGTAACGATAATTTTACGGAAAATAATAGTAGACAATTTCAATTACCGACGCAACATTCGTCTCCTCATCATAATTCTCGTTTATTACCGGAAGTATCAAATATGCGATCGAATTATGAAATGCTTCGAAAATGGGGCATACATTTTTCGGGAAAAATAGGAGAAGATGTCGAAAATTTTTTGTTGTTTATTGAGAGAGGTCGACGCGTGCTTTCGGCTACCGATAATGATTTATTAGATTGCTTAGAGTTTTTCTTTCGCGATACAGCGTTGTGGTGGTATCGAACGAATCGTGCTAGTTTTAATTCATTTTCCGATCTTGAGACAGCGATGCGCAGTCGTTTTGGTAGTCCTAACTACCAAATGGCCTTGAGAGACGAGATTTCGAAACGAACGCAAGGAGCTCATGAACCTTTTCCGGTTTATTTAACGTGTATGAGAGCAATGATGGAACGAGTTAGACCAGTTTTGTGTATCGAAGAACAGCTAATGTTTGTTTGGAAAAATATGCATTCTAATTTGAAATACTTTATTCAATTCGGGACGGTGTGCGATTTTAATGATTTAGAGACTCGAGCGCGAGGAATTGAGCAGAGTGAAGAGGACGATAAATATCGTCAACCACCTCCGCCACCGGAACGGGCTTTACACCCTGATTTCGCGTATCACTCGCCTCCAAAGTCATCAAACGGAGAAAGTACAGCTTTAGCAAATTTCGATAAAATCGTACCGCCACCGAAAATTCCAAATAAAGGTTCTTCTCGTTCATCTAGTGCTCCTAAAAAGTCGTTCGGAAATAAGTCAAATTCTCGTCCTCCTAATAAATCAGCTGACAGTTCTTCGAAAGAAGGCTTTCAGTGTTGGAATTGTGGAGGGGAGAATCATCGCGCTTCTGTTTATCTCGCGGCGCGTAAGAAGTATTGCTATCGTTGTGGTACGAAAGATGTCACGATTCGCGATCCACACGAGTGTAAGGGAAACTCGACCGGGGAAAGCTAGTGAGGGTAGGTGTAACCCCGGAAAATAGTGAAACTCTCAATGATTTTAACTTACCGTCGCATATTAGAGAATATTTATGTAGTCCGCTAAATGGAACAAAATCTCGGCCAATTTTAATAGTTAAAGTTAGTATTTTGGGACATAATGTTCCGGCCGTATTTGATAGCGGATCTACCCATACATTTTTAGGCGATGAGATGTTATTGCTAGCTGCTCGTTTAGGTTTATCACGTCGGAAAACAACACCGCGTTCGAGTACTATCGCGAATAATCAGAAAATCTTTTGTGACGAGGAACTCGAATTTCCTTGTCAGTTACAAAATCGCGAGTGTAAGATAGTAGGTCGAGTTCATCCGGATTTACCAGTCCCGTTGCTTCTCGGTCTCGATGCTTTAGATGATTTCGGCGTGGTAACAGATCACAGAAAACGTATTTGGTTTTTCAGTGGAGAACCAAATCGTGAATTTCGATATTTATCGTGTGATAGTCCGGAACAAGCTAACATTTTACTCGGAATTTCGGAATTAGATCGATGCGAAAGTTCTCGTCTTGCATCATTTTTGGAAAAAGAACTTAAAATTTTGAATACCGTTCCGGGATTAACGAATCTGATTAACCATAGTATCGATGTCGGTAATGCAAGACCGATAAAACAGAGATATTATCCAGTAACACCAATTATCCGTGAAGCCATGTACGAAGAAATTGATCGATTATTAGCAGAGGACATCATTGAGCCATCGCACAGCGATTGGTCTAGCCCTATTGTGATGATAAAGAAACCGAATAATAAATATCGATTTTGTTTAGATTTTCGTAAAGTCAATGATGTTTCGAAAAAAGATGCATATCCTCTACCGTATATGACACAAATTTTGGATCGATTGCGTTCGGCAAAATATATTTCGACAATTGATTTTAGTGCCGCGTTTCACCAAATTCCGATGGAGGAACAATCGAAAGAAATAACAGTTTTTACCGTACCAGGTCGCGGATTATTTCAGTTTAAAAGAATGCCGTTCGGTCTTACTAACGCGCCTGCTACTTTTCAAAGATTGTTAGATCGAATTATCGGACCGGAAATGGAACCTCACGCATTCGCGTACTTAGACGATATTATTATCGTTACCGAGACATTTGAAGAACATTTAAAATGGCTCAAGGTTGTTTTTGACAAAATAATGAGCGCAGGATTAAAGATCAATCCGGAAAAATGCGAATTTTGTTGTCACGAGGTGAAATATCTCGGTTTTCTCGTGAATAGTGAGGGTTTACAAGTAGATCCGGAGAAAACGCGTCCAATTAGAGAATTTCCGGTGCCTACTAGCTTAAAACCGATACGTAGATTTTTGGGTATGAGTTCGTGGTATCGTCGATTTATTCCGAAGTTTGCTGAGATTGCAGAGCCCCTTACGAAATTAACGAAAAAGACTCAGTCTTGGGTTTGGGGTAAAGAACAACAAGAATCGTTCAATAAATTGAAAGATGCTCTCGCCAATCCTCCAACTTTGATTTGTCCTGATTTTTCGAGTGAATTTGTTTTACAAACTGACGCGAGTATGACAGGTTTAGGCGCAGTCTTAACTCAGGAAATTGACGGTATCGAACATCCTATCGCGTATGCTAGTAGAACACTTTCGGCGGCCGAAAGGAACTATACGACGACGGAACAGGAGTGTTTGGCAATAATTTAGGCGATTAAGAAATTTCGAGCGTATTTAGAGGGTTATCCTTTTACCGTAATTACAGATCATCATAGTTTACGGTGGTTAAGAAATTTGAAAGAACCAACGGGTAGATTAGCTCGGTGGGCTTTACAATTGGCTCAGTATAAATTCGAGATCAAGTATCGTAAGGGTGCGCTTAATCACGTGCCTGATGCTTTGTCTCGAGTGTTTGAAAATGAACAACCGGCTACCGTGAATTTGATGAAAGATGACTCTCGACCAAATTATTTGCTACCTGTCGGTGTCGCGCCGCGACCGGTAACGGAAGCGGACGATCCGTGGTATCATCGAAGACTCAGGGACGTTTTGGCGAAACCTGGTCGTTTTCCGAACTATAAAGTTCGACAGGGTCGACTTTATATTTGTCGTCGTGTAGCTCGTCGTGTGATTGCCGATGGAGATGATTCTGAGTGGAAACTCGTTGTGCCACGTTACGATCGTCGAGAAGTGTTACGTGAGTGTCATGACGAGGTTCAAGCGGGTCACCTTGGCGTTCAGAAAACTTATGAGCGAGTATTTCACTCATATTTCTGGCCACGAATGTTTCGAGAAGTATCTCGATAAGTGAAACATTGTGGAGTATGTCAGAGAGCCAAGGTTGAACAACTACCTCCTCTCGGTCTCATGGGTCGTCGAATAGTGGAAGAGCCATGGTCTGTAGTAGCCATGGATATTATGGGACCGTTTCCGCCAAGTCGTTCCGGTAATGTTTACGTTCTCGTGATTCAGGATTTATTCACGAAATGGATTGAGGTTTGTCCTTTAAAACGAGCTAACGGAAAGAAAATAGGTGAAGCATTGGAAGAACTAGTTTTTTCGCGTTGGGGTACTCCTCAAGTTGTTTTAACGGATAATGGTACTGAGTTTAATAATAATCATTTGAAGTCGGTTATCGTGGATAGAGGTGTTTATCACACCACCACACCTCCTTATCATCCTCAGGCAAACCCGGTCGAGCGTGTGAATCGCGTTATAAAAACAATGATGGTATCGTTTCTCGAAAATGATCATAGAGAATGGGACGTCCATCTTTCCGAATTTCGTTTCGCGTTTAATACCGCTCATCACACGTCGATTCGAAACACGCCTGCATTTTTAAATTTCGGTCGTGAGCCCAAGCCTCACAATTATTATCGTCGTCGAGAAGAGAATGCCGTAGAAATCGAAATGTTACCGCTCGAAGATTGGTCAGAGAGAATGCGTGGATTGGGTGATTTAAGAGTGAGAGTGACGCATGATCTCGAGGAAGCGTATCAACGCCAAGCGTTACAATATAATAAACATCGACGCGACCGAACTTTTCGAGTAGGGGATTTAGTTTTGCGAAAACAAAGAATTTTGTCGTCGGCAGCGCAAAATATCGCGGCGAAATTAGCGACAAAATATTCGGGTCCGTTTCGAATTGTTCGGGTATTGTCTCCCGTGGTTTATGAAGTACAAGATGAGAGAAGGGGGGGAATAGTCAAAGTTGCCATAGAAGACTTAAAGTCATACTTAGCGCCTTTACCGGATCAATAATGTTTGTGTTTTATTTATTATGTTGTCTTTGTGCTGTCTTGTTTGTTTTGCATGAAATTAGGAATCTCGTTGGGTGAAGGATGGAACGAATATTCATTCGGTAATTGTTTATTTTATTTTATTTTGATAATTTTTGAAATGATTGACTTATTAACATTGTTCTCGATAGTGACGTGCCTTGAAACAATAGTTTCAATTTAATTTATTAAAGATTTAATTTTGTTTGAAAGCGAGGCGTCGGTCTTGATCGGCCGGGTCGTCCTTTTTCATAGGGGGGGAGGTGTTGTGACGTGGCGATTTTGTTCACGTCACTAAAAGTTGAATATTGGCACGGCACGGGAGGAAACGTCAGGATTCAAGGACGAATTCCTCTCGAGAACATGTTAAGGAGACAAATGCGAGCGTATTTCCGTATTTTAATTTATTTTTGTTTCATTTTTATTTTGTACGAGCGAACGGCGGTTTATTGCGAGAATCACAGAGAGAGAAGGAAGCCAAAATATAGTCGCTGGCAAATATTATCGTTATAAGGGAAGGCATAGGTCGTCAAGGTCAGCCGGAGTCTTCATCGACGGAACGCTCGAATTGTATCGAGAGTGGTCGCTAGCTCGAAGCTCTCAGCCGGAGCTATCTAATCTCGAGAGGTGCGTCCTACAGCATCGGGAGTCTTCGGAAAATCTCGGTTATCAAGGGTCATCGCCCGTCATCGAAACGTTCTGCCGAAATTCGAATTTGCGAGAATGTTCGAGAAGAATCTAGACTCCGCGAGTAGGCGAAGGGTGGGGGGCTAGGACCCAAAAGTATAAAAACGCGTTACCGTAATTTATCGGGGACTTTTCGTATCGATCTCAACGGAACCTGACGTTTTCTACCGAGCCGTCGTCAACCCTTAACAAGAATCCGATGTAACCGGAATTATCGAGAGAAAATATTATCCGTGGTCTTTTTCCGGATTTTCTTCTTCTGAAACCGTAGCGGTGAGCCGTCGTTTCGCTTTCATTATTGTTTTGTTGAATTTTGTTAATTTTGGAAAAGCGCTTTAAAAATTGTCGTGATCGTGTGACGATCTATCGGGTTTATCGAATTAAAGAGCGATATTGTTTCGGGGTACGTTCGCTTTTGAGTAGGATTTTTTTATTTAACGTTTGATCGCGGTATAATATCGACCGCGTTTTCCGTTGTCTTAATTATAGAATTGCCGAGAGGAATTCGACCTTGATTTTAGTCGACGAGAGTCCTTATTTTAAGAATTATTGTGTAAATATCGAGACGGTTAATTAACGACGAAGACTTATAATACTGTATTGTCTATAATTTATTATTGTAATTTGATTAAAAACAACATTGTTAAATCCGCCAATTTCGAGACAGACGAGATATTATATATCCTATTTTTTCGGAACTTTAATCTTTCTATATTAATCCTGATTATTTTATTTAATAAATAACTTTTGTTATTCCGAATTGGTTTCTTTTGGTTTATAATTTATTTTGTTTTGTTTAACTCCGCCCCTCTGCCAAATCGTTAAATAATACGGCTACGATCGGGTAACCACCTTTATTTGTGCTCGATATCTCTAAATAAAATTTGTTTAAGTTATTTCTTAAACTGGCGTCCAGGAGTATCGAGAATAAATATATTTTGGGTAAATCTGTCGAACCAGGGCTGCAGCCCAAAAGTCTCTCTCATTCACTATCGGAGTCAATGTCATTAAAGAAATTTTTGATGGCTGTAAGTAAGAAGTGGAGACGCGTGGTGTGATCGGGATAATTCCGGCGGAACAAGAATTCTGCGATGTACCCGCTCATAAAATATTTACGGCGACCGTACTTCGGGATCGCTGCACGAGCATCTCGCCATGTACGCTCAATATTTTGCGTGAACGCACCGGAATCGGGATTGACAAAATTCATGCTGTGGTTCACAGTCAAGTGTATGTATCCTTCCTCGCCAAGACCATTATAAGCCTTCCAACAGTCTGACATTATTGTGGTCCCGGGCCGGATTTTTTTTTTTATTATTGCCAATAACGTATCCGCACTACGATCCGGAACGAGCTCCATAAAAACGTCCTTGGACCCACGCTCGATCCCACCGAACATCCATTCTCCATCGATAACGCGACCCCGATTATATTTTCGCTTGCCAAATTTAGCTTCGTCGATCTCAACGATTTTGTTCGGACCACCAATTCGAGCTGTCGAATTCTTCATGACCCAGTGTTCTAACACTTCACGAATAAAATTTGTCCAATCGCAAATAGTGTGGGAACCCATTGACAACTCGTTTATCAGAAAATCATGATGTGGTGGGTTCAGCAGCATATAATAAGCGATGAACGTGCAACATTTCTCTGGTGCCAAATGACTATTACGAAGCCATGATTTTGTTCTCAATGATTGTTTGAAATTACACACTTTTCGCATAACTTTTTTTCCGATCCATTCTTCGTGACGTCGTTGACATCGCCAGGTGAGACTGCTCTCACTAAGAGTAGCCGCGTTGTTGCAAGTGCTACAAATAACTTCCCGTTTAAGAATCCCATGATTTTGAAGAATGATGATGCTTTCCTTTCGATTTTGGAATTTTATAATACATTGAGTAAGCGACATTTCACAACCGAGACAATCCATAGTCTCCATAATACTGTTATTACGAATATTTATCGTAGAGACTTACCTGCTTTTCGGATATAAACATTGTAACAATGTAAACATCGCCTCACCTTCTCGCAATATTCCATTGTATTTCGGTTTGTTTGGGTTGTGTGTGTGTGTGTGTGTGTGTGTGTGTGTGTGTGTGTGTGTGTGTGTGTGTGCGTGCGTGCGTGCGTGCGTGCGTGCGTGCGTGCGTGCGTGCGTGCGTGCGTGCGTGCGTGCGTGCGTGCGTGCGTGCGTGCGTGCGTGCGTGCGTGCGTGCGTGCGTGCGTGCGTGCGTGCGTGCGTGCGTGCGTGCGTGCGTGCGTGCGTGCGTGCGTGCGTGCGTGCGTGCGTGCGTGCGTGCGTGCGTGCGTGCGTGCGTGCGTGCGTGCGTGCGTGCGTGCGTGCGTGCGTGCGTGCGTGCGTGCGTGCGTGCGTGCGTGCGTGCGTGCGTGCGTGCGTGCGTGCGTGCGTGCGTGCGTGCGTGCGTGCGTGCGTGCGTGCGTGCGTGCGTGCGTGCGTGCGTGCGTGCGTGCGTGCGTGCGTGCGTGCGTGCGTGCGTGCGTGCGTGCGTGCGTGCGTGCGTGCGTGCGTGCGTGCGTGCGTGCGTGCGTGCGTGCGTGCGTGCGTGCGTGCGTGCGTGCGTGCGTGCGTGCGTGCGTGCGTGCGTGCGTGCGTGCGTGCGTGCGTGCGTGCGTGCGTGCGTGCGTGCGTGCGTGCGTGCGTGCGTGCGTGCGTGCGTGCGTGCGTGCGTGCGTGCGTGCGTGCGTGCGTGCGTGCGTGCGTGCGTGCGTGCGTGCGTGCGTGCGTGCGTGCGTGCGTGCGTGCGTGCGTGCGTGCGTGCGTGCGTGCGTGCGTGCGTGCGTGCGTGCGTGCGTGCGTGCGTGCGTGCGTGCGTGCGTGCGTGCGTGCGTGCGTGCGTGCGTGCGTGCGTGCGTGCGTGCGTGCGTGCGTGCGTGCGTGCGTGCGTGCGTGCGTGCGTGCGTGCGTGCGTGCGTGCGTGCGTGCGTGCGTGCGTGCGTGCGTGCGTGCGTGCGTGCGTGCGTGCGTGCGTGCGTGCGTGCGTGCGTGCGTGCGTGCGTGCGTGCGTGCGTGCGTGCGTGCGTGCGTGCGTGCGTGCGTGCGTGCGTGCGTGCGTGCGTGCGTGCGTGCGTGCGTGCGTGCGTGCGTGCGTGCGTGCGTGCGTGCGTGCGTGCGTGCGTGCGTGCGTGCGTGCGTGCGTGCGTGCGTGCGTGCGTGCGTGCGTGCGTGCGTGCGTGCGTGCGTGCGTGCGTGCGTGCGTGCGTGCGTGCGTGCGTGCGTGCGTGCGTGCGTGCGTGCGTGCGTGCGTGCGTGCGTGCGTGCGTGCGTGCGTGCGTGCGTGCGTGCGTGCGTGCGTGCGTGCGTGCGTGCGTGCGTGCGTGCGTGCGTGCGTGCGTGCGTGCGTGCGTGCGTGCGTGCGTGCGTGCGTGCG
>OZ022419.1:2868712-2907645 GCA_963989365.1 Rhimphoctona megacephalus
CAAATCTTGAAATCGAACGAAACCGAACGATTCCTGCCCTCTTAGTGTGGAGGTAAGGAGAGCTCTATACTGAAAATCTTGAAGTCAAACGAACCCGAATGATTCCTGCCCTCTCAGTATAAAACAAAGGAAAGGTGTTCACACTGGAAATCTTTGACCCAAACGAAGCCGAATGGGTCCAGCCCTCCCAGTGTGAATGGATAGGAAATCTCACACCTTAAATCTTTAGACCAAACGAACCCGAATGGTCTCTGCCCTCTTAGTGTGAAATTTTGTAGGAAGGTTAGGTTTCTTGCTGCTAGAATCAGAGAGAAATTCTGTTGGTTAGAGTCTCTTGTTTGTCTCTTTAGAGAGCCAGGTATGAGCTGAGAGTGAGCTCTCGATGCCTCTGAGCACGGTCTTTTATACCCGAGAAAATCCTTTGTTCTCTTTTACAGGACGCGGATTGGTTCTTAAAATAATCTCGAAGAAAAGTTCTTGCTGTAAAATTCCTCATTGGAGCTTCTCCTTTGCTCCGATTTTCTTATTGGCCCGACGCATGGCTTGTTCGCAATACGCATGCGCGAGAATTATTATTTTCTTAATTTTACCTTATTTTATAACATTTTATATTTTCTTCGTTCCCCTTGAATTTTAATCATTGATTATTTCCATTTTTATTAACAATAATAGAATTTTCCCAAAATTATTGATAATTGAAAAATAATTGAAAACGCCTGTCTGATTCGTCGATTCCCTGGCGCGATCGCCTTGCGCATGCGCAGAAACCCTTATTCTCTTATTTTCTATTTTATTTAAATTTTGCTTATAATTTTGTCGCTTGCGTATTTTATTTGAATTTTGGGATTTTTTTCTAATTTTTTTTTTTATTATCGCATTCATAGTAAAAGTTATTGTTTTGTTATTATATAATGCGACGTACAAAAAGTCACGTACGCACTTGTTATTTCCCATTTTTCCCTTTAGGAGCTTGTACTAGCGACTCTCTTCGCACGCTAGTGTCGGTTTTGTCCGCTAGGCGCTCGCTCAGTATAACGACGGACGATCAGCTGTTCGCGTCGTTCACGTGAATAGGCGGTATCGTTACAATATATATATATATATATATATATATATATATATATATATACGAGAAAGACGCATCAAGGATAAGTAAAATACTACTAACCTTTTTAACAATTTTACCTAACTCAAACTCAAATTTCATATTTCAATTGCACTTACACACATACTCTTTTTTCTAGACAATAATGTGCACCTTTAAGACCATCATATTATTACTTGCACTTGAGCTCAGAAAGGTCTGGACTTTCCAAACACATGACATTCAACAGATCACCAACCAAGCCGGCATCTACTATGAACCTATGCACGAAGTCCATTTCACTCGAACCGAATGGCGGCTCACGACATTCATAGACCTAGAGCCATTCGAAGACCACCAACCAACGTTTTCTGAGGTACCAGTGATGGAACATGCATGCCAACCATACTTGGGAGATCGTTGTGGATCATATATCAACAAAGAGGACCTTGCGTTAAAAAGCGCCCTGGTCAATAAATACTTTCTCTACCTACGGAAACAAAAAGGCATCGAACCAATAATGAGCAGACGAAGTGTTCCTTTTGGATTCATTGGAACAGTTAGCAAAAGCCTTTTTGGGACTTTGACCACCGACGACGCCGAGTATTTCAACACCGAGATCGATAAACTATATCGAGATCAGAAGAAGATGACTGTCCTTGCAAGAAACCAAACCCACATTATAAGATCAGAATTACACGATATCGCTGAAAGATTAAGCGAACTGGAACAGGAACATAAAGCAAAATGGAATAATCTAGCAGACATGTTTCACAATGCAACAGACGTCATAATGTATACGCAAAACCTGATGGAATGGCGAAATAGCATAGGAAACATCGCCGAAACATATCTTGAGAGCCTTCGCGCTATCGTGGACGCAATCCACTTCATCAAATTGGGACTTCTACACCCAGAACTTATAAACCCCGTCACACTGGATCTCATCGTCAAGAGCTTCACAGAAACACACCACAGATACTTATTCCCGATTCCTCTCGACGAAATCCATTCCGGAACCTTGTCAAAAATTTCCCGTCTATCAGCCTCCTACCATGATAAAAAAATAATCATCGTAATGCACATCCCTTTACTGGAACCAACCAAATTCCTTCTCTACAAACTTCACCCCTGTCCTATACCACAACAATTTGGAAACAATAGCCAAGGAGCAGCATATGTTCAGCCCAGAGCATCGCATATAATTATCTCAAGAGAAATGGATAAGTACACACTTATCCCGGACAACGATCCTCCTAGATGCCAACACCTCCGCAGCTATCAGATCTGTACACCTAGCTATCCTATATACGAAGTATCAGCCCATCTAAACTGTGAATTATTACTATTAACGGACGGAGGACATCAATCATACGAAGACTGTGAAATCAGGGTTGTAAAGAAACAAACACCATACTGGAAACAATTGGACACCATGTCTGGTTGGCTATTTTCGTTACCTGAACCTGAAAGAATACAAATCCTATGCGACCACGAAGCAGCTATTGTTATTGAAATAAAAGAAACCGGGATCCTGAAATTGAAACCAGGATGCATCGCTAAAACACACTACGTAACAATCTCGGGAAGTCAAACACTTGAAGGGACCATTCGAGAAACATACATACCTACGTCGAATCTTAACATAAACCAGCTCATCCCCAATGTATCACACTACAAGCCGCTGCAGGACACCGAAACTTCAAAATACATACCCTCGGTCGTATCTCGAAATTCGGCTGGAATCCCGATCTTCGACGCTAGTCTAAGAGAGATAGAACAAGAACTCTTAGAAATTGCCGCTCATAAACGAGAACAACAAGGACAATCCTTATACACAACGATGACTATATACGGAGAGATTCTTCTGGCCATGGGTTTACTGACCTACATTTTACGGGGATCCTTCCTTCTCTGTGCCTACAAGCTTTGCGCCATATGCCAAGGACCCGCACCACCACTTGAAGACGATGACGACAACTCGCCTGAGGAAGAAGAAAAAGAACCTGCTAATAAAAAAGCAGAAACCACCTACGATAGACCCCCTCGTCAGCCCAACCCTGTTTTCGTTCACGAAATCTCCACACAAACTGCTGTCTGAACATTAAGTTCATATTATACTCACTGAATTAATCAATTACTGCTTCACACTCCAGACTACTACTTATTATTTTAATCAATTATTATTACATACACTCTTTAATCAATTATCACTACCGTACAGTTTTATTATTATTACTATTATCATGCAAAAATTTTATCATATATTAACACTAGACATAAGAAAAATTTATGCATATCGAATTACTTGATTACCTTTTTTTTACTCACGAATGAAAGGATAAAGTATCTATACTTACCTGTTACACCTGCTATCAAACACCTTCACCGTATTACACTTCGTGAACACACCTCAAATTTAATAATGGCACAGGCATCTCAAATGCAAATTAAAATTGCATCTACGAGAAATCAAGACGCCAATCAAAACCAATCAGCGTCGTCAAAACAAAAGATCAATCAACAAGTTTATTGTTAGATCTGTATGGTCTCCTACATTTCATTATGCCAGGAAAAGACCAATACCATCGCTATTTTTGCCGTCTAAAGCCAGTAAAAGAGGTATACAAATTTTATTATACGGTCACAATTTTTTTTCTTTTCCTTTTCTTTCTTATACACCTGAACTACCCCTAAATATTTCATACCTATCCCATATTCCTACCTAAGATACGAAATCCATTTCAGACAACGAAAAACAAAATTTAACTATTTTAATATTTACCATTTAAGCATATCTTCTATTTAAAAATATTCAATATGCATAAATTGGTAGCCACCGAGGACGGTGTCTAATCTAAGTGGGGAGGTGTCACAACCGACGTAAAATTTTGTTTTCTTTCCTTTTAGTAATACGAACTAACCATGAAAACTCGAGCCTTTGCGCGTCTTCATTCATAAAACCTTCAACTCAACGTCTTGTAGTAGCTCTTAGTATTTAGGTCATTCTGACACACGCCACACACACAGATGTATCACTTACTCGACTTCCTGTAAACACCAACAAACCGGCGAGTGCTCCCCTAGGCCGAAGCGCATCGGTCATAAATCTAAGGCCCTAGCAACAGCCCTCCTGCCTACGCACAGAAGACGCCGCATCTATTCCCCTTGCTCTAGCTTCTAAGAAGCAAAGGCTTAAAAACAACTCCAAATAAGGAAGTTTCCTACATTCTTTGCCGAATCTGGTCCTATAAAAGGCGCGATTTTCCATCGCGCGGCGCATTTCCGTTCCGTACCTAGGTCGCGTTTATACTGTTAGCAGTAGTTCAGTTGTCATTCGGTTAGCCGTCTTATATATTTTATCTCTGGTCGAACTCCGGGTCTTCTGTAGAAGAGAGCGAGTCGAGCTCAGAAGTCAAAGTCATAGAGAATTAAATTCAAGATTCGGACTTAGAATATATTCCGATTTACTTCATTTAATTCAGATTTGGACTTAGAATATTTTCCGATTTACTTTCATTTAATTCAGATTTGGACTTAAAATATTTTCAATCATTTCGCGTAACTCAACAAAGGACAAGTAAGCTACGACCAATCAAAGATTTCCAAAGACACCTCTCCGGTAAAGTACTTAATATTTTATTATACCAAGTTTGTATTCACCAATTGTATTTTACTAACATTATATTTGGTACTACGAATATATAGAGAATCCTAGATCCCTCTATCTATTCTTATTGTATTTTTACTAACATTTTATTTTCATTAAAGAGTGTATAAAGAATCCTAGATCTCTTTATTCACAACCTTTAACACCCTTTCCTCAGTCGCAACCAGATAAAAGCAAGACTTCTCGAGGTCTATCAGTGTGCGCCCACCATACTCCTAGGAGTATATCTATAAAAACGCTCTGCGTATAATACTGCATGGAAAAGTCTATGGGACATAGCGTTTGCCGCTCGACGCTCAAATACCCAAACCTTTCCCTCACGCCCCTCCGGACGTGACATCATATTTTCATCGAGATTTTTCAAAGAATAAACTGTATTTTTCAACCGATTTTAATGCACCCCATCTTATTTTGTTCGTCAAGCGATCCGCTACGAATTCGCCGTGTGGATTTTTTTCTGAGTTTCATCGCTTTACTGTTGCAGCCAATTGTTTAATTCGCTTAAAAAAATGTTCATAAACCAATTGCTGTAATTTTCATATTAATAAATTTAGAAAAAAAACCTACGCGATGAATTCGTAGATGATCTCTTGAGGAACAAAACAAGACGTGGTGCATTAAAATCGGTTGAAAAATACGGATTATTCGTTGAAAAATCACAATGACAATATGACATCATGGAATTTTACAGTTATCAGTTGAAGATTTTGCAAATCCATCGTTATTCATTTTTTTTAGTTTAATAAGACATGCTGTAATACAATTTAACCGTCAATTAATTTAATTAGTGCATTAAACTTTGCATAAATGTATTTTGAAAATTTAGCACTCATTTGACTAGTGTGAGGCAGCCATATTACCTTAATACATTCAACTCAACTCGATAAGCCTGCGTTCAATCTTTTAAAAATAATTTGTGACAACTCTTCCGTAGGCTATAGTTAAATATTTCATGTTTTGTTACGTTCATTTTATTGATGTAATGAAACCAAACTTGCTTTATTGAAATTTAATCAACTATTATACAAGTGAAATAGCATTGAATATTCAAATTTTTAATAATGAAAACAAATAAGGCAGATTCTGAAACCACGAAGAAGCTCGTGAAAAAAGAACCGGCACAGCGAACGAGTGGGGGTGTTACGTCCTGAAGGGACTTTTGTAACGTAGAGAAATAATAATAGAAATAAAATTGGTAAATAAAATAATAATTAAATAGTAGTTGCTGCCACCAGGTTGTACGGAGGGTACAACCAAATAAAAAGAAATAATTCAGATAATAAAGTAACTTGTAAAAGAATCTAAGAGGGAATAAATAGGTAACGTGAAAGGGGCTAGGCTTTAGGCGAGGGTCAATTGTTGTATTACCGAAATAGAGTTGAAGCATTACAATTGTCTGTTTATTAGGATAAAATAAGATTTAATAGAATGAAATGAAATAACAAATACGATGAAATCGATTTGAATTCAATTATAAATTGACGGGGCCTGTACGTCCCGTACGGGCCCGGCACTCTCGTGAGAAAATGGGGAAATCGGTCAGGGTAATTTAAAATAATTAAGATCGAGACACTATTTAGTTTGAAAATAATAGAATTTGGTATTTATTGTTATTTGTCGAAATTAGGTATATTTTAGAAAGAAAACTGATAAACCGAAATAGAACCAAGACTTACATTTGTCTGTATCCAGGAAAACAGTGCGTTTATTCGCATACAATACACAGACACACACACGCACACATACATTCACGTTAGGCATACAGCGCGGGGACAATCTCCCCGCGTGTCACTCGTCCACACCAGCACGCACGACGCGGGGACAATTTCCCCCGCGAATCACTCACAACGCTGATGGGAATTAACTAAGTTAAACGGAATTATATGGAGTTTTACTTTTGATTCGAAATTCACAAATGCTATTTATTTAGAAACTCTGATAAAATGAGATTTAGAACTTTGAAATATAATTTAGATGTTAAGAAGGTGACCTAGTCGGAGACTGACTAACTCGCGATGGTGGTGTCACAGCCACCTCGGGATTGCTCGCCACCCGAATATTTGCCCAAGTCCTGGGAAACCCCGAGGAACCACTTGGTACTCGAACGGCACATCTTAACGAATGTATTCAAACGGAGTTTCACCATTTGTTTGAGATACACGGGTATTGATTAATCGCGATCCCTGTTTGAAAGAAAGGGTATCGAGAACTTTGATTAAATTTGAAATAATAAGTTATAATTGGAAATAATATTTATAATACGTCTCTGTCGCGAGGTGGTACACTTCGGACAACGCGTGAGTTTGTTATCGAACCGAAGACTTATGTCTCCATGCCGGTCCGCCTGGTGATCAATCGGGTCTTACTACACCGCCGCGAGGATGGCTTCGGTACGGAGCCTTAATCCAACCCCAGGAGTGAACCGTGGCTAAGTTGGGACTGGTGAGCCGCACCCGCCACAGAAACGACGAGAGCTCGAAGAGCTATCGTCCCGGTGGGGTTTGTTGCTTGCTCGGCATTTTTGGGACAGTCCCGGGGTTTTTTCCACCGTCGAATTCCTCGGATCGCGCGATGCGCGATCAGCGGAATTCGACGCGATACATCCAGCCCGCGACGGCGATTGCACGGCCGGCCAGGACGTGCACAGAGACTTTGTTCGCGACAAGGGCGTTGGATATAAAATAATATGAGTAATGATTATGATTCCCAGGGAGCGGAAGCTCGTCACGTGCCGCTTCATGTAATAAAAAAAAAGAATTATTGTAAAACGGGACGTGACAGGGGAAATGGTGCCGCTAACTTCTTTCACCCCCACTATAGAGTTTTATACCGATAGAACTATCGACAAGCAGTTCAGTTCACAATCTCTCACCCGATGTACCAGATATTCTTGCGCTCTCTGGAAATCGACAATAATATTCATTGATGAAAATTTTCAAAGTGTAAACTCGTAATTTGATTGAAAGAATTTATCTCTCATTTCTATTAACTTTAAACAACAAATCAATATTTCGTGCAATTCGTGTAAACTCATGGTAAACTTCTTCAGCAGATTTGCCGGGTCGAAATTGCTGACAATATTTACCACCAGCCATCTCATTCTTTATCTGCATTTGCCAACAAGGCCAGTCAGTTAAGCGACGATTTTTCGGAAAGACCAATTCCAGTTGCAAGACCATCGAGGTTGTCACCATCGAGGAAGGAAGTATGAAGTGAACCCGCCACGCATCACGGCTCAGAAAATAAACTGAAATCACGTAACGTTACCTACACTATATTCACCTGGCTGACCGACCTTTTTCTTTATTCAATTTCATTCGATAAAAAGGCTGTGACCCTAAACCAGGGTTACAAACAATGCATAACTGTTTGTAATCAGTAATGGCGCATTTCCTGGCGCATTATTATAGTAATATATAATGGGTTTATATCCCAGTACTCATTACTCTTTCAAATCTTTATTGGATTGAATCGATTATATTATCCATTACATATAATGCACTAAGGAAAAAAATTAAAGGGTCAAAAAAAATTTCCGAATTTTTAGTGAATTTTCAGAATGCTGTATCTCAGTGAAAAATGGTTGTATCGAGGTCTAAAAAAAGCATTTTGAAACTTCAAGTTTCTAGTTTTAAGATCTTGTGGCAAAAAAAATTCAGAGCTACATGTTCTGCGCAATTTTGAGAAGTAGTGTGAGAAACTTCTAAGCCATGATATGAACCGGATAGCTTGTTTATTCAGCTTTAATTTGCTTTTTTTAAAACCTCGGTACGACCATTTTTTGCTGAGATGTTGAACTTTAAATCAAAAAGGACCCTTTTGTCTTTGATCGACGATATCTCGGCAACCAATGGTCGCACAGAAAATTCAAGAGCAGTTCTGAAAACTGAAATAAATGTCCTACAAGGTTCTGCTGCGATCGTGAAGAAAAATTTTTTTTTTCCATCTTTGTCATGAATTTGAAAAAACAGGAAAAAAAGGGTAATTTATGGTTTTTCAGAAAGTCAACAGCTAAATTTCAAATAATCATGAAATGACTAATGTTGAGCATGCCTTTTACAGCTGAATATACCCCCAAAAACCCTGCGAAGTTACATTTCGATCTAACGAACCGTTTCCTCGTTGCAAACGGTCAAACTTTTGAAAAAATTAAAGGGTCCCGTTTTTTACTTTAAACATGTCATAATCATGACTAAAATGAAAAAAAAAAATTCTCAAGCTTTTTCCACAATTTTTCCACAAATGCCGTTGAAATTCACAAAAAAAATTTCCAAAAATTTTTTTTTTCGAACATTGATTTTTTTTTCTTTTGATGGCTTCCAACACTTGAAAAAATTTTGATTTAACGCTAATGCCGGCGGTACTGAAAATCAAATTTTTTTCAAGTGTGGAAGCCTTCAAAAAAAAAATTGAATTTTCGAAAAAAAAAAATTTCGGAAATTTTTTTTGTAATTTTCAACGGTATTTGTGGAAAAACTGTGGAAAAAGCTCGAGAATGTTTTTTTTTTTTCATTTTAGTCATGATTATAACATGTTTAAAGTAAAAAAACGTGACCCTTTAATTTTTTCAAAAGTTTGACCGTTTGCAACAAGGAAACGGTTCATTATATCGAAATGTAACTCGCAGAGTTTTTGGGGATATATTGAGCTGTAAAAGGCATGCTCAACATGAGTCATTTCATGATTATTTGAAATTTAGCTGTTGACTTTCTGAAAAACCATAAATTACCCTTTTTTTCCTGTTTTTTCAAATTCATGACAAGGATGGAAAAAAAATTTTTTCTTCACGATTGCAGCAGAACCTTGTAGGACGTTTATTCCAGTTTTCAGAACTGCGCTTGAATTTTCTGTGCAACCATTGGTTGCCGAGATATCGTCGATCAAAGACAAAAGGGTCCTTTTTGATTTAAAGTTCAACATCTCAGCAAAAAATGGTTGTACCGAGGTTTTAAAAAAAGCAAATTAAAGCTGAATAAACAAGCTATTCGGTCCATACCATGGCTTAGTTAGAAAATTTTTTCCCAAGCCCGTGGACTTAAAAAAAAAGCAAAAAAATGTGCCAATTTTTTTTCTCACACTACTTCTCAAAATTGCGCAGAACATGTAGCTCTGATTTTTTTTTGCCATAAGATCTTAAAACTAGAAACTTGAAGCTTCAAAATGCTTTTTTTAGACCTCGATACGATCATTTTTTCACTGAGATACAGTATTCTGAAAATTCACTAAAAATTCAGAAAAATTTTTTGACCCTTTAATTTTTTCCCTTAGTGTATGTTACTCTCGAAAAATACTGTTCGTTTATGTCCCTCCATTCTTCATTTTTTTCCACTTTGATCGAGTTGGTTCAACATTCCCTATTTTTTAAGCGGTAGGATTAAAGATTACAATATTTTCGTCAACAAAATAATTGTTTAATGATTTTCGCGTTGTTTTTAGTACTTGTCGTGAGTAGCTGCGGCGCATCTTTAAATAAAGGTCGTGACTGCGAAAAAATGAACTCAAAGAGTGTGACTGCAGAAAAATTCAGCAGGAGGGTTGCTATACGAAAAAGGAACGAGTTCATAGAAAACTTCTCCCGAATTCATCTCAGACCACCGGAGCCTTATGAGATTCCTTTCTACAATATGTCACAGGTAAATACAAAAAAAAAGAAATATATGCTTCAACGGTAAACCCTGTCATAAATTAAATAATTCGGCAACAATAGGAAAAATGACGCAATTTTAATCGGAATAAAGCGAAAATTTGCGGATATTACAATTGGAAGTACTGAAACAACTGTAAATTACAACTTAGAATTGAAACAATCTATCATCCAAAACCGCGTTAAATCAATGTATATGAGCATAAACGGTGTAATCACGGTCTTACATACAGGCCGTGCAACTCAACTGAATTTCAATGGGAGACAGTCACTATTGAAGCAAAATCCAGGTGGCACTGCGTTCGAGGGATACCTGTACGACAAAGATGACGATAGTCGCGCATGCATATCGTCCACACATTAAACCGAAAAATCTCGATTTTGCATGTTAGATATTTTAAAAATATTATTTGTCCTGAAAATATATATTTATAATAATCTGATAATTTAAAAACGTTACGAACATTGATTTATAATATTTATTATTTTATTTATTTATTTAAGCCATTCTTGCCTATTAGGCTTAAGGGGGTCATCCCATGTGACAGCTATTTTTTTCGCTTTTTTTGGGAATTTTTTTTGATGAACCATTAAAACACACTATTTTTGAACTTTTACCCCACATTTATTAACATTTATAGCACTGTGTGACCTAAACCCGCACTTTACGCACGCTTTTCCGTGACTTAAATAGCCCTTTTTTACACCGTGCAAAAATGAAACGACTAACTTCACAGATAGACAGCAAACAAGAAAAAATACATTAAAATGTCGTTTTTGACACTTCAAAATTCACAACAGACAAATGACAGAAGGGGGATAGATTAGCATTTCGCCTAAAAACAGTTTCATGCTGTAGAAAAAGTGTCAACGTAAATTTATACGAAACGGTAACCTACAGTTGAAAAATCGGTCTGAAAATTTGAAGATTCAACATGGGTGACTCAGGAAGTGAATCCAGTGAAGATGAAAGTGGAGAAATTATCCCCGAAACAATAAAAGAAATGGCACGAAACGTGACGTTAAATTTGTTGCCTGATAAATCTAGGAAATTGTATACATCGGCATATAACGCGTTCAAAAAATGGCGTCAAGCAAATAAATCAAACTCTTTTTGCGAAGAAGTACTTCTGGCATACTTTTTTCAACTCTCAAAAAAGTACGCACCATCAAGTTTATGGGCTACATATTCGATGTTAAAATGTACAATCAATACGTACGATCGTATTGACATCAGTCGCTATAATAGTTTGATGAATTTCTTGAAAAAAAATTGTAAGGGGTACCGACCAAAGAAATCTCAAGTTTTTTCGAAAGACAACATTTCAAAGTTTCTTAACGAAGCACCTGATGACGTGTATCTATGTGAAAAAGTAAGTATAGAACTTGAAAATTGTACATATTCGAAAGTATTCAATAACTTGAAGTATTTATTTCTATAAACATATTTTACAGGTAGCTCTTATTTTCGGAATTGCTGGTGCGTTGCGAAGAGAAGAGTTAGTCGGTATCAGTGTCGATGATGTAAGGAAATTGGAGGATGATATACTGCTCATTCAAATTCCTAAAACAAAGAACTATGTACCACGATCTTTCACCATTACCGATACATTATTCCATTATTGTTGGAAATATATGCAAGCAAGACCAGAAAGTTGTCAAATCAACAGATTTTTCCTACGATACTCAAAGGGAAAATGCATCCACCAAGCTATTGGGGTTAATAAGTTCGCGACGATGCCAAAAGACATAGCAGAGTACTTAAATCTGCCCGACGCGAAAGACTTTACCGGTCACAGCTTTCGAAGGACTTCGGCAACTCTTCTGGTTGATGCGGGTGCTGACCTGACTACTTTACAGCGACATGGAGGATGGAAATCAGCTACGGTTGCTTTTGGTTACATTGCTGACTCGATAAACAATAAAAAGAAAATTTGCGAACAGATTAGTAGTGGAATGAATATCGATAAGCGAGCCAAAACAATTAATGTTGTTCCTGGTGAACGGTTTGACTTGGATAATACAGCCTCAACTTCTGGAGTTACAACGACATCGAAATCCACGGAAAATCAAGCAGCAATAAAGCCTAAAACTGCTTCTACATCCACTTCGAAGACATTTTATAATTATAGAAATTCCGTTCTTTCTGCATCGAAGTCAAATCAAGAAACGAATATTCTTCGATCTGTCGAAAATACGAATTTTACTATTCCTGGTAATTCTAAACGTGCGAGTTTCGAAACAGAGAAGAATCAAGAACCCCGTAAAATTCAACCAGAAAAACAAAAATTCGCGTGTTTTTATGATCCAGACATCGGTTTATATACCCAAGGCTCGACTGATGATAATATGCTTGGGCAAACTTACATTTTTAAAAACTGCAATGTGACCATAAATGGCTCCAATAATACTTTCATATTCAACAACTGCAACGTTGATAATAAAGCTTTGCAGATGGAAGATGAAACAACAGAAAAGATGTAAATGCATTTGTATAAACTGTTTGAAGTTCTGTATCTGTTATTTCAGCTTCAATACATAATGTAATCGGGTCTCTAAATTATGTACGTTATTTAATAAAGGTACGTTTCACAACAATGTATTTCCAATAGGTATTTTTTATTCAATAGATTTTTCGAATAAATTACGAAGACGGCGGATTTGCATCATACGAGCTATAAAATTATTAATTGAATGTACAAAAATTTGATTAAATAAATTAGTTGAATTTTTCAACAATTTGTTTAAACAAATTATGAAAAAAATAAAATTTTCCAAAATTGATTCAAAAATCGCTATCTACGAAAAACAATACGTAGACAAGTTGTCATAATTTTTTTAAAGAAACGAGACCAATTGAAATCTTCCTGTCATTACTTACTGAAAAAAAGAAAATATATAAAATAAAAAATAATAAATATCACGTAAAAAACATGTTTAGCAAATTTAATAAACTCTTCTATAACAAATGAATACTTCAAATAATGTGTATTACGATATATTGATGGAACTTTTAAAGATCATAATCGTGTCCTTCGGGGGGCTCCGCCCCCCGAACCCCCCGGGGGGCTCCGCCCCTCCCCCCGCCGGGGGCTCCGCCCCCGGACCCCCGTCACCCAGATTTGAATAGTATGTGTTGGCCGCGTGCTTGTCACCCTCGCCTTCGGCTCGGGTGACAATATTGCACGCGGTTTCCGTTGGACTTCTTCCTTTCCATGTTACCCAATTTATTATTTTAAATAGATCTTCTTAATCAGTTTTAAATAAAAGTCGGGTTTATGTCACACGAGCTATAAAATAGTATACGATACTCGTGACTTAAGTAAGTCTATTAATGCACGGCGTTTAGCACCCTCGCTTCGCTCGGGCGCTAACTTCACGCTGTGCAATAATAGGCTACTTAAGTCACACGTATCGTAATGTACTATTTTACAGTCCCTCAGAATTTTATCAAACAAAAATAACGAGTTGAGTCGACTTTACACCGTTCGGAAGACACTTATGTGTTGGTTGACGGCTGCCATGGTTCTGGAAGTTTTGCTCATCTGAAATCAAAAAACAAAACGGCGTTTTAATTTGTAGACCTGAGGCTATCGCCGGAACTAGAGTAAAGTAAAAATATCGAAAAATGAATCTTTGGCACGATTTCAAAAGTTAAGTTCCAAGTTTCGTCATTTTTTTCGACTTTTAAAACCGTGCCAAAATTTCAATTTTCGATAATTTTACTTTACTCTAGTTCCGGCGATAAGCTCGGATCTACAAGTTAAAATGTCGTTTGATTTTTTAACTTCAAATAAGCAAAACCTCCAAAATCATGGCAGCCGTCAACCGACACATGAGCGTCTTCCGAACGGTGTAAAGTCGATTCGACTTTACACCGCATGGCTGTCACATGGGATGACCCCTTTAAGAAAATATTATTCACAGCCTCCTCTATTCTGCTACATACTTTATATAACGAAAAAAACAGAGAACACTTATACTTCTTACGGCTACAGTTCTTATATTACACTTTAGGCTCCCTTCTCTCTTCTTTCTCCCTTTCGCCTGCTTATCATCTATACGGTTTCGCTTTCCTATTCCTTATTCGCCCATCACATCCTTCCTCATCTCTGCTAGTTCTCTCTCTTTTGCCGTTTTTTCGAACGCTCTGCTGTACTCATATAGTACTAACTTTATTGGTCCTTTGAAAATCTTCGTCCACTTCTCATGTAGTGATGGGGGATGTCGAAAAAAATCGATTTTTAAACAATCAATTACCTAAATAATCGAATTCAAACAATCGATTATTTTTCAACGAAAGAAAAAAATCGATTATTTCAAATAAACATCGAAAAATTAATCGATTATTATTCAATTTAAAAATATACTAAAGTTAGAAATATAGTTATAACAGTGTGCAGTGTAAGGAGGTCCACGTACAACGAATCGCCTTTAAATTCAAATACCCCAATACTCTGTTACGACTTTAGATATATATTTCTTATTATTTGGATTGGGTCAATTACGCCAACAGGGTAATAATTACAAACAATTACAATTCTTTATTTATCGCTTCGTCGAGTGTCCTGGGTTTGCGTGATTTTTTCGTATCCAGAAAGACACTGAAACAAAAGAAAAAATCCATTCATAGATATCATATCGACGGACTAACATAATAATTAGGCAGAGTAAAATATTAAATTAACCGCTAACCGCACAGAATCACTAAACAAATGTTGCAAACAGTTAAAGCAGAGTGAAAAGTGAGGGAAATAGGGTTTACAAGCAGATCGGGTTTTAGAAGCATTTAATGAAACTAAAGGATATCATTTGCTATGACTATATTTTCATGGTACACAAATCTCAAATCGAATAAAAAACAGCACGTAATAGACACATTAGAATGGAAAATGAAAAGGTTATTAAAAGAAAATTAGTTTTTTTTACAAGTCAAGTTCCCATTTTTTTTGCCTGAGTGATCGAAACAAGATTACTAATAACCGTTTTTGTATACAAAAAATCATAAATCTAATACAAAACATATACAGCACGCATAATATATACAGATACACACGAGGATAAAAAATATAAAACGTAAGGATAGAAAAGTTGGTTTTTTTTTTACAAGTTCGCAGTTTCTCTCACTGAGTCACCCTAAAAAGTTTATCGACAAATATAATAATCGAACAAAAAAATGTGGCCTGCACCACGTAAGTTTCAAATTGACCTTAAACATCATTTTCTCAAAACAATTTTTTCGTCTCTTATTTTCGGCTACTCTCGTGTGAGTGAATCTGAATTTTCTTTTGCTTTTTTGGGCTTCACGTACCAGTAAATGCGTTTGTTAGTTTATAATTCACTTTACAATTAGCAAATAGGAATGAAAATTCCGGACGTGAACATTTATATCGAGTTCATATTCCATTAAAAAAATTATGTTTTTTTTTCACTTTTATGATACACTAATTAAGAGAACAAATTTTTTTATAATTTTAGCAGACCGAATTGAGTTTCAAATTATTTATATTGCTTTAATAATTGCCCATCTGGACATACGTTCTGGAATAACGTTTTTTGTATTTAATTACGAGGACGTTTTGATCTTGAATATGAATATTTAAGTTTCTACATGTTGTTCCTTATGGCAATGCATTTCGTCAATTCTGAACAATTCAACATTTCGCGGTTTTGTTTTTAACCTGTCGTCATATTGGTTTACCAATGTACACGTTAATCATATCACAATTAATGTTTCACGTCCCAGTGTTTATTATAAAATTTTGTTGAAGTAAGATATTGAAAAATGCAAAAAAATATCGATAAAAATTGAATTAGGTCAGCAGAGACAGAAAAGAATATACGTATTTTTCATGGCGTTCCTTATTGGGATTTAAAAACTTTTGCTGCTTCAGGATCAATTTTAGCTTTTGATTATGATACAATTCAATTTTTTCTGAATAAATTTTCATATTGGAATTTTTACAATTATAAAGTGTTCAAAATAATTTTTTTTTGAATTATGAAAATTTGACATTTTTCTCAAAATTAATCATTTGGAGTACGGTTGCTAACTTTTGTGAAATTCAATTTCGTCCCAATCAATGGGCATAATTGAAAATTGAACAATTCCTTGTGAGGAATTATTTAATTTACAATTGAATTTCAGGCGAGGAATTACACATACATTGAAAGAAAATAAAAAAGTATAAATTACAGAAAAAAAGGAAAAAAGAGTTGACTTTTCAAATTAAACGGTCGGGACAGAAGTTATTTTCGTTTTTTACGAGTCAAGTTCCCAATTTTTCTCACAGAGTGATTCCAAAAAGAGTAAAGTGTTTAGCCTCTTTCCAGTGAGTGCTTCGTAACTCAGATTTGATAATGCCGCCTTTTGACTAAACACGTTCTGAGGCTACAGAAGTGGCAACTATCGGTAAATAGCGCATAGCGAGTTCGAAAAGTGCCGGATAAGCGGGTTTAAGGGTTTGCCAGTATTCAAAAGGATTTTGGTTCCGCGATATAAGTTCCTGACTCAAATATTGACGTAATTCAAGCGTTAGACTAATAGATTTGTCTACCTCAGGGAAAGAACTCGATTCAAGTAAATTATCATGAATTGCCCAAACATTGAATTCTTTTTTTTCTGTTTGTAGCTCCAAATAATCTACTTTATTATTTGCTTTAATGTTCTTATTTCTGCTGTGACGAATTCAATGGGACCTAAAACTGTTATAGTCTCTTCTAAAATATCGATTTCCTCGCACGAAAGAATTTTTGGAGACGATGGACACGTTCAAAGTACGGGAAAAACGTAATCTTTAAGAAGCAAAAATCGCTCAAGCATGTAATACGTGAAATTCCAAGGCGTTGGTACGTCTTGTTTGAATTTCAATGCCGTACTTTTTGTTCTTCCGTCGCGAATCTGTAGCCGCTTTAGTTCGTCGGATGCTACGACACTCCGTTTCGTTAGAGTCATAATAGATTTTACCCGGGTGATAATTTCCCCGATGCGGAGGCTTAATTTTAACGCGTCTGGCACTAAGTGCGATAAGAAGTATGCGAAGCATGGCAAATATCTACCTCCTCGAAATGTATCCAGTACGGCTTTCACCATATTTGAAGCACTGTCGGTGACAACGGCAACGATATTTGAGGAATTTATTTCAGAAGATTCAATTACCGACACCAGTTGTTCGCCAATGTACTTAAGGTGATCTATTAGTTGCATGAGTGGGAGGTCGATAACTGAAAAGTAGATACACGGTTTTCTCAGACACGCTTGATATTTTGAGAAAAGCGTGTATGTACTGTAACGTGATTTTTCCCCGAAGGGTACGATCCGTCCCTTCTCGACTCACCTGACCCGCTAACCGGGCAAGTAGCCTGATGACGGGATTGGGCTGGGCGCCAGGTACGACAGTACCGCCGGTAATACCGACTTTTATTTCGCCCAACCCCGCCACCAGCAATTATCCGAACTACACAAAACAGGTGACCGAGGACGGTCCGGCTACTCAGCTCAAACTGAGATACCAAATGGTAGAGGGGCTGGTCCCGGGGAGAGAGTAACATTACAAACAAAGAAAATAATAGGCGAGGCGGAGTATGGAAGTTTTGAACAATAAGATTTATTTAACAAAATGGTCCTTAGGTGGTACAGACACTCGCTGATACAAAGTTCAACCATAAGCCGCACAAATAATACTCGAAAGTAGCCAAACGGAACCCGCGATCTACTTGGGCTTTTTGACCTACGCGACATTAACCACGTGCCGTCGGCATTTAGGCCACAGGCCTACGCAATATTCGCATTCGGACGGCTTAAATAAACGAAACCCTTGGCCCTTAACTTTCGCCAGCATCGTTACGGTATCACCGGCGTTTCGGCCACATGCCCATGCCATCTTCGAATTTTGGCAACTTAAATACCGGCCAAACTGGCCGTTACGATTAGGGAAACGTTAATAATGCGTCGTGGGCATTTAGGCAGCATGACGATGCGAGGTTCAACTTTGGGCAACCGAGATAAACAAAATAACAAAATGTTAGAATTAAAGAAACGCGAATAATGCGTCAGTGGCGTTTAGGCAGCATGACGAAATAAATGAAGTAACTAACCGTTAGAATTAAAGAAACGTCAATAATGCGTCGTTGGCATTTAGGCAACATGATAGCATGATAATTAAGTTTAGGCAGACTAAATAACCGAAGTAACGGGGCGTTTTTAATTAGCGAAACCTTAAAATTGCGTCATTGGCGTTTAGGCAACCTGACAGCATGATAATTAAGTTTAGGCAGACTAAATAACCGAAGTAAGGGGCGTTTTTAATTAGCGAAACCTTAAAATTGCGTCATTGGCGTTTAGGCAACCTGACAGCATGACCATTAAGTTTAGGCAGGCTAAATAACCGAAGTAATGGGCGTCTTTAATTAGCGAAACCTTAAAATTGCGTCATTGGCGTTTAGGCAACATGACGGTATGCTAATTAAGTTTAGGCAAGCCAAATAACCAAAGTAATGGGCGTTGTAATTAGCGAAACCTTAAAATTGCGTCATTGGCGTTTAGGCAACATGACGGCATGATAATTAAGTTTAGGCAAACTAAATAACCAAAATAATGGATGTCGTAATTAGCGAAACCTTAAAATTGCGTCCTTGGCGTTTAGGCAACATGACGGCATGATAATTAAGTTTAGGCAAACTAAATAACCAAAATAATGGATGTCGTAATTAGCGAAACCTTAAAATTGCGTCCTTGGCGTTTAGGCAACATGACGGCATGATAATTAAGTTTAGGCAAACTAAATAACCAAAATAATGGATGTCGTAATTAGCGAAACCTTAAAATTGCGTCATTGGAGTTTAGGCAGCATGCTACACGTTCCCAGTCAAGGTACGAAACGATAGCACATAACCAGGGACTCATACTGTACGCAAAATTACAAAGAAAAATAACTTAAGGAAATAACTTTAGTACAAGAATGAATTCGATGCTAACGAAGGCGAAAACAAACCGATAAATTGAGCCGCAAAAGACGCGAACAAAGAGAGCGAACTGGAGCAAGAAAAAAAAACGTAAACACGCGCGAATATTCTAACGGCCTTGAGCGCGCGGTGAGAGAGACTACGGCGAGGTAATTCTCAGCGTACTAGGATTTCATCATCCTTTCCCCCAAAATCCAATCGACGTAATATTCGTCGCTGCGATATTTTAATTAACTCTACTAAATTACAGCTCAACAAATCGAATAATAATTAATATGAGGAAGTCAGACCGAACGCGAACTCCCACGCCTCACCGCAACTTTTCGCCATAATAATTTTAAACAGAGGTGAACGCGAGACTATCGCAAAAGATCACCTCTTTTCCAAACGCAATAAACAACATCTTAAATAATTAACGTAATTAACTCCACATAAATAAATATTGCAGTGAAGCGAGAGACAAGTGAAGAATAAAGAGGAACGGGCTCACCGAGAAACTCTCCAAGTCAGCCACGTGGTGCGAACAGGTATTCCAAGAGAGCACTTACATTTTTCGACTCACCGGAAGGACGATCGATCGAAGACTGATTTATCCCTCGCCTCGTTCGAAGGCGAGAGTTCCCCAATTCTCTCTTCTCCCACCGCTAATTACCCCTCAAGGAGGTCCGCGCTCCCGTGTACTCGCGCTAGACTATGCTCTATCTCCCTTCCTCTCGTGGTTTACACGGTATATCAGGGCTTCGTTCTTAACGAGGATCTCGTACCCCCCACCACGCAGCTACGAACGCGAACTCGACGCTGCCCAGTGGTGGCCCAAGCAAATTTCGTTTCCCCGTGCTTGAAACTCGTGACTAGAAATTGAAGGTCGCTTCCTGGTTGCTTTCCTCTAGGGGATTCGGCGGACATCTCCGGACAAAAGGGAGGCCTCCCTCATGAACCGAGGCGTCCCATCGGTTCACGGTGGGCCCACACTTAAACCACCAGGTAATGCAACACTTCTGTTGCGGAGACGAACCCAAACCCCAGTAGACGAGGCGCCGTGATTAGCGGTCCATGGCCACCAGGAAGACGACGACGGGTGTTGCAACTCTCGGTTGCCACAGCGAAAAACCGACGGGCGGCTATCAAAATTTTGGCCTTTTTCCAGCGAAGGTTTCAGTCACCCACTCAATAGGTCCCGATGAACGAACCTAAAGCGACGTAGTTTCGAGTTACGAGCACGGTACTCAATTCTTAATGTAATTGGTTCGGCGATTATTGTACACGAGCGCACTTCCCCCCTTCCGAGAAAACACGGTGGGCAGAACTGATGCGAACGTACTTTAGTCAGTCAACGCGAATGAGCCCATTTACTGTTTAACTCAAAGAAATAACAAACAATTAATTTTTATGATTAAAGAAAATTCCGACCCCAGTCTCTCACACCTAGGTAAGCTCAGGCGAGCGATGTTTCCGGTACACTTCGTGGGTCAAGGCCACGTTAAAGGTACGCCGTGTTCGTCGGTGCTCGGAGTTTTCAAATAACGGCGATTTTAACATAATATTAACAAACCTACATTACGTATGGTACTTAATTACTACATTCCTTAGCCTAAGATGAGTCCTCGATCTTCCACGCCCCGGCGAGTCGACGTGCGGCGGCCAAGAAGGACCGTAAATCCGGTCCACTGGTCGACACGGATTCGTACGAGTGGCGGAACTCTAAATGTCACGTCACAGTACTCTTCAGTTATCGAACCCCCACTCATGCAACTGATAGACCACCTTAACAGTGTGATTTTGGAATAGAGAGAACACACCGATTGTTGCATTCGTTAATTCAAGCTCATGCTTTAAATAATGTATCGTAACGCCAAGGTAACTTTGCTTGTTTACATCAGTCCAAATATCACGCGTTAATATGTATGCAAAATCGTGTTTGAGAGTTCTTTTGAAATTCTCCTTGAGAATTTCGTACTTAGCGTCCATTAGTCGAGTGATGGTTCTGCTACTCGGAACCTTCTACAACGGTGCTACCGTGTTTAAGAGATGCTTGAACCCTTTTAAGTTCTACGATGGATAGCGGAAGATTTTCTGTCTCTATCATAAAGAGAATGGGGTTCGTCAACTTATTTGCCGAAGAACGTCCATCTATGAACACAAAAATTGAAAAATACGACCAAGAGTCTGTATACTATATCAATTATTGATTTAGGTAAATTTTATTACTGACCTAAAAAAGATTTCATTCTCGTGAACGACGCGGTGATCTTCGTTTCTCCTGTTTTACGCTAAAAAAACGATAACTTGTATAGACATAAATAAAAATGTAAAAAAGCTCTTCTTTCCTAACATTCTAAACATTTTGTTTTTTAATACGAAATTATTATTTTCAATGAAAAAATTAATCAAAGTTTATTGATTGTTATATTGGTATGTTTTTTTATGTTGGCTTTGACCTTAAAATATGTAGACTTCTCTGTAAAACCACGTTGAAACTTTGTAAGAACCCTACAATAAAAGTAACGATTTTTAAAAATGAAAAGCCAGTTTTTTGAAAAAACAACTTGATCGATTTATGTTTAAGCCCTTATATCTCGAAAACTATGAAAGATTTTCTGATTTCTCTTGTTAAGATCAATACAAAAATGCTCAAATCTTTGAGAGATAAAAGATTGAAAAAATGTTGAATCCTTGCAACAATATATAAAAACAAAATATTAGGCTCAGATTGTACAATTAAAGTGCCAGCTTTATGACTGTCTCAACGTTTCAATTTGCTTGTTATAAAAAATAGAATTCTGGCACGAGTAAAGCAATGTATTAATTTATCAAGCCGATGTATTTAAGAAAAGATTTGAGATTTCTTACCTTTCAATTGAATTTCGAAGCATGCTGCGTTTGTAGTTCGCTTGTCGATGAGTTGACCATATGTTCAGGAAGCGGAACCAGACAACATTGCTCGCTTTCTGGTTCATCTTCTGTGTCCGTGTTGGTTGCGTATAGATGCGTAGCATCTTCCTCAATTCTGGTACGCTTTTGTGCCATTGGCCTCATTGCTGATAACATTGCCTTATTCACATTCGCATCTGCCAATTTATGCTTGTTTATGACATGATTGCGCAGATTTGTCGTATTACCCGCATGCTTAAATACTTTTGTGCAAAGTACGTAGCGAACAGAAGTTGCATCTTCTTTTATGAAATGCTTCCGCACATCGCTCTTAGTGGCGTTGCCACTTTTTGACTTGCTCATAATTTTTATCTGTCCTTGAAAAAAAAAAAACAAATAGCTTCTAATACACTTCTTTTTTATCATAGGGAAGATTGGTCATAGAACTATCGCGAGATCGCAACAAAACAAAACATGAAAAAAAGAGTGTCGTTAACGTACAGTATTACTTGTTACTTTTTTTTCTCCATACTCGATTTTTTATAGATTTTTGCAATATGTATACATTTATAATGGAGAAAAAACGCGTTTATTATATATAAAGACCAAGAGACACTTACATACTATATATTTAAATTGTCTGAATCCACTAAATAAATTGAAGCTTCATACCTTTCTTTGTTGTTCTTGCCTTATTTTGGAACTTTGACGCTGCGAACGAAAAAAAAAAATCACATCACTTATTTGTTTCGACCTTCGACGTTTTGAAACCGAAAAAAGTTTTTTCTTAATCTCAAAGACGACGTTGATAGTTATCAAGTAATGAAATAAACGTTGAAAGAACAAGGAGTCCGCTCATAATCTGTTGAGACTGGTACGCCATGTTGAGATCACACAACATCAACACTCGCTCCGACCCACGGATTACCACTAACCGTGCTCATTTACCAGAAAGTGACGATTCTAACGATTTTTATGTGAACTAAAAATCCAGCAACCACGCAAACCATACGTTAGAGTGCTAGCAGATAGCAGAGCAAGTTGAACAATCGCGGCGTCTTTGCGTTGGGTTTGTGAAAAAACGTATTACCAGTAATAATCGATTGTATGGTTCGTATAATCGAAAATCGATTAATTAAATGAAAAAATATCGATTAGCCAAATATTCGAAAAGAAAAACATCGTCGAAAATAATTGATTATAACATCTGATATCTCCGTACCCCGCATAGACATCTGATGTCTCCGTACCCTTTATTTCCTACTCTGCCAGCATTCCCGCATCTCATCCTTGCCCACTCTTCTTTATCATTGCTTGAAATACCTCTCTCCTCTCAATACTTTTCCAGTCCTATTTCTTCTTTCCACTCCTTGTATTCTGGGTAATAACTCGATCTCTCTATCCTCATCCAGTCCTCCTGCAGGGTTTTGTCTTCGATGGTTTGACAGCAATGCATTAAGTGTTTTAAAAGGACTTTCAGCCCCATCTCTTCTCTCATGCCTCTTAATGTTACTCCATCCCTCACTCTTCTCATGGCTAGATCCGCCTCCTTCATCCATCTTGTTGGTTTCTTGTTGCTCCAATTCCTCAGCTCCTCCTTTAGATATACTCTTGGCCACCGATCTTCATCCATTTTTTAAAATTCCACCAGGTACTTAGATGCTCTATTCCTTGCTTCCACTTTTATTTTTTTCCTCTTAATTTCCATTAGCTAAATGTACGCCGGAGTGTTTCTTCTGACCACCATCATCATTTTGGTATATCTTCCCCTCATTCTTTCTATCTCAGACCTCTCTTTCCAACCCCAAATTTCAACGCCGTAAAACAGAATCATCTTAACCAGGGTGTCCAACAAATATGCTCTTCTCTTCATGTTCCCAATTCCTGCTCTCTTCATGATTCCCCAAGCCGCATTTGATGCGACCTGTGTTTTTCTTGCCATACTTGTAAGATGCTTTGTGTACCTGTTCCTCGCTGAAAACGTGAATCCTAGATACTTATAGGTATCTGCCTCTTCAATTTCATGCCTGCCATACCTCCATGCTCCTTATTTTTTCCTGCTCCCTCCGTTTCAAAAGACCATCATTGATTTGTAATATATTTATATTATTTGATAATACAATTATCAAAAAATAATTAACAAATTGTTTAAAAATAAATTATTCTATGAATGATCGGACAATTTTTTTTCCGTCGTATGAATAAATTTGTTGATCTTCTAGAATAGTTATGAATTTTTTCGAAGTCTTTTCTCTGCTCTGAATTTCCTTTTTCCAACTATTTCTGGTACGGAAACTGTTTGTTCAATGCCTTATAAATTTCTGATATATGATGTTGGATCGTTTCACAAAAACATGTTAGTTTTTAAAAGAACATATGTTGAACATGATTCGTGATTTTCCATTATTTTTTCAAAAGTTTTTGGAAAAATCCAAAGCAAGGGGGATATTCTGAAAATATTTGCGTGCTTTTAAAAAATCACTCGTGGAATGAGTTCGCTAATTATTCTAAATGCATATGAATTTTTTCCCCCTTTTTTTCGATTTTTCGAAAAAGGATTCGTAAAATAAAAAAAATCGAAAGTACTCTAGAACAAAAACAAATTCATTTCATACGATGATAACAAAATTGTCCGACTGTTTGATGACCATTTTTTTAAACCAATTTGTTAATATATTTTTATAAATCTTTTATTGCATATTTTTATATTATGTTTATAACGTCTTAAAGATGGTTAATTTTTTGGGATTATTTGTGGACTGCTACTTTATCATCTCTGAACTTTATCATCTCATCGAATAAAATTATTACCATGTATCCTTATATGTATCCTTGAATGAAAACTAACGGAAAATTATGTGTTGATTCCGAATATTTTTAAGCACCTGCTTTTCAAAAGGTTTAAAAAAGGTCTTTTCCAAAAAGAAAAAAGAAACAATTCCGCCGGAAGTCAAACCCAAAAAACTGATCATCGCCCGGCGCGTTAGCTCGCTGATCCACTGCGCACCTTTCGAAATAAGTTCCAAAATGCATTCATGCTTATCAGGGCCGCTTGATTTTCCATGGTAGATTTGCATGCAAATTAACCATCCATATGTCAATTCCGTATTAATTAATTTAGAAAAATCTATTTTCATAAGAGAAATAATATTTTAAAAATATATAACATGTAAAATCAAGATTTTTCGGTTACGGTTGAATGTGCGTACGTTACACATGCGCAACTATCGTCATCTTTGTGGCATACGTATCCCTCGAACGCAGCGACGCTGTGGCACGCTTCGTTAAGAGGCCCACGTCGAGACCCAGAGTTGGAAGACCTGTATGTAAGACCATGGGTGTCATACTTTTCTATCGTTCACAAAATTGTGCATGAAAAAATGAACATTTAAATTTACAACAGGAACGTCAAAGACACAAACATAAACGATTGAAAGGCACAGAGAATGAATTAGCAGTCGAGCAAGAACGAGGTAGTGGCGATAATGTTGACGACGATGACGACGACCACGACGACGAGGATGACGATGAAGACGACGACGACGTGAACGTGGATGACCACAACGACCAGACTGATGGCGATGATAATATGGACGTCGATGGCGATAAAAGCGGTAACGGTAACGATAACGACGATGATTACGAAAACCACAGCGGGCACGGGGATGACCACAGTGTCCGGGAACAACCCAGCAGGCAAAATGACGATAATGGTGACGGGAGCAATGATGACGGCGGTGATGACGACGACGACGGTGACGATGACGGCGTTAACGATGGCGATGACCCTGATGACAACGACGACAAGGACAACGACAACGACGACGAAGGCGACAACAGTGACGACGATGATGAAATTATACCTGCCTACTCAATAAGATGGTTGGCAGAACAAGGAACTATTAAACCGAATATTACGCAAGGTGACATTTTAGCGGCAGTTTTAGCCACATCGGTGCGGCACAACTCAACTTATGAAGATATTTTGACGCATCTGACTATTTTTAATTCGATCTTAAACGGTAGCAAGTTGCCAAGAAACAAATCAAGTCTATGGAAAGCGCTGTCAAGAAACGATCATGCTTCTTTTGAACGGCACTTGTATTGCCGCGACTGTAAATTATGCGTTGGAGTAGGTAAAGTGCCAGAGAGGCGATGTTTATGCGGATCATGTGAGCCGGAAAAAATATCACTTAATCTATCGTACTTTGTGAAGCTAAATTTGGAAGAACAGCTGAAAAGACTGTTTTCCATACCGGGAATGGGCGAACTTCTGCAGTACCGTGTAAATCGTCAAAAAATCAAAGAGGACGGTATTGAAGACGTATACGACGGCGACGAATATCGACGATTTGTCGAACGGGAAAGATTTTTGAGCTCCCCGTGGAACTTTTCTTCCCTAATGAATACAGACGGCTGCCAAGTGGCAAAATCATCAAACAGCAGCGCTTGGCCGGTGTTACTGACCATCAATGAACTGCCACCCCACTTGCGCAAACGACACATGTTATTGGTCTATATTTGGGTCGACAAAGGTCATCCACCGTTAAACTCGTACATGATCCCCATATGCAACGAATTGCGCAAGTTGTACAGTACGGGTATAACCTGGAAACCTGATGGTATCAATGACGTTACGAGTAAATTCATTACCGTTATGTGCACTGTCGATTCTCCTGCCAGATCGTCGCTTTTAAGAATGACTCAGTTTAACGGAAAATTCGGCTGTACATTTTGTTATGCCAAAGGCAAAAAAACTGTACAAAAACGTTGGGTCTATCCCGTCGAAGAAATTCGATATCGTACCGATAAAGAAATTCGAGTTGACATGGATGAAGCGATGCGTACGGGTAAAAGAGTAAACGGAATTAGGGGTGATTCAATTCTGAGGAAGATACCAATGTTGGACTTGGCTCGAGGCATGGCTTGCGACTCCATGCATAACGTGTTACTTGGAGTCATAAAATATCACATGGGGTTGATATTTCTCGGTCCTGCGAATAACCCTTGGTACCATGGTGACCCAACGTCCCTCAGAATGATAAATCGAAGGCTAATGAAAATACGCCCACCAAGTCGAATTGCGAGGAAACCAAGAAATGTCGAAACCTCACCAAAATGGAAAGCTTCTGAATGGAGAAACTGGCTGCTCTATTACTGTATCCCTTGCTTGGAAGGGATCATCCGCGACGTTGACCTTGCACATTTGGCATTATTATCCGAAGCCATACATATATTGAACAGAGATTCTTTCAGTCGAGAAGAACTTAATCACGCACAAACGATGATTGAAACGTACGTGAAAAATTTCCAAACAATCTTCGGACAAAAAAGCATGAGGTTCAATGTCCATCTCCTCAATCATTTACCGATGACCATAAGAAATTGAGGACCTCTTTGGGTTCATAGTACCTTCCCGTTTGAATCATTTAATAAAAAAATTATCGATTCGGTGACAAGCGCGAAAGGAAGGCCGCTTCAAATAATGACACGATATTTGATAAGAGACTTTGTCAAAAACATCAGACATGATGCAACGGTAACCGATACAGCGAAAGAATTAGTTAAACAAGTATTAACAAGAGGGTCGAGACAAGTTACAGAGAATGACGGCAATGCGAGTGATTTTGATGGCTTGGGAAACTTCCACTGTGCTGTGCCATTGGTTTGGCAAGCTGAAGCTATGAATCGGTTGAGTCATGTGTGTGCCGATGAAATGCAAATGTACAGTCGAGCCATGATAAAAGGGGCGATATACAGTTGTTATAATCCGACGCGGAAAACGCGACATTGTAACGAATACGTTTACATTAAAAACAACCGCTTCGCGAAAGTCGTGAATATTGTCAAGTTTGTCAATACCCAAAGAACCACGGTGAGTGGTGCGTTTGTCAATTTGTTCCAGAATGGCGAGAATATTGTCAATGCGGGCCACATACAGCAGTAGTAAGGCTATGCCAGTTCTAACTCACTTTTCACAGCAGGGTGCCTGGGTCTGGAGGGGGAAGGATCTTCGGGGGAGGGGAAGTATCTCAGGGAGCGTGGGAGTGGAGGGGGAAGTGGCGAGATGGGGATCACAATGCAACGGACCTGTTTGAACTTGTGCGGCAATGCTTAGAGAAATGCTGACGTATTGTCACTGTTTCTAAGAAAAGAGAATAAAAAATGATATTTATTACTGGAAGTCTTTACAAATGGTGTTTAAGCATCACACTCCCAATGATAGATTTATGTGTCCTGTTACACATTTTTGTAACCTGCAGAGTCATCATGAAGACATTTTAGTCAAATTCCACAAGAATGCTCATTCATGAGAGTTTCTTTGAACAGTCACCTGCCCTTCCCCCAGATTTTAGCTCCAGTTGTTGGGAATTGCATAAGATTTCTATTTTCTTCAATAGTTACCAGCTACGTGAATGGATGATGGACCGCTTCCTTTTCATCTCAGGCGAAAGTTTTTTTTAGTAGTGAAATTTTTGTAATGTTATTAAAAAAAAATTATGCCTTAGACTTTTAATGGAAAGGACACTTTTTATGGAAAGACTACCAGGTGACGATCACACCTGACCTCCATTGAGTCATTGTTTGCTTAAAACGGTGCATTGGTAGAATTTTAACAAAAGATAAATCTCCTACCTGCTAGTCCATATTTTTGCGTTATATACAGTCTTGCGTTGATGCTGTATGGGTGGGGCGAGAGTAGGGGAAATGCGGGGTATAGTGAGTGTGAGAGATGTATGATTATTTTTAAATAATTTTAGTTTGAAAAAGTGGATAAACTTATAAGATTGAGAGTTAAATGTTTATTCTGAAAGTAGACGTCGACATGGATAGATGCGCAAGCTTGTATGCAATCCACCCGTCGAAAGACCCCTGGACATTGACGAAAAATGAACTCGAATCGATTCCCAAGGCTTTACTTTTAAAATATTTTAGCTACTGTATAACTTCATTGTGGGATCGTTTACCAGAGCATTTACAGTGTGATAGTGAGATACAATCATATCATGAGTGTGATGATCATTTTAATCCACCATGGGAACTGACTCATGTTGATGCTGTTGGACCTATGCGTCGAGATTGTGAAAAGTGTTTTGAAATGGAAGAATTGGTGAATATATATGCAATTCGACGTACGAAGAATCCGCGAGAAATGACGACGGAGGAGCTACGAATTATATCGCCAACAATATTTAAACAGTACTTCAGTGAATTTACCGATTATTTGTGGGATCGTTTACCAGAATATTATCAATCTGATAGTGAGATTATATCATATAGACGATGTTACGAACATTGGAACACACCATCGACAGGGGATCACATCGATGGCCCCGTACCCCAACGTCGTAACTGCAGAGAGTGTTGCAAGAGCATTGAACATGTTTAAACCTGTCTCGAATGCAGGTGTGCAAACAAAGAAACGTGGATCCATTGTTCGACAAGAATAGATCTTCGGAAAATGCGTGGGAAAGAATCTGCTATTGCGGAATGTGCATTGTTCGAAGAAGCAGCTGTCAAAGATACAGGTGGCGACATGTTCAAACCTGTATGAGGCTGCATAATACATGATTGAACTAATTTTTCCGGGAAGTGGAAGGGGATTGGACTTATGGAAGGGATGGATGGTACAAATAGTCGAGCATGGAAGAGATCAGCATTAATTCACAGCTTTAGAAGCTTCGTACAAGTCGTGATTTTTGAAAAATCTCTTAAAACCTCCACATTCGACAACGATGACGTTCTCTGGTATCAACGACATCACTAAGCGGTCCGAGTATCTGCCCACGAAAAAACTAAAAGATCTTGAAGTGAACGGTGACTATGGAATCTCTGATATTCGATCGGCAAAGACTAAGTACGGCCCAAGATACGTCGTGGAAGTGCAGAGTGAATTCACCGTCTTCCTGCCACCCCGAGTCGTCAAGGCATTTGAACAAGATCCTGAGGCATATGAAAAACTATTGGAAGCTGCTCATACTAAAAAACTCATTATGAAATACATCGGCGGAGATTGGAATGGCGTCGAGTTTCATGAAATTTCAACGTGAATAAAAAATATATAAAAATCTCTGTAATATGAAGGAGGAGAAGGAGGAAGAGGAGGAGGAAATTTTGTATAAATAAATTAGAAAAAACCATTTCAAAAATGTTTTCTTTATTCAAAGATCCCTCGTTTGCATAAGGCATGGTATACATATAACCAGCTTTTCAAAGCTTTTACATTCATCGTTGCACAGTTGAATTTCAATTCGTTGGTATGGTGGTGGGGGCAATTCGATGTAGTTTTTAATAATTTCTTCAACGATGGGCAGTCCAGAGTCTCCAAATCAACAATCTCCGTTGACAAATCCAAGAAGCTCGCTAACCACGAAGACTTTTCACAGCCTTTCACAAATATGGTGCGAGCGTGTTGTGAAATTGCTTGAATTATAGGTTTCGCTGCGTCGTATGGTATAAGACCATAGTCCCATGATATTCCATGGAAATTACGTTGCAACCATTTATTCATGGTTCGATATTTTGCTGGTAGCGTGTCCCATGCGTATGGTGGTTCGAAGAACAGCGTTAGAGGTTCAGCGTTTTTCACATCTGCTCGAATAATTGAAATTTCTTTGAGGATAAACTCGTTGATGGGCCCCTTGAAACCTTGTAGATCAACGATAAACTCCATCTCGACTGATGTCCAGTGTGGTCACTTCAGCCATTTTATACCAATTTTTTCACCCCACCACTCAGGGGATTATACTCTACAATACGATCATGTAGAATGAGGCAGTATGCACATGTCTGCGCAGGTACATTCGTTTTCATTTCAAATTCGAGACGTACATCCACAGGTCCAGACTTGAGAGAATCATTTTGCTTCGAGCAATCAATCACAACGAGAGGTGCATATTGTAAAAATTCCTTTTTGTTAAGCCATGGTTCAGCCTCCTTATTGTAGTACATAGATTGAAAGTTTGTATACATGTCGTAGAGTAATGCATACTGATTTTGCTGTATATTCAGATTCATGTTGCCATATGGATAACATTGCGAATTTAAGTACAGTTTCACATCGGTCACATTACAATGATCGAAACAACTCACATTCTTTGTCTTATTATTTTTTCGTCCCGTTTGAAATGCAAGAATCACATATCGTGGTTTTTCCAGCTGTGTTGAAGTTTTGACGGACCACACATGTTTAGAGGTGATGGGCAACAATGGATATTCATACAATTCCCATGTACGGAAACTCATGGAAATTGGTGTGTCTTTGGCGATAAACTTTAAAAGTTGAATTTTGCGTTGATCCGCCACGGTAACGTATGGTACAAGCCATTCGATTTTCTGTAATGTGAGCCTATAATTTTCAGCGGCTGTTTGTATTATCGCATTGTCATCAGTGCGCGATCTGGTCAAAATCAATTCATGCTTCGCATTCACCATCATTTTTCGGTAATCTTCAGCAAAGCCCAGCAGCATACTCAACGGTACGCATACATCAAAGTTACCCGCTGCATCCACGATTTGTTTTGTTTCTTCAACATCGAGCCAACCAGTATTTTCAAGCATCGAGCTCTTGGCAGGTGTAAGAGATGTATATCCCTTAATGAGAGACGTAACACCCGGATTCTTGTTACGATCAATTTCTATTGCATTAAGTTCATAGCGTACTTCTTCGAATAAATGACATATGGCATTGTTGACGAGACTCGTTGCATTTAACGCTGTAGCATCGTCCTTTGTCAGTTTTCCACAAATGTGAATTGAACTTTTGCTCGGTAGGATTGATAAATCTTGATGCTGAATTGAAATACGTATTTCATCACTGTTGTTATATGTTGACGATGCGTATGGTTAATGAGCATGAACCTCATAATGTATGATGGATTCATCGAAGATAATGGGTGTCTGAATGTTTACGATTTCTTCCTCCATTGCGCGCAACAGATGCACAACGTACAAAGTAAATAATTTCTCACACGCGAACTCCACGAATCTTGAGTCCCAAACTCTTCAATAGTAGCAGGTTTTGCGGTGTTAGCGCTTTGAGCGTTGATCGACGACTGGTTTCGCGATCCCATGCTGCCTTATTAATATTACGATTGTAGACTATGCCCATCGAGATTTTATATGAAGTCGTATGGTGATAACTTCGCCGCGAAAATTTATTAAATCACCGTCTTGATCCACAATACGGAGTTGTATGTTGTCGATTCGGTGAGTCGTGATTGGTAGATAAATGACGCTCGATGGTACTTCGATGATTTTGTAGCCCGCCGGCACAGATGGGAAAAATTCGTGAATTGTATGTACTTTTCGCCCGTTGATGTATGCGCTGGTGGTTATGTTACACTCGACTCGTATGGCGTTCACTTTAAGAATGGATACCGGCAGATCAGACACATGTCTTTTATTAGCTTCCAATAGGCCTGATGCAAAGCCTAGCAGAGGTCCAATCGAGTTGTTCGATGTGAAACGAATAGGCTGATTACATTCGATTTCACTACGCAGTGTATTATTATTCGGTTTGAGCTGAATTTTTATGTTTTTACGTGTCAATTCAGCTTGCAAATATTTTTCAATATCCTCTATTTCATAACTCCCCGTTGGTATGGTCAACACTTGCGTTCCAACATGAAATTCATTACAGCCAATGTCGATATTAGGAATTGAATTAAATGTGAGCAGCTCAACAAGTCCGAGAGTATAATTTTTATCGGGCGACAATTCAATGGGGGGGAAGAATTGCGCCTCGAGAACAGATGAAGATCCAGATACGGTGATCGTTAAACTATCATCCATGATGCTTGCAAAGAACTAAACACATAGCTCTATAGTCCTCATTTATATAGCACATATTTGGCTCGACGATTCAACTGACCGCATAAAAACTTTAAACATAAATGTCCACATATTATTGTATCATATTCTTGATACTTTTTATAATTATATTTAACGCTACCAACATTGAGATAATTCAGGAGTTCAGGTGGAGGTGGGAGATTGCCGAAACTAGGGATGGGCGATGTTTTTCGATTAATCGATTGTACCGATACTATTATTCGAATAATCGATTATATTTTGTCGATTGTTTTTCTCGTCGATTAATCGATTTTCGGTTTTTATTCGGCAATATCGACGAGTTTCTCCCCTCCCCTATTATATATAATAAAAATGCAAAAAATGCACGCAGTGAGTAGCGACAACGAATTCAGACGTAGCATAGAAGATAGAAGCACAGTAACAGGAGGCGGATTATGTGCAGAGATCGAATTCGATCAGTCGACTTCATCGCGGTTTCTGCTCTGCTATTTTTTAAGGTCTGTGCTTTATGCGTCATAGGATTATTTTTTGGGAGTTTGTTTGGCGCTAGCAACAACGATACCGACACGAAAGAAAGTGACATAGTTCCCCTAGACCATGGATTGGTCACTCAAGAAGAATGGTATTAGGATGGCATATTCTCGCTTTCACGTTGTCGAATTCGAATTCGATCGGTGCACATAATCCGCCTTCAGTTCTTATGGCCATGGCGGCTCTGAAACTCTGAAGACAAACTTTCTGCGACTCGAACTGCTGCTTGGCGGCGTGGCGGTCGCGGTGCGGCAGCGATCTCTCTCTTTCCCGCTTGCAGAGCGGAAACACATTTCTCTCTTTTTTCTATTGATTGATTTCTCAGACGTAAAACATGGTACGCTGAAAGAACTTCGATTGGAGATTTAAAACATCAATATATACAATACATCGTTCACCATTTTTGTACCAGTTTCACTACTATCATTAATGGTGTAAACAGAATAGTCCAAGTAGTAGCGGCGTCAGCTAGCGATCCGGAGGCTCAGGGATCGAACCCGGCTGATGGAACTTTTTTTTTCATCATCGTATTGGTTTTTTTCAATCAAATCGATCCCACTTTAAAATTCAATTATTGAAGCCATTCCCCCCTTTTCTTCTGAATAGTCCGGTTGGAGGAGAAAAAATATATTTTTGATTCAAAATATTATTTTTGTAATTTTATTTGACTAAATAACTTAGTAACTCAAAGCTTTGCGATTATAACAACTTAAACAGTTGGAAATTGATTTTCTTTTCTTCTTTTTTAATTCGCTCCAATAATTGAATTTTGTAGAGGGATCGATTGAATTGAAAAAACAAATACGATGATACAAAAAAAAAAGTTACATCAGCAGGGTTTGAACCCTGGATGTCCAGAACATCAACTCCTCACGCTGAAACCGGGACTATTCCATGATCGTTCAAATATGATATAGAAAACTGGTACAAAAACTGTGAGCTGTGCTTAATATATATGTTGATATTTTAAATCTACATTTAAGATTTCTTCAGCGTACTTGAGCTGGTACATCCTGCGTAAGATCACAAACTCCAGACTTAAAGACCGGATAATAAGCTGCTCGGGGAAGGGAAAGCTATACGTCTGAATTCGTTGGCAGCGACCTTATTTTTTATGTTAAGCTCCTTATTTATTTACGTCGTGAATCAATCCTTCAGGTAAAACCATTATTTGATAATTTATGATTATTTATGTTAATTAACAAAAAAAAATAATATTTTCAATATTATTCACGATTATCAATAATAATGTTAATAATTTTTCAGATACTGAATTCATGGGCAAAACCGGATTCCAATTAAGGACTTTTCTCAAGAACCGCTCAAGAATCTTCTCGAGCGTTATACACAAAAATGTAAAATAAATGAAAGAATCCACCAATGAGCAGTTTAAAATTATTTTTATTCTTCGATTAATCGATTCACCGATTTTTTAAACTGGAAAATCGATTTTCAGAAACGATTTTTTTTCCAATAATCGATTTATTAAAAATCGATTATTTTTTCAACATCGCCCATCCCTAGCCGAAACTGTCAAAGTATATGACTTTTTTGTCAATCTTTTTATATGCAACCCAGTGTGTTCCAGGGCCCACATTTTCATCCAAATTCACAATTGCTGATTCTTGCTTGAGGGGTCCGCTTGCAGGTAAAGTATCACGCATGAAAACCCCTCGAAAATTACGAATTTTCATGGCTTTCACATACTTCAGCAGATCGATGTCGGTGAGAGGTTGATGCGGTAGCGTAATTATACGTTTTTTGGCCCAATGTGAAGACCCAGACCCTGCTTGTACGGTTTCAAGTGTAAACCTTTACCCAAAGCAATGGCCTCAATTGTTTGGTTATGTCGCTTATTTTCATCCAATTCCCTTTTGGCCGCTTGAGCAGCATTTACAGCGCTGGCTATTGCCGCACTTCCACCAGACAATGCACCAACGGCGCTAAGACCGGCGAAGAGGGGTATGAGAAAAGGCAATAAACCACCGGTTTTTCGGGGGACAGGTAGAATTCGAGGTGTGCGTACTTTAACGCCTTTTACACTGGCACGCGCACCTTTTAATGCTGACATGACAACTTTACGAGGGTCATCACTATGAATCATCGCTTTCCTCGCAGCACTGATGACCTTTTTCAGGCAAACACTCTTCTGCGGCTTTCTCACTGCTCTCTTCATACCCAAACCAAACTTCCTTTTTGCCTTCATAATGTTTGTCACAGCCCAAGCACTTGCTCTCTCACCAAGACTAGCGTCTTTTGAGATTACACGCTGCCAGGCTTGTTCAGCCAACACAATATCCGCTAAATGTCTCGCTTCTAGATTATCGCGATTTTTCGAATATGCAATATCATGCTCTTTGCAAGCAGCGTCCAATGGGTTTATGCCAGGATCACCACGGGCAAGACGTTTAACCAATTTTATACCAGGTCCGCAATATTGGTAGCCAGGTAGATGTAATTCCACGGGGAGATTATTGAGTACACTGTTGACTAAACCTTTACCCGGTTTATCGTGCACAATCATCACCGACGGCTACAACTCGACTGAGCATTATTCGCATTATAAAGTCGCATTTATACGATTTTTCCGATCAGTCATATGAGAGATGGTGTCGAAGAAACAAGGTGGTCAACTCCCCATAATAAACTTCGATGAATTTGTCGATGGTGGTGGTGGTGGTGGTGCAACGAAAAATAAGCGTCATGGGAATATACTACCTGACAGTATTCGTGCCGTGTTTTGTGGTCCATCGAATTGTGGAAAAACTAATGCTTTACTCACGCTGCTAATACATCCAAATGGTTTGAGATTTGAGAACATATATCTCTACTCTAAATCGCTGAAGCAGCCAAAATATAGACTGCTCGAGCAATTACTTCGACCGGTGGAAGGAGTTGAATATTTTCCATTCAATGAGCATGAACAAGTTATCACACCAAGTGATGCCCGTCCAAATTCCATATTCATCTTCGATGATATAGCATGTGAAAAACAGGATAATGTGAGAGCGTTTTTTTCCATGGGACGACACGAGATTGTAGACAGTTTTTATCTTTGTCAAACATACACTCGTATTCCGAAACATCTCGTGAGAGACAATGCAAATTTTGTAGTGCTATTTAAACAGGATGATATGAACCTTAAACATGTGTATAATGACCATGTGAATACGGATATGACTTATACATGCTTCAAAAACATGTGTGTAAAATGTTGGAAGTTGGACAAGTATGGATTTATTACGATTGACAAGGACAGTGAATTGAAAGCCGGTAGATATAGAAGAGGATTCGATTCTTTCCTAACTATTGATAATAAATGATTGCTCATTGTGGTATGAGAGACAGTCTTAAGTCTAACTTGCTTGCGTCAACATGAAGAGCAAAGAACTTTTGAGAGAAAAGGATGTATTATGTGAACTTGCCAAGGCGAGTGATGCGATTAGACGAAAACATCGAAAGTTAAAAAGTGGTCGCGATACTGCACAGCAGAAAATGCAAGATGTGTTTAGACCGATCGTTGGACCGTTAGAGGAGCTGGTTTCATATAACAAAAATCTGAAGCATGAAATTAAGGATGAAAAAGTGAATATCAAGAGGGAGGAGGAGGAGAAGGATGAAGAAAACAGTGCGCTCCATGACATTTCTTCTAATGATATTTGGCGTGAAGCAATTGAAGGTGATGCAGAGCCCTTAGCTGATGCTGATAACTATGCAGACTCCTTAGCTGACGACGACGACGATGACGACGAATCATCTGAAGATGCCAATGCTTTAATACATGAATATCTGGGACTGCTGCGTAGCAATAAAAAAACAAGACTGGATGTCATGTATGGAGTACGAAATCTTGCAAATGATAAATTAATGATCGGTAACTCACCGATTCAGTTCGCCGATGATCATATTCATGTTGGAGACAAAAAGTATTCGAAACGTATTGGCTTGGTTGAGTTGTTGTTCAAAAAAGATCCTGAGTTGAAATATGTAACACCAAACGATTTGGAGGATTACTCGAAAATTGTTATTGCTACGAATGTTCATAGAAAATATTATAAACGTAATGGTGCAATACGCCATGATAAATCTTATAAATTTAAAAATTATATATCGAAAATACTGGAGCAAAATGGCGGGCATAAAGGTGGTGGTGGTGGTGTGCCCACGTATAAGGTGGCACGAAAAAATACCTCTTTCGACTATGTTTATTGGGATGATCCGAATGAACTAGTGGATCGTCTTCGTCTCCTACTCGCATCACAAGCTGCCGGGAACTCCTCCCATTCCAACGAGATTATATCAATTATTGAGGAATTACGTGAAGCTAAAATCATTTATTAACATGTGCGAGCTCTTTTTTTTCACGCATTCACAACATGACCGTCGATGTGTTCGGACGCCAATTGAATAGAGGTGGTGCGGGTCCTCCCGGTAAACCAGGTGCTGGATTTAAGACTACAGCAGACGGTGATTATGATTTGGAAGGAAAACGGCTGGTCAATGTTGGTTCGCCGATAAAAGATGATGATGCTGTAAACCTCCGTTCGTTTATCGGTGGGACTAATCATAACACGGTCTTACTACGTGATTCAACGAAACAATTTTTTGAATCGAATATAACGGCTCTTGAAAAGCGTGTAAAAGTTGATCTCACCAACCTCCGTGCTGAAATAGACAATTTGAAAAGTGCGATCAAGGATCTCAACGGTGACGTCAGACTTTTAAAAGATGTCAAAATCGGTGAGAAGCGGAAAAAGCCTTCAAACAACTTTCTTCAATCTATGATAAAAAGTGTTGCGGGGGAGAAATAATGAGTGAAAAGAAACGTGCTGTGGTGGAGGAGTTGCATAAGCCAGCTCGGCGAAATTATCCACGTCGACATGTGGATATACGCGGCCTGGATGAGACGTGGCAAGCTGATCTTGTAGATATGTCTGCATATGCACAACACAACTCCAAGCATAAATTTCTCCTCACCGTCATCGATATATTTTCGAAATTCGCCTGGGCCAAACCATTGAAGAGTAAGAGTGGGAAAGATGTCACCGCTGCAATGGAGTCAATTCTCAGCAAAGGACGCATACCGAAAAACCTTCACGTCGATCGAGGAAAAGAGTTTTATAATACAGACTTTAAGGCTTTGATGAAAAAGAATAATATACACTTGTATTCTACATATAGCAATTTAAAAGCATCAATTTGTGAGCGCTTCAATCGTACACTTAAGAATAAAATGTGGATTCGATTCAGTTTTCGCGGAAACTGGAAATGGATCGATATTCTCGATATGTTAATTACTAAATATAATGATACTATACATCATACCATTAAGATGAAGCCGAAAAATGTTAATG
>OZ022419.1:2907845-3153603 GCA_963989365.1 Rhimphoctona megacephalus
TCTCTCTCTCTCTCATACACATACGTACGCGCTCTTGGTTTACAACTCTCTACGTTTCCATTGCTTCCGAACATTTGGGAATACTGTAATGACCCCATGGCAACGTGTCTACCGTTCCAGGTATAATATACCGCTTGTCATCGTGTGGACTTAGAGCGATTTTTGTCTCTGTTATGGTATAGACATTATGTAATGTCGATCGAATCGATGATTGGCAACGCTTCATTTCAATCTGCTCATCGAGACACTTCACATAATCTTCAAATTGTATGGTTCTCGCAACAACATTACTCTTTACACCTTTCGCTTTTTTAACATCTTTCTTCCCCTCAACTCGCGTCGCATACATTTTCGATCTAAGTCCAACGAATTCGGTCATTATGGCCCCGTTGTTCTCATCCTTCATGAGACCAGGGACCTTTTTGTTGACAAGCGGTATACCATATACATTGTCATGGGGGTAGTCACTGGTGTCATATTTGTCGAGATTGCATTTCATGTCCTTATATACATCGTCACATTCAATATGGTAAATTAAACTATCAGTATCTGTATACATCACTTTACTCTTATTTCCATACGTTGGAGTCATGAATTCGTGGTGAAACGCATATAGACAAGTTTTGGAGATGTCTAAAATCGACATGCCCACATATATTGGTTTATTAAACTTGACTTGAAGATTTCGCAACTCTACAGCGATTAAATTTTCTGCAAAGATACTTCGACTGTGAAAGTTGGGTTTTGCGATCATAGCCTCTGCTCCATATCGGCCTGCCCATTCCGTTAACAATTTGACTTGTACGTGGCTACGAACATCTTCCATAGTTTTTCCAAAAACTGCATTATTCATCAATTTGAATAGATTTTTTTCAAAATCATTTTTCGCACGTGTACGAAACTGAGTATTCAAATCAATGTATGTTTGCAGCCAGGAAGATTGCTTGAATTTCAAAACCCTATGTATTTTGGCGATTTTCAAACCATGTTGCAAACACTGCTGCAATGCACGATAGTGTATGACATACCGTTTTTTCCCGTTCACCGTTGCAAGCAGCTTTTCTTGCTGCGTGCCCGGAGGTTTATCATGCGTTGGACAAAACGGTAAGTCACTATGCGCATCGTGCAAGTGTTCTGGATATTCTAAATCAACCTCAAGTATATAACCGTTTTCAGAATCTAATGGAACTGTTTCGATATTGATGCTTGCAATATCGTCAATCCATTCAAAATCTGCGTACGGCAGCGGTTGACTTATTGCCCATCCATACAAATTATTAACGTCGTAATACATCAAGTATGAGGATGATATAGATGGATTATATGAGTCCATATACTTATTATTGGCACGGGCATGCCTTTTGGAGCATTGACTGAGACCACCCCGAATACCTCTCTCCACGAATAATACCATGTCGATGTCCGTGAGCAATTCAAACTTTACCTTTGTATATTTCATCATGGCATCCCAGGTATATCCGGGGAGATTATAGTAAAACGCCGGGTCAAGACCATAACTTTTCAGGCAAGTATCGCGGAAATTCTCAAAGATGTCGGCTAATAGTAGTACGTCGGTCTTTAAATATAAATCGCTGTATTCACCGAGCGTTCGAGTTGAAAATCGTTCCCACACATTTTTAGCATGAGTATATTCCTTCTCGGAAATGGTTGACTCCGTTAAAGAGCTGTAAAATGCTTCCCGCGGTGGAAGCTCCGTTTCATCTAACTTTTCAAAACTGTCAATGTATTCGTAGGGGAAGACACCTTTTCGTGTCAATAGATGAAAATCGTCGACGTCGGGAAACTGTGATTTCAAAGTTGTGAGTTTGTCTGAAGTTAAAAATGATGCTAATTTATCGAGACTTGTGTTCAGAAATCTAAATGAGTCTATGAAACGTAATTTTATATTTTTCCGCGTGTCTTTGGACGTTTCAACAGTTTTCGAGAAGGAGATGTACTTTTCTTTTGTTATAGGGAGCAAATCGATTTTCCCCTCGAACGCAGTTGCTACTTCTTTTATTATAAAATGCGCGTCATAACCGGATAAATTATGAAAAACTATTGGAATGAAAAATGAGTTCTGATAGTTTAAATTGCAATTTGAATGTGCCGGACCTCTGAATTGCCCTGTCAGGTGGCAATGATTGCGAACACGCTCATCACCCCCGACAAAAGGTTTCTCGCAAATATGACAATCTTTTTCCTCCCGAAATTTTTTCCACTCCTGTGGAGTCAAATCTTGCATCGGAACGTTTGTTAATAAAATTTTCTCCACTCGCAATGCCAGTTTTTTAAGTTCTTCTACGAACCATTCCACACAGTTTTTGCCTCGGCGTTCGTGATATCCCGACAGCGAATCATCGTAGGAGCACTTGACGTAATATCCAACGCTGAAGACACGATGATGTTGGCTCTTGTTCTTCTCCCTCTCTTCAACGCTGGTTTTCTCCAGGATGCATTCAAGATCTGCGTAGACCACGAATGGGAGACGCTCCTTCCGATTGGCATTTGTGAATTCCAACCATTTGTCGTTCTCGGCTGGTAATTGAACTGCGCAATCATTAAGCACACCGCAATCCACCTCATGCAACCGCAGCTTGTCGACGGATTGGAAGAAGTGCAGGCATCTGTAAAATAATCATTTTTTCAACATTATTTAAAGATTTATTATACATTGTGAAGTATAAAATTACAGCATATGAATATAAATATACTTACCGATCGCAAATGAATTTTTTGTGTCCATTGATGTTAAGTTGCGAGTTCACTAGGCGGGATAGATTCTTAATCCACGCAAAGTGTCCAATCTCGGATCCCACTGCGTCTTCAACGTACAGCAAGTTAACGTGTGTCTCTTTCTTCTCCTTGCTAACGCGAACCGGTAGAATGGTGTCTTTCTTCTCACTATAGACGTTGATTGAAAGATTGTTCATCTTTTCAAATTTCCCAATTTGGTCCCACGTCATGGGAAAGTTGATACCTTGGAGATTGAATATCGTCGAATAATGCGGATAGGAAGATGTGCGGTCACTGTTTTTTGCTGCTGGATGGAGAGCAGCAACCATCGCCCATCCAAAGCACGCATTATCCTTCGATTTCACATTTACCACTGCTCTCTTTAATTGTACGCGTTTCGCCAATGAAATCAAACATCCCGCACGCATTGCATTATACTTGTTTATATTCACGGTTAAATTCGATATGGCTGCTAATGTCCAGCCGCTGTCACTATCCTGGAACTCGTCGAGCGATTTTAGTGTTGGCTCCACGACGCGCTTTCGATACCACTCACTCAGGTCCGATGTTGTGAAAAGTTCAACATTTCCCGTGTTGATACTTTTATTCGCACGCTTATCGCCCACGGTGAACTCTCCATTGAACGCGGTGTTCACTTTGATGCTGTTAAATTTTTCGATATATTCAGCCACTTGTTTCGCGACTAGTTCATACGAATCTAGCAGGAACTTCCGTGGATCGATGTAATCACGATTGATTACGGCACCCGTTGACAAGCGATTTTGAAATGCCGTGTCAATTTCTCGCCATATCAACTCATGATCACTCAATCCTTCGCCTGTATGTATGAAGCGTTGGCGTGTTGTCTGCTTCAAACATTCGAGACGTAAGATTTGCGAACTGACTGAGTGGTGATATCCGATGGCAAGTCGTGACCGCTTGGATCGAACTTGTTCCTCCAATGATTCGATAAGCGTGTCACATTGGTATTCCCACACCAAAAATTGTTCCAATGTCCGTAGTAGAGACGCTTGCATACGTAGCAATTGCTCTGTAGCAATATCAGCAGTAAGAGACATGATGCGTTGAAATTCAAGGCGATTTGACTCGAAATGTAACTTGTACGTCGTCTCGACGAAATCTGGATCTACCCTAAAATGGTTTGCCCTTATATACGCGTTTTTCCAGAGGTGTGGGTGAATAAGAGGGATACAAATTCATAGATTTTTACTTTTCTCGAAGGCAGGTATGCGAGATGAAAAGGAAATGGTCCATCATCCATTCACGTAGCTAGTAACTATTGAAGAAAATAGAAATCTTATGCAATTCCCAATAATTGGAGCTAAAATCTGGGGGAAGGACAGGTGACTTTTCAAAGAAAGTCTCATGAATGAGCATTCTTGTGGAATTTGACTAAAAGGTGACTTTTCAAAGAAAGTCTCATGAATGAGCATTCTTGTGGAATTTGACTAAAATGTCTTCATGATGACTCTGCAGGTTACAAAAATGTGTAACAGGACACATAAATCTATCCCAATAACTGGAGCTAAAATCTGGGGGAAGGGCAGGTGACTTTTCAAAGAGTCTCATGAATGAGCATTCTTGTGGAATTTGACTAAAAGGTGACTTTTCAAACAAAGTCTCATGAATGAGCATTCTTGTGGAATTTGACTAAAATGTCTTCATGATGACTCTGCAGGTTACAAAAATGTGTAACAGGACACATAAATCTATCCCAATAACTGGAGCTAAAATCTGGGGGAAGGGCAGGTGACTTTTCAAAGAGTCTCATGAATGAGCATTCTTGTGTAATTTGACTAAAAGGTGACTTTTCAAAGAAAGTCTCATGAATGAGCATTCTTGTGGAATTTGACTAAAATGTCTTCATGATGACTCTGCAGGTTACAAAAATGTGTAACAGGACACATAAATCTATCATTGGGAGTGTGATGCTTAAACACCATTTGTAAAGACTTCCAGTAATAAATATCATTTTTTATTCTCTTTTCTTAGAAACAGTGACAATACGTCAGCATTTCTCTAAGCATTGCCGCACAAGTTCAAACAGGTCCGTTGCATTGTGATCCCCATCTCGCCACTTCCCCCTCCACTCCCCCGCTCCCTGAGATACTTCCCCTCCCCCGAAGATCCTTCCCCCTCCAGACCCAGGCACCCTGCTGTGAAAAGTGAGTTAGAACTGGCATAGCCTTACTACTTACAGCGTTTGGAATTGACGGATACCCAAGAATTTGTCGAGATTAAAGACATTGTAGCACCAGCTGTGATCATCACGAACGATGGTGTTATCAACGGAATAAGATTGACCAACAATTGGGGGACTGATTGATCCTGTCGAACGCGATGCAAAATACCGATGGTAAGATTGATGCAATAACCAAACGTATGTTTACATATTACTTATATACATATCACTTATATATATTGTGACGGAAATTTTCCTAGCCGCGATTGTCACAAAATTCGCTCTCTTCCTCCACGTTAATTTATTTTATTAATTTGGGCGCCAGTCGCCTAAGCGACTTAACGGGAGAAAAAGAGAGAAAGTTGACCAGCTTTGCTGCAGCGGAATGGGCGGAGTTAGGCACGTTGGAAAAATTTGAGAACAAAATGAAAATCGGATTGTCCTTCAACTCAACAATTTAAGTTTATTTAATAATCAAATTAATTACGGGATAAATCCCAGGAAAAATAAATCATAATTTTAAATATCGGTACAATAGAAAAAATTAAGAATGAATCATTCGCGAGACACAAGTCAGAAAATATACGCGCGCAAACGGTCATCGAGAGAGAAGCTCGAACGCGATCACACTCTTACTCACACTCACACGACCGGGATCCTACACACACGATTATAAAATTAACCGAGTCCTTCACGATTCTCGCCGCGGTTCTACTCGCGAAAAGAATTTTATAAAATACAGGAAAATCGATGTTCAACCAAAAGACACGAAAAATAAGGTACCAAGCCCCCGATAATCGGTTACTCGGCCGGACTTTTCGAACTTGACATAATGACGGCGATTCTCCCGGCCGCACACACACACACTCACGCTACACTCTCTAACACTCCCGAAATTCGCGCTCCTTTCTCGATGCCTACAAAACCAATACATGATATATTTTAATACACGAACAAAAATATGAGATTTTCACTACCGGCCATAATATTTTCCTTTCCCGTGTCGTAGCACAGATCGCTTCGCGGGAAAGAAACCAAACGAAATTTTACAAAAAGGCAAAACCGTTGCCATGACCGTTAACTTGAACAATAGAGCCGAACTCTAGCGCTACAATGGCCTAGACTTTATTTTATGTTTTAAAGAAAACGCCAAAAGATATCGGGACGGGTTCACCGACCATACGAATCGCGTCAGGCAAAATTACGTACTTTGAGGATAATCTCGGACGTCCGTCGCGCTCAATGCCACGTGAAAATCTAACGATAATCGCAATGATGAGTCTCAGGCGGGACAGCGAACTCTCCCCCTACTCTAATTACCGAATGTTCTCGATTGTCTCCCGAATACGATGTACAGGCTTCCATACAGGGGAATTTAAATAAGCGTGAGACGGAGCTGAGACTTTCGAAATTGAGTGATAACGAAAATTCAATCTCAGACTCCTAGCTTTTGATGTTAACCTTTTTCCGTGGACAAGCCATTCTTTATGAGATTGTTGATTTCACAAAATATTTCCGAGAGATGAGAAACATTGGACGAAATATCGTAACGGCAAAAATGTAATCGACGACGCGCGACGACGAGAATCCTCAATCCTTATCATTTCATTATCCAGTATAGTTGTTGGGCGAGATCCAGAGATTGGCAGCGATAAATCGAAGGCGGAAATGGCCAAGTGTATGAGCCCTGCTCGAAATACACCAACGATGACAGTAATTGGCCGAAGTTGTTTGTCTCTCTCGCTCTCGTTCAGACGTCAATACAGCTGATCAGATCGGTGTGTGTCAGCCCTTAGCCCCGGTTTCAAATATGGCTCGAAATTAAAATACAAAAATCAAAAATAATTAATAAGGGTTACAATAATTTTTGTTTTCCCGGAATAGATCCTAAGAGATTTTGTTGTGGCCGGAGCATTGAGCGGGAGGGTCGGGGAGGTTCGACCAATTTTCTTTTAAATGTGACTCGCTCAAAATTTTTTCGTCACAACTCCCCCCGCCTTAGACGCTGGCCGTCCCGGCCAGTGAACCCTCCGTTTGTTTTCAAAATATAACGACGAAGATCACGGCCACGGTTCAACCTCTCAGTTCCTTTTTCCGGGACGATTTAACTGTTAATCCCGTGAACCAAATAAACAACAATAGAACAAAACACCAATACCTACTTCACATAATGACAAACTTTGACATTACCCCGTCGAGCAAAGTCAAAAATAAATTAGGACGTAACACAACAAAAATTACACGTAAACTTTTCAATATTTGACGGGACCAATTCGCAGACGATATGAGAAATCATGATATGGAAAACATTTTTCAACACGATAAAGGTATTACCGATGGATACCGCAGCATTACATTTTAAGGCAAGCCTCGGCATTTTTCAGCGCAACCAAACGTTATTAATTCCCTAAAAATGCAAGGGGTTCCCCCCGCCTAGCGATGAAATATTCGGGACTTATATATTTTGCACGATATTCTTTTCAAAAATTATCGACTACAAATCAACCCGCAAACGTCAATAATAAATCGTTGAAGTTTCCAAAACACTGGCCGTAGTAGCAAACAATCATTAAATGCCGACCAATGTCACGAAACAAAATCACTCAAATTACGGCGATCAACCCGCAATCCAAGTAACTCGAAATCGCCATATAAATTGGGAACTTCCGTCACATACCATAACAAACACAAAACATAAAGAGACAAAACAATAAATAAATTCGCAATTGCAATAAATAAATAAACTAATTCTTAATCTTATATAATAATTGAGCGCTTCCAAAACCAGTAAGGTTTAAAGTCGACTATGAGGTGTTGGTATGAATTCGGAATATTAAACACCCAAAAACCAATTGTTTAATATCGACCCGATCATTCCCAACCGAAACCAAACGAAACCAAATCCAAATATATTTTTCCAAATTCCAAATATTTTTCTCCGTGTACTTTCTCTTTCCCGATCACGATAACTTCCATGGGCTTAACACCCCTACGGAATCGAAATCAATTTTTTTCATATGACCAAAATGATCACCGAGAATTATTCGTAATTATTTGTCGTTTCCTTTTCAAGCATGAAATATTCTACGCTGCACGGAGTTGCCTCCGCTACGCAGAACATCACAACATCGAATAAAAAAAAATATATTCGAAACGAAAATTAAAAAAAAAATTCATTAATCGGGAAAGAGAGACATAATTTTGTCAGGAAGGAAAAAAAAAGAACTTCAAAAATGACACAAAGCAATTGCGAATGGACGTGACAACAAAAAAAAACAAATCAAATAAATAACTGGCTTAAATTCTGTTTTCACACGTCATCATTTAAAATACAAAAACAAAAATAAATAATCAAAATTTTTTTTTTAAAAACCAAATCAGAAGTCCATGATAAAAAAATTTTATTTATTCATAATTTAAAAAAAATCAAAATCTAAAAATTAAGTAATCACAACGATAAAGTAAAATATAAAATAAATGTCAACAATAAAATAATGAATCAAAATAAATAAGATGACGAAAATACAAAAGTTTTCGGAACATTAAAATCGTTACAAACGACGATAATTAGCTCATCCTTTGTCAACAATAAAAAAAAATGATAAAATGTCATTCAAAATTTTGTAAAGAAATTAGTCATATATAATAATTAAAAAAAAATAAATACTATACTATAATAAATATGTGGACGATACAATTCAATAAATAATTGGTGAAACCAGAATTTACGTCAACATTACACAAATAAATAAACAGATCAATAAATAAATACCAGAAACCATAACGAACACATTGACGAACAACTGTCAGAATCGGAAACATCGGTGTGGCAAAATTCAAACAATAGTGCTTCAACACGGGAAACTCACTTTCGAGACACCCGATATATGAACCGAGCACTTTTAAAAGAAAACATTGAACTTGAAAAATATTTCCGGAATATTATTTCATATATAGGCTCTCATGCTATTTTCTTAGCAGTCTCAAACCTATCAAGGCCAACGATATTCCGAACTGACAGTGACAGAAAAACAGTAAACACATGACGAGACAACACGTACACAGAGTTCACGAAGCGAAGATGCTCAGCGACTAACAGCTGACCACGAGAAAGGAAAAAAAAAATTGTTTGTCACGACCAATCGGTAATTATAGATTCGCGATTTTCAAAATTCAAAAACTTTATCCCGACGAATATTCGAGAACAAAATTCCACGATTATTACGGGAATATGAAAATTATACAATATACGAAATTTCACTTCTTTTGTACCGCACTTTTTAAATTCGATTTTCATCCAAACTCACAAAAACTTTACTGAACATTTTTCCAACGTCTTGCCCCACGTTGGGCGCCAAATTTGTGACGGAAATTTTCCTAGCCGCGATTGTCACAAAATTCGCTCTCTTCCTCCACGTTAATTTATTTTATTAATTTGGGCGCCAGTCGCCTAAGCGACTTAACGGGAGAAAAAGAGAGAAAGTTGACCAGCTTTGCTGCAGCGGAATGGGCGGAGTTAGGCACGTTGGAAAAATTTGAGAACAAAATGAAAATCGGATTGTCCTTCAACTCAACAATTTAAGTTTATTTAATAATCAAATTAATTACGGGATAAATCCCAGGAAAAATAAATCATAATTTTAAATATCGGTACAATAGAAAAAATTAAGAATGAATCATTCGCGAGACACAAGTCAGAAAATATACGCGCGCAAACGGTCATCGAGAGAGAAGCTCGAACGCGATCACACTCTTACTCACACTCACACGACCGGGATCCTACACACACGATTATAAAATTAACCGAGTCCTTCACGATTCTCGCCGCGGTTCTACTCGCGAAAAGAATTTTATAAAATACAGGAAAATCGATGTTCAACCAAAAGACACGAAAAATAAGGTACCAAGCCCCCGATAATCGGTTACTCGGCCGGACTTTTCGAACTTGACATAATGACGGCGATTCTCCCGGCCGCACACACACACACTCACGCTACACTCTCTAACACTCCCGAAATTCGCGCTCCTTTCTCGATGCCTACAAAACCAATACATGATATATTTTAATACACGAACAAAAATATGAGATTTTCACTACCGGCCATAATATTTTCCTTTCCCGTGTCGTAGCACAGATCGCTTCGCGGGAAAGAAACCAAACGAAATTTTACAAAAAGGCAAAACCGTTGCCATGACCGTTAACTTGAACAATAGAGCCGAACTCTAGCGCTACAATGGCCTAGACTTTATTTTATGTTTTAAAGAAAACGCCAAAAGATATCGGGACGGGTTCACCGACCATACGAATCGCGTCAGGCAAAATTACGTACTTTGAGGATAATCTCGGACGTCCGTCGCGCTCAATGCCACGTGAAAATCTAACGATAATCGCAATGATGAGTCTCAGGCGGGACAGCGAACTCTCCCCCTACTCTAATTACCGAATGTTCTCGATTGTCTCCCGAATACGATGTACAGGCTTCCATACAGGGGAATTTAAATAAGCGTGAGACGGAGCTGAGACTTTCGAAATTGAGTGATAACGAAAATTCAATCTCAGACTCCTAGCTTTTGATGTTAACCTTTTTCCGTGGACAAGCCATTCTTTATGAGATTGTTGATTTCACAAAATATTTCCGAGAGATGAGAAACATTGGACGAAATATCGTAACGGCAAAAATGTAATCGACGACGCGCGACGACGAGAATCCTCAATCCTTATCATTTCATTATCCAGTATAGTTGTTGGGCGAGATCCAGAGATTGGCAGCGATAAATCGAAGGCGGAAATGGCCAAGTGTATGAGCCCTGCTCGAAATACACCAACGATGACAGTAATTGGCCGAAGTTGTTTGTCTCTCTCGCTCTCGTTCAGACGTCAATACAGCTGATCAGATCGGTGTGTGTCAGCCCTTAGCCCCGGTTTCAAATATGGCTCGAAATTAAAATACAAAAATCAAAAATAATTAATAAGGGTTACAATAATTTTTGTTTTCCCGGAATAGATCCTAAGAGATTTTGTTGTGGCCGGAGCATTGAGCGGGAGGGTCGGGGAGGTTCGACCAATTTTCTTTTAAATGTGACTCGCTCAAAATTTTTTCGTCACAATATATAATATGAATTGTTCGCAGTGTCCAAATATCGACGTGTCATGATATTCGGAGGCCGAAGTTGGTAATTTCCACGTGCGTTCGTACCGGTTTCCTGAAGGCGAGAAATCTACAAACACCAATCAAATTCAAGAATCGGAGCACGGGCGGCTAGATATGGTGAAGGGGTTTAACGAACACTAACCTAAATACCCAACGATACTCTCTGTACCCATGAGTAAAGACTTTCGCCAAAAAATGCTTTTTATTTCTAACCATTCCGGTAATGTGCACACTGAAAAAGCGTATATACTCCACTTTTAATAATGCAGGCAAACATGAATGTAGGATTAATAATATTATTATTGTTCTTTTATGGGTAAATGATGAATATGTCCCTGCTCTTGATTTTTATCGTCGTGATAGGTTTCAATAATGAATTACTTACGGTTATGGACACATTCGAAAGAATACTTATACTTGGATATGTAATAATTTGTCTGAATTTTTCCTATTTTTTGTATTTCGTTAATTTCTTTAACATCCTTCAAATTTTATCGTCATAGTTATGTTATTTTTAATATCATGTCTGTCAAATTAATATTAATGTGGATGTATTTCAGTAATCTTTTTAACTCCCGACTGCCCGCAGGGCAAAAAGACGGGAGTTATGCGTTTCACTGCGATCAGCTGATTGGGGCTATTTCTTTGTCACCACTTTTCTCCGAAACGGTGACAACTGTCTTGACCAATTTTCGCATGTACTTTCTATGTGTGACAGACAGTGTTCTTAGACATAGTTTGTTCAATTCTATTGCAAACTCGCTGAAATAATTAAGAATTATTAATATTCACATTCAAACGCATTTTGCCATATCGAAAGGGGACCCTTATTCGACTATCGCCAAATTCACACCCTTGTGCGCTGCTAATTTCATGTCAATCCGAATCGACGCACGTCTGTCTATACAGTTCGTCTATATACATGTATATATTGTTTTTTTTGTGTTATAATTGCATGTATTTTCTGTGTGTGGCAGACAGTGTTCTTCGACATAGTTTGTTAAAATCTATTGCAAACTCGCTGAAATTATTAATATTCATATTCAAACTCATTTTGCCGTATCGAAAGATAAGGCAGTCCTCGACTTTTTTTTTGGTTATGCGTTTCGATGCGATCATTATTTTTATTTAAGGATGTATGCCCAAAATATACAATTTAAGTTTGACCTTCAAATTTAAAATATGTTGTAGAGTGAACGATGCTGCGTCGATTAGAAAAAAAATAATTAGACTTCACCGTATAGTTATTACGTAAATTAATTTTTTCAGTCCCATTAAAACGCATGTTAATCGTAGCGGAAGTAGCCTAATTTGAAAGAAAATAAGAAAATAAAGCCCGTGATATATAAGCGTACAGATTTAAAAAAATATTATTAGAAATTTTATTTTTTTTACTATTTAAAGAAAAAAAACCCCCCGATGTCACCGTCGTATTTGTTCAAAAATCTCAAAAAAAAGTAGAGTCGTTTGGGTCATGTGCGAAAACTGCTACTACAGCCACCATATTAAATGTGCGAAACATGGAAATATGGCAACGTTGCACGCGCGGGCAGTACGAACCGAGTGTATAGTAGTAGTGAGAGAAAATAAATACAAGCGTGATCTAATCATGAAATGTCAATGCAAATATATAATGCAAGATAAACATGAGCTATATAAATAAATTAACCAAAATATAATTTTTTTCGATGTTGTTCAAACGTCTTCGTTTCTCGACACTCTTCGCAACACTCTCAAGCCACTGTTTTCTTTTTTGTGTGGTAAATTTGCCTTTTTTGTCTCTGAGCACAACACGAGAATTGTCACTCATTTTCCTCACTCACATTATACACGAAAAAAAAGAAATTAAACAATGTATTAGGTTAGGAAACTAGCTGTCAAACGACACACTTTCCGGCACTGTTGCCAAATTTTCTCGATATATAAACGGAATTTTTTGATTGGTTGATAGAACGGACATTAGCTCCAGTAAAAAATAGTCAAATGAAGAACGAATTTTTCTTAAAGTTAATAACTGTAACTTTCATCGGGTTGATTTGTTATGTATAATTAGTATTAATTAATAAAAAAACATATTTATGATTGATATCATATATAATGATCTGTTTGAAAAAACAAATAGATGTACTGCGGATTTGATTGGGCATACACCTTAATATAATAAAGTTTTGTGTTATAGTGAATTTCTTACTCTTATTTTTTTTACTTATTATTTATTACTGCGTGACACACAAAGTGAATTTAAAAATAAGAGTAATAAAAAGCCGTGTAAAGTGCTACGAACTCAAAGCAACAACAATGAACGAAATCGACAACGAAAGTATATAAACATAAAATTTTATTGCATTATTGAAAGTTACAGTGATTTTTTTTATTTTTTCAAGTAGACTGATCAATAAATAGATTTTAATAGTAAATTTGACAAACGAACAAATTGGGAACAACAAAACTTTAAACTTTTTAATTTAGCAAATGTACAAGTGAACAAAATTATATTTTTAATAAAAAGATTACAATAACATTTTTTGTGAAATTTCATTAGTAATTTTATTTTTTAGTGCGTACACAGAATGAGCTTATAAATAAAACCGAGTTTAATTTTTTCATCACGCAAACAAAGTGAATTTTAACAAAACTTTATAGCATTATAGAAAATTACATCATTTTTTTTAATGAGCGAACTTGTCAATATTTTATTAGTACAAATTTGAAAGAAAACAAGTTATTTGAGTGTAAATTTGACAAAAAACAAGTTATTATTACTGCGCACACAAACTGAATTAAAAAAGAAATACATAAACGTGAAGTTTGAAAAATTATAGATTACAATTTTTCAACTAATCGAACTTAGCAACAGTATTTCTTTTGAAGTATGAATCCGACAAAAAAAATGAATAAAGTTGGGAAAAACAAAACTTTAAATTTATAAATTCAACAAACGTAGAATGGAGAAAATGTGTAAAAAAAAAGAACTTTTTATGGAAGTACATATAAATCTGACAAATAACCACAATAAAATCGGGAAAAACAAAACTTTGGATTTATATATTCGACCAACGTTTACTGAAGAAAAGCTATATTTTATAAAAATGAACATTTATAATAAAAAAAAATTGTTTTAAAAAACAAAAAACTCCCGCCTGCTATAATAGTATAACTTCATGAAAATATATTTTTTTTTTAATGTTTCAAAAAAAGAATGAAAAAAAGAAAGTAAATATTAAAAAAATGAATTAACTTAACACCCACCACCAAAAGTAGATACTGGTGAATTTTAAAAAGTGTGAAATAAAAATTGTTTTAAGGGGACCGTATGGTCTAGAGCACGAAAATTTCACCTATTTTCACGATTTTTTTTTTGCCATAAAAAATTTAAAAATCGATGTTTTAACTTTTCGGGTTTATTACTACCTTTATTAAGTATACAAAAAAATTTTTTTTTTATTTTAAAAACAGTGTTTATTATCATATAATTGGCATTGAAGACGACCCTCTCGAAAAATCCGACCCGGACGGTGAAGATCGATCCGAGACTTCTACTCATCTGAAACACAAAATTCAAGAAGATTCTTAATCAGAAAGAGTGCAGTTATGGTCGGGACTAGAACAAATCGAAAAAATTAAAAATTGACAAAATGGCGCGCTTTTGAAAAAAAATTCGTACAATCGGGTTTTTTTTTCACTAGTTTTTTAGTATAAACAATAAGAAATTATTTAAATAAAATTATGATTGTAGTTCCGACGATAGCCATACATGTTGTGAACAACATATCCAAATTTCAAGTGATTCGGTTGAATAGTTTTTTTGTTTTCACCTGCGCAGTGCCGAAAAAAGTCGTTTCGAGATAAATGAGTTTAAAGTTTGAGGTACAGATATTTTCAAAAATTGAGCAAATTTTGAATACTTACAGTTAATCCGCGATTCCGGCACCATATAGGATTCCTTCGGAACGTTCATAATTCAAGATTTCCTCACTCCTTTCATTTCTTCGAGCTGTCCGAGCCTCTTTGGAGTTGTCCGTGCTCCTACGGTTGGCGCTCGATACTCGCAGCTCGTCTCGGTTTTGCGCTAGTTGCTCCGCTTGTGGCCCGATTGTTATGCCCATGGTCTCCATTATTTTCAATAGGGATGCAAATCCTTCATTGAATATGCAAGCGGAAATGTGAGTGGCAATATCAATGATTTTTTTTCCGGCAAACAGATGTTTCGGCGCAAGGTGCCACACGCAAGCATTGAAACTTTCGTTATTGTTCTGCGTATTACTGCCAATACACCTTTCCAATAAAGTCTCTGCTGTCAATTCTTCATAAATTGGTTTTAATATCTCTTGTGCTTCATCGCACAGAGCAGGTGGGTGCTCGTAGGTGTCTAAAGTACCTGCAGCCTCACTTTGACGCCACTTGCACCACGATTCGGAACCTGGAGGACAGTACGAGTGTTGCGGATTTTCATCTGTTGAAATTTTGTGATAATATGCTGCCCATATTTCACTTCTCATCCCTTCAGTCGAATCTGAATTACGTCTAATTGCTAGACCGTAATAAGTTGACAGCTCTTGCAATAATTTATTCGTCAATTGTTGACGCTTCGGTGTTTTATTTATCGATTTCCGCTGTGTCTTTTTTCCCTCTTCTTTTTCTGTCAATTTCTTTGTTGCTTTCTTTATTTGTGCATGTTTTTTTTCCGCATCAACAGCACGTTTGTACAAACGTTTTTTAACATGCAAAACACATTCTTTTTTGCAAACTAAAAAATCATCCCCGTAAGGCTTTGTGTCCAATAAGGCTTTGAACGTTTTCGTGTCGCCGTCTCCGATATAGTTCGCGTATTTTACGTTGTACAACTCTTCCGATCTCTTGAACATTTCCACGATGCCGTCTACCTCCATTTTGCCAGCACTTCCGGTATGATTTGCGTCACAGTGATCTTCATGCTCTCGACACCACGCTTCATATTCAATCGTATCCTCTTGGCCTTTCCATTGAGAGCAGGCTTGACATATACTGCATTTGACGACAACATCTAAAATTTTATTACTGTATTTCCCTATTAACGAGGCAATACCGAGAAGCGATGAGAATCCACGTTTCGCCCACGATCCATCACCAGACACAGAAAGTTCATCCGCGGGACGCCCAGCTTTTACATTCAACTCGACTTCTTCTTTCAATGCTCTTTGGAAAACGATTTTCGCGACGGCTTCAGCTGCAATTTTTATATTGTCCACGATGCCGTAATATGTACTCTTACAAATTCCTTGTCCAAGATCCATGAGACCGCAGAAATTTTTCAAGCCTTCAAATCCTACTCCAAGCATTCTCAGGGCGAGAACAAGTCGACGGTTGATTTCAAATGCCTTATCAATTAACGGCGAAGACAAAATAAAAGTTTCTTTACACTCACACTTCACAGAGAGTTTGAATCCTAGACCACGTTGTCCGTTTTTGCTAAAAGTGACCGCACCGTTACAATCTTTACACTTCAACAACTGTTGCAACGTTAAAAATATCATGCTGAATTCGATGATGCAATAATTGAAAGTAGGATTAACGTTTACTTCCAATTCCTCATTGCCTTTTAATTTTTTCGCAGACGTGCTCGTAAAATCAGTAGTATTTTCGATAGTGAATCGATTGCCCTTGAAATATCTTTTGCGACCTACAGAAGATGGTCGTCTAGAAGAGTCACGGCCTTGCTTTCTATCCATATTTTCTGATATTTTATTTCAAAATTTTCGATGTTGGTTCGTCAAAACGTAACGTTGTACTGATCAAGTCAGGGGAAAGCGAAATGACCGTTTCCCTCACAAATGTTCGACAATAGGTATATTTCGGGGAAGGGAAAAGTATATATAGGTATATAGTATGTACTATATACAGGTATATATTTTCGGAGAAGGATTGGGACAGCTGCTGCGCTCCGATTAGGTTACCGGTTAGCGCTAGACCCGTTAGGAGCGCGCGGACCGCTCTCTACCTGCGTTATGGGCTGTAGAAGCTGTAATATTGAGAATTTCCGTATGAAAATTTCACAGTATATTCTTGAGATACTATACTTTCGACATATCGAAAAAAAAAATCGATTTTTTCAAATTTCTAGACCATACGGTCCCCTTAAAAAACAAAAAACTCCCGACTGCTATAATATATATAACTTCATAAAAATATATTTTTATAAAATATTTATAAAAAAGAATGAAAGAAATTTCCAAAAAAAGATTTATTTTGAAACTCCTCCGCCAAAAGTAGATAGTAGTGAACTTGAAAATTTGTGAAATAAAAATTGATTAGAAATAATACATATAGATAAAAAAACATTCAATTGGTTAGTGTAACTCCCTCGACATTCAATTTTTTTATGGTTAATGTTAATTGACGGTAGGATAAGTTATTTACATGCGAAAAATCAAAATCAAAAAGTAATTATCAAAGTTAAATAATTGTACGAAAAATGTAGATGATGAAAAAACGTACAATTTACATAAAATTAACAAATGTTATAATTATAATCGAATTTAATTGTGGTCGGGAGAAGTCTCTAAGTCATTAAATGAGAAATGGAGACGTCTCCCGACCACAATTAAATTCGATTATAATTATAACATTTGTTAATTTTATGTAAATTGTACGTTTTTTCATCATCTACATTTTTCGTACAATTATTTAACTTTGATAATTACTTTTTGATTTTGATTTTTCGCATGTAAATAACTTATCCTACCGTCAATTAACATTAACCATAAAAAAATTGAATGTCGAGGGAGTTACACTAACCAATTGAATGTTTTTTTATCTATATGTATTATTTCTAATCAATTTTTATTTCACACATTTTCAAGTTCACTACTATCTACTTTTGGCGGAGGAGTTTCAAAATAAATCTTTTTTTGGAAATTTCTTTCATTCTTTTTTATAAATATTTTATAAAAATATATTTTTATGAAGTTATATATATTATAGCAGTCGGGAGTTTTTTGTTTTTTAAAACAATTTTTTATATACGGACTTCCTTTTTGTTGGTTTCGTTTCGATATGGAAATGAAATTATTTGATGGGAACAATCATTAATTAGTCGTGAAGGTATGACTTATTTTAAGGTATTACTATCACAAAACGACTTCATTTAGGGTCCTTGCAAAATTTTGCATAAACGTTCTTGGCACCAAAACTAACGGTTTTCTCCTATGAAGGAAAATTTTCTGACGTTTAGAATTTGAGATATTTAATTTGCAATTTTTTATTTTCTCCATCTAAACGCGTGTAAATTAAAGTCGCATTTCATTAAAAAGTTGCAAAAATCGAGTTGCAAAAAAAAATGTATTTAAGATTTTTCTTGCAGATAGCCAGAAAGGCCATGAGCCGAAATTTTTACAGAAAAATCCTAAACACATTTTTTTGCAACTCATAAACGATACGCGACTTAAATTTACACGCGTTTAGATGGGAAAAGTTAAAAATTGGAAATTGAATATCTCAAATTCTTGACGTCAGCAAATTTTTCTTCATAGGAGAAAATTGTTAGTTTTGGTGTCAAGAATATTCATACAAAATTATTAAAGAATCCTAAATAAAGTAACTTTGTGATAGTAATACGTTAAAGGTCGTAATGTCTGCATTTGATTTCTTCTTCGTTAGATAGTCTTCTTTTCCCTTGTTTTTTATATTAAAAAATAGCGAAACGTATGATCGCTGCAGAACATCAAACGCGCGAATTTTCAAAAATAACGCTCATCACGCATATTTTTTTTGCTTACAAAGATTTATTCAAATTTAGCAATACATGCATTTTTATGATATTTCAGTAACAAATACCTGTTCAAATATCCGATATTTGAGTTACAAATATCCGAAAATGTCTTGTTTATTATTTTATCATGTTTTCAAAATTATTCAAACTTAGCGAAATTACGTCAACGTTATACGATACACATTGTTGTACCAACCTCAACAATTTTTGTTGCATATATGTTTATTTCAATAAAAAATGACAAAGGGAAGATTCCAAGTTCGATAAAAATATCTTTCCATCGTAAGCGCTCAAATTTTGTCATTACGACGGGTTGCGTGGATATATGCATAAAAATGGTTTCGGCTTATGAGGAATTGAGCGTATTGAATGATTTGTAGGTTGGCTGATGTGTATGTATGAGTATGTATTTTACAAAATGGAAAGCCCCTCCCCTCCTCCTGCTCCTCCCTCCCGAAAAACCATTTTTTTATTTTCGGACGCGATAATTTATATGTAGATCATTTGATATGTAAAACCAACCCACATTTCCACATCGATTCGTAAACGAGAATGGGTTGAATAGCGACGAGTGTTTCTGTCAACAATTTGCGCACCAAACGATGAAAAAAAAATCATTCAATCTTTCTGCAACGATTCGCCACCGATTCACGAACCGTTGCAGTGAAAAAATGGACCACCTATCGGTTTGGTAACGATTCGCAAACCGTTTAAGTGAAAAAACCAACTTACGGTTCAGCAACTATAAGCTAACCGAATGGTTGAAAAAAAACTATGCGACCGTTCTTCAACGATTCATGAACCAATTCAGTGAAAAAACTATCTAATGGTTCGACAACTATATATTAACCGAATGGGTGAAAAAACCATTGTACCGTCCGCCAACGATTCATGAACCGATTGAGTGAAAAAACTAACCAACGGTTCGGCAACGATTGATTAACCAAATGCGTGAAAAAACCATGCGATCGTTCGCCGACGATTCATGAACCAAACGAGTGAAAAAACTAACTAATGGTTCGACAACGATACATTAACCGAATCGGTGACAAAACCATTCGACCGTTCGCTAACGATGCATAAACGATATGGTTCGAATAACTGATCGACGGTTCAGCAACCATAGTTATCCGAAAAAATCATAGTTGCGAGACGGTTCTGAAATCGGTATAACGGTTGAACTAACATCATCGATCTTCGGTTCAAGGTAGGTAATAAAACGACAAAAAACAACCAATCGTTGGTTCAAATTCGGTTCACCAAGGTTGCATCTTCTACTAGGGTTTTGATGACGGTCATCAAAGTTTTTAAGAGTTATTCGAGTAGTTTGATGACTGTAAAAATAGTAGGGTGGGTTTGGGTCATCTTGCGGTTATTTTTTGACTAGTTGGTCATGTAAAAATACTATTTCCACATGTCCAACTATTCAAAAAACAACCGCAAGATGACCCAAACCCCCCCTACTATTTTTAGTTATCAAATTACTCGATTCCCTTACATATAATATATATATACATTTCTTACATATATATATATATATATATATATTAACTATAATTAATTATAATTAATGATAAATAATGATTAGGTAAGGTTGAAGGAAAGCAGATTCGTCGATCAGATTAAACATTACGTGTTCTATTTCGTTATCGACTTTTACGTTACCGGTATACGTTTCCACTGTACGTTTTCCACTCATCCATACTTATTTTTCAAGAGGTTGAATAACACATGATGACGTTTTCGTACCAAATTGATATTGTTCATTGTTGATATGGTTGATATAACTACAATTATTAATTGACGGGTTATAGCCACAGCACACTTCTACACGCACTCAGCAGCGATATCCAATGAGAGATGAGAGACGGGGTATACCAGAAAATCCCTAGGAAAGCGGCGGATTTCTCTTGGAATAATTGATTGACTTAGGTTTTGCGTTATCGTGATAAAATAATTACTTCGCAAATTATTGTAGCATTACTAATATGTTTCCCAAATGATTTCTAGTTGATTGTTAAAAAAAAAAAGAACTTTGCATTACGTTCTGCTAACTATACGCCCATTACATTTTTATTTATTATCAATAAACTATTATTTCGAAAATTATGATATTAATGTCAATAAATGGCATAAATAATTCCCAAAATACAGCAATAATAAAAAATTAATATTGTCAAATTCGTCTGCTAACTATACAGAACTCCGTGAAAACACAGCAATCGACAACTGAGAAATTGATGATCGCGCCGCGAGACGGCATTTCGGTGAACTAAAATCTGACGAAGTCGATATCTTGTCGATAATTTATTTGAGAAAAATTTTGAAATGGAAATTTATCGTCAATTCAGCATAGATTTTGATACAACCGGGCTCAAAATGTTGGTTGCGATATTGCGCTTCCGCTGAGAGGTCAAAAAATTGATCCGTCAATTATTTTCGGAGTAATTGTAAGATTACTCCGATGGTAACAAAAAATCAAAATTTTTTTGAGAATTTCGCAAAATCGCTCTGTCAGCGGATTTATGCCATAACACTGTATACACCGTTAAATTTTCATCACAATCGGTTGAACGGTGTGAACAAATTTTCCATTCAAAAATTCGAAGCCGACTGATCCATCCTCTTAAGAGGATCAGTCACCTAAACTCACCTCGAATTTTCGAAGTTGAAATTCTTTAATACGGTTTGACCGATTACAAGAAAGCTCTGTCAGCCCACGCAGGACGATGACAAAAATGGGCTGATAGGGCCTTTTTGTAATCGGTCAAGCCGTGACGAAGAATTTCACTTTCAAAATTTGCAACTATCTCTCTCGCACTCACGGTGGCGAGATAGGGTGCTTTCCATTTACTGACACAAGTTGACACAAGTCGACTTTTGTCGCCAAAAGTGCTTTCCATTTGACTTGTGTCGCCGTGAGTCGGCGACACAAGTTGACTCGGGAAGACTCTGCTAGGGTGGTGAGTTTATGAGAGTTGAACATTACACATACAGTACACTCACAAAGGAAAGTGTGCGGGAACCAAAACGTCACAATACCCAACAAAAATACTTGATAGGCACGATAAACAAAGGCGCTTCATTGACACGATAAATACAGATTCACCAAACTTTAAACTGCATTTGATCAAACTGCATTTACTAAAAAATGAAAGTAACTGTAAAACAGATAATTAATTACTATACGAATAAAACGAACTAACTGTATATTTATCTGTAAAGATGAGTGCATAACTTTAGTGCATAACTCAGCTGTGTGCACATACAGGTTAGAGTCCATTTTGCACACATTGTTGTGTATAAATAATTCTTTTACATTATAATAATTGTTTTTTGTGTCAATATTAAACGGAACATTTCTCTAATTTCTTTCTTAATTGAAATAAAATGGTTATTATTTTTTTTTAGCGCATAACATTTGACGAATAGAAGGCCTTGCAGACAAAAGGGAAAATAAAATTATTGCCAATAACATCGACATCGCACCAGCAACAGAATCGACCACAGTCAAAAACAGAAGTTCAGGAGCAAACCGCAGAAAACTGTGGTAAACAAAACACTGTTACCGCACATGAACTTGAGGAAAATCTGGAAACGAAAATTGTATGGACCCGTTCAGCAACTCTTGCGCTTTTATCTGCGTACGAGGCAAGAGATATTGAGGTAGACCGAACAAAAAAAAATAAACATTTTGGCAAGCCATCGCTCATGAGCTAAATGCTTCTTCGTTGATTTCCAAACAGGTCAGAATTATACTATTAAAAAGAGGATACTAAACTACCTATTATTATGTACAATTTACATTTTGTCAACTATAAATAACTGACGATCAAGCACGTTGGAAGTTTGCATCTATAAAAAAATCATACAATAAAAAAAAAGATCATAACCGAGGAAGTGGCAACGATCCAAAATTCTTAGACGAATTTGAGGAGCGTCTGTCGGAAATTTTAAGTGATAAAAAGGTGTCGATGATCCAGTTTGCAGTTCTTTTAATTCATCACTACCAGATTTCGTTAATACTCCACAACAGCAGCATGAAAATAAAAATCAAACTAAAGAAAATAAGGACACAAATAATATAGGAAGCAAGATTTCAACTTCTCCAGAAGTTAAAATCTTCCCAAGCAACAATGTACCTCATACAATAAAACGTAAAGCTGCTCACGGAACTGGTTCGAGAATTGCAAAAACGAAGATGAAATTGGAGAAGCAATGGCTACAGCATCTTAAGATTATACAAGAAGAAAAGGCTGAAAAAAAGTCATTAGCTGAAAACGAGAATAAGCGGAAAGAAGAAGAATTACAATTAAAAAAAGAAAAATTCGATTTAAAACAAAAGAAGCTACGTTTTGAAGATTTAAAATTGGCAAAGAAAATGGAAAGACACAGGGAAACAATGAATATAGAAAGAGAGAAGTGCAATCTTCTAAAAAGTATTCTGGACCAAAAAAAATACTTTCATAAGTTAGAATGCTTTATTGATTAATGCGGTTAACGCCTTCAAGACTTTAAATGTATTTCATAGTTTTGTTATATACTGTATAGTATTTTAATATCTATAGTTTTATACTTGTAGTTAATACTTATAGTTTTATCAAACCAAAGTTTTTATGTACTTAAACCCAAAGATGGTATTATTAGATTTGTTCGTGCTAGCTGCACTTTCTACATTTATCCTAATTTTTTTTTAAATTTATATTACTATATGTTACAAAAGTATAGAAAGTGCAGCTAGCACGAACAAATCTATTGTTTCTCCCCAAAAACAAAATAAAAAAAGTTTTGATACAAAATCTACTGAATTTACTTAACGGGACAGACCTAGTTAGAATTTTCGAAAAATCGATTTTTTTTTTATTTCATTTTCAAAAAGTAGAATCTCTTACGAACATTTTCCGCCCAGGTAAATGTAAATCGGACCATTATTCGCCGAAATACAAGACTTTGTAGCACGTCGTGTCTGAGCCATAGGTAAGCAGGTAGCGGACTTGAAGTGCGTTTTTCTCGAAACCATGTTTTTGAAGTCGGTGATCACTGTAGCTCGAGAACGGCTTTACCGATCGGGTTGAAATTTATATCACTTCTTCTATACATGGTAGTCCTCCATATGAACGAAGGATTTTTTTTTTGGATAATTATTTTTATTTTTAATAGCAAAAAATGGAACTGATATTTTGGTCAAAAAAACACTTTTGAATTTTAACGGCCGCCATTTTGTGAAAAATGGAAATTTTTCAAAACCCTTCGTTCAACTGGAGCATTATATCATTAACTAAAAATCCCCACCGTTTTTTTTGTTTCAGATGAGCCGTTGCAGCGTGAGCTTGATCACCGCAAACCGTGTTTTTTTTTGCAGCGTCCTCGGCAATTGACGGTCACCAGCTTATTTCGATATGTATTGCGTTGAAAAAATTGCAACATATACATTACATATGTATCTTTTAAACGGAAGAACTTTTGTTGTGAATTATTTTATCGTTTGACCAAAAAAAAATCGGAAAAAAGGCCTTTTTTTTGACGTTCCAACTAGGTCTGCCCCGTTAACATTTACAGTTATACAGCATAAAATCTCTGGCATATACATTTTGAATTATACATTTATTGATTATATTTATATAATAAACAATTTTATGAAGATGAAATGGAATTTATATAGTACAATTTTGGAAATATAAATTCTGTTAAATATGTAGCAAATAAATTTTAAATTACACATCTATTGTTTACATTTATCTATTAGTAAATGAAGTCATCGAATATCATTGGATTCGAACTCTCAATTTCTAACTACGTATTTTCTGGAAACATATTGTTAAACAAGTATTCCCGAAGATTTCTTAGGTCTCTTTGTGGAACATCCCTATCCTCATTTACATCTTCATTATCTGATATGTCATTCTATTGTTGATCAAGTTTGTCATTGAATAAACCTTCCCCATTATCTCCGTTAATGAAACAAATATTGTGCAATACGCAACACGCAACAATAACGCGTATCGTAAATTGAATATCTCGAAGTGGAATCATTTGCAGTAAACGAAAACGACCCTTGAGAATGCCAAAGGCTCGTTTGACTATTACACGCGTTTTAAAAATGTTCGTGTTGAACTCATCTTCTTGAACTGTTAAATTTCCGTTGTTTCGAAAAGGACAAACCAGCCATGTTTGTGCTACACCATTATATCCTTTATCGCCTAACAAAAAGCTATTGTTAGGAAAAATTCTTTCGCGATTCTGTTCGGCTGCTACAAATATATCGGATCTTCTTAACATTCTGGCATCGTGAAAAGAGCCCGGGTCCCCGCAATATACGTTCGTGAATTTTAGGTCGCAGTCAACCACAGCTTGCAGTAGAATAGAATAATGTTGTTTTCTGTTAAAATATACCCTACCATTTCCTTCTGGCTTATTAATATGATTATGAGAACCATCTATTGTGCCAATACAGCCACGAATACCTGCTACATTTTCAAATCTCTCAGATATTCTCACAAGGTTATTTCCTTCTGGCCATTTAATGAACTGAGGAACAAGGGTAATGATCCAATCAATGACTCTTCGTACTATGCGAAATACAGATGATAATGAAATATCAAAGAGATTCGACAGTAATCTATGTGACTCCTTGTTGCCGAGAAACCAAAGTGTCAATAATAAACACAATTCAGCAGATTTCTTTTCCTTTCCAAAGGTATGGGTTGGAATGAATCCACTATTTTCCAAATTTCCTGCAAATATATTGACGTGTATGTACCAGCTTTTTTTCTTTAAAAACATCAGTATACCATAACGAAATATTTGTACATAATTACCTAATAATATGTTAACAATTAGTCGCTTCAATCTGAAATCTTTCCTAAACTCCTCATCGCTTAGCATTAACAGTTTCGAGAAAATTTTGCACACGTTGTTCACGTCCGTCTATTAGAAAGTGGAGAAGGGGAAATAAAAGATCATTTTCGTAGTCATCTTCTTCTGATAGCGGATTGAAACCATCATTGCTTGAAGAATCTGAACTGCTGCTGCTGCTATTATTGTTGCTGCTAGTATACTGCTGGATTCATTCAGGAGGACAGTTAATAGAGTCTCGTCCATCTAATAAAATCAATAATTTAATTTTGAAATAACATACAATTGTAAATTGCAAAAACATATTTCAGCTCTTAGAAATATACACCATGAACATGAATACGTTACTCTGTAGATTTATTCATATTGCAATTATTTATGTAGTATATATTACGTTTACGCTATTGAAACATAATACACAGAAATTTAAATACATAAGCAATCTTTTACATTTTTATTTACTCACCGCAAAGCTTAAATTTATTGCCATTACTCTTTTCAAATTCTAACCTTACCATTTCGTGCGCATCAGCTCTCGCGCAAATGTGTGATGTTCCATTTATTCGTTTTCGAGAGTCGACTCGAGTCGACACGAGTTGACAAGAGTCGACACAAAAGTCATGTAAATGGAAAGCACCCATACCGACTGACCCATACCCTTAAGGCCAACATGTATGGTAGATTAATGTTGACTTATGTGACAAATTGTATGAAAAATTTTCGGGCCGGACAAGTACTCTGTGCGTAACCGCTCTACGTACGATAGTAAACTTTTATCAATTTATTACCAATAAAACTGTACTACAAATATTACAAATGAGAGTGTGGCAGCGTTCAAGCTCACGCAGGCTAATGCAATTCTGTATTTTTTTTTAAAGCCCTTTTAGTTCCAAGTCATAATTCGCTGTAATAAAGCATTAATTAGAGAAATGGCATATGAACATAATTGGAGATTTTATAAACATAATAAAATCCCTCGTACTTGGCCACATATACTTTAGTAGATCTTTATTTATTTATCAACTTTTTGTGAACTTACAACATTTACGAGAATGAAATTATCACCTCTGTACAATTTGACTTAATTTGATAAGATAATGAGAGCAGTTACCCATAAAACTTTGTATAATGAGTTGGTTTTTAGAAAGGATTTTTGTGCGGAGATCTTTGCATGAACGACTTTGACGGATTTTTATAAATTTTTGTGGGGAACGGTATTTTGGCGCTGGGTGGTGGGGGGATTAACTGGAAGGACTATTTGGCGGGGGCATAAATGTACTTATCTCAGCTTTTTTCACAGCATTTATGCTGTTTTTGGCTAGGTGTTTCATATATAATTTCCGTTATTAGTCCAAAGACTTACTGATTATCATGTTTGGGAAAACGATGAAATGTTAAGTCCCGGTGCTTTCGCTTAGAGTTCGTACATCCTTCGTAGACACATAAAGTATTAACTGGCATTTTGAAGATTTATTTAAAAACCAAAAAATTAATTGGCCCGGCTGCCTTATTATATACAATAAACTGTCACTATTGATATTCGCGGCAAGAGTAGAAGGAGATCTTAAAGAATCATGCATTAGAGAAACAAAGAGGGAGGGCTAGCGAACGAACAAGGTGGAAGAAAGAACGAGCGTGTCCCCGGCGAGCGCGAGAGCGCCTGCATGTGCCCCCAGCGCATAACAGCCATAAGAACGAAAAGGACGCCACGATGTCTCCAGCATATAAACCTACGGGAGAAAGCGAGAGTGAGAGTGAGAATGATACGCTGCCGTCAGCGCCGCTATTGGAGAACGAATGCTGGGGGCATGTCCCCAATAAAGTCGGCACACAAAATGCTTATGGACTGTTCTTCTGTGTACGTCTGAATTCGTTGCCTGCAGGCAGTCGGGAGTTAAAAATACGATATTATAATAAATTAATGAAAATCAGAAAAAATATACACAGTATATTGCGGACTGGAAAAGTGTGTTTATCAAATAAAGGAATGCATAACGAATTTTTCGTTAATCAGTAGTAAAATTTTTATTTTTTCGAACTGCTCATTATCGCTGATGTTCCACAATAATGATGAAATCAAAAGCTGCAGTAGAGGCCCATGTGTATACGCTATTACCCATATAACGTAAACGACTTGATGATTTAATCAAAAATTATCGTGTCCTCGCGATACACGAAATAAATGACATTTTCCAACCCATTAAGTTTTAAATCCAATGAGGATCCATTGGGCTCAAATAAAAATTTAACGTTCTCTACCCGGTTACTCAATACGAGCGTAAGCTATACATTTTCAATCCCATCTTCCTTCTATTTAAGAAATAATATTATATTAATTTATAAGGATATGACGTAGTAAGGACGATGTTAAAAGCTGAATGCCTCATAAATATTCGCACCTAAGGTTTTAAATTTGTCATTAGCAATATTGGCCTGAAGCCAATCTGAAGCAATATCCCCACTTTTTGGCAAGTCTCTCACTTGACCATTGATAATCGGTATTATTTTGGCCATTGGCATCGTAATTTTATTCAAATTCATGTATCCAGTGGCCAAATCATGATCAACAAGTATTTTTTCCTTGGTGCCATTAGTTTCCACCCAATATGAGGATTTACTAGAAAAATTGTTGGTCGATGCATCGATAAAATATTCAGAAATGTTATCAATGAGGAGTGCAAAACCGCTGCGCATCGTTGTTCTCATTAAATTTTGTACTTCCTCACTGTCGAGAAGATCGATAGTTTCTTGAATCATTTTGGCTACTATGGGATTGGTTGAATTCTTCGAGTCCTTTTGAACCGTGTAAGACGTAACATTTCTAACAGGATCGTGTTCCGTATCAGCAGTGACACTCGATACGATCGACCAATAAATTTGTTCAACATCGCGCAAAGTTAACTTGTCCATAAGGGATATCGATAATGTAACATCATCAACTTTTTTACGAATAAGCTGCGCTAATTCATCAACACCTGCGGATATAAGGTAACTGCATACCGAAAGATATTCTTTTCTCTCTGTCTCGTCTATGTAATCTAAAGTTTCAGGATTTTGCGAATTCTTGAACATAAGTCCACCTATGAGATTGAGCTCAATTCGCACGAGAACAACGAGCATGGTCGTTGCATATATTACAATGGCTGAGCGCGTTATAGCCAGGCTTTTTAGTATGTTCCAACATACAATCTTGTCATTGCAACCTTTGCGCAATTGCTCTACAACGCTTCCAGTGTCCAGGGCTTTCGTGATTGAATTTCTCAGACAAACCGATAGATCCAATATAGTCTGATTGCACGATCTTTCTGTCGCCTCAAAGTGTTGGTTTCTTCGGGTTCTCTGCAACAACTCTCTCACCTCTCTCTCTTGCCATTCCCGTATCTTGCGCTGACTGTATCTCATTAATATTACAAAACTCCCTGCCAACAAACCGCCAATAACGAATTTTTTTCTGTGACGACTCAAAAAACCTCTCACGCTGGAAAACATAACTGAGAAGTATTTATTCCTGCTCGTTGACCACACCTTTTCTTTTTTATATACCGGAGTTTTAATTTTTTCGTTGTATCTTGCGTCTGTAGTTCACATGTCATCCATGCTCAATACAGAGTCGTAAGGTCCATTTCACTCACTTTGATCTAAGGCTTTTTATTTTTTCTCCTTTTATTCCCAATTGCTCTCTGAATTAATGCTTGCTCTTTGCAGTCTGTTTATTATAAAATTCGTTGTGTCTATGAAATATTCCACGTAATTTACAACGCAATTTTTAGTCCTGGATTCCAAGCAAGGGGTTGGCTGGTCCATACAAGTTTCCCAACAAATGTCTATCGAATCGTGTATTAGACCCTAGGAATAAAATAAACCCGTCAGTAGGTGTATTCACTCGCTATTTAGTAATATCAAACGACACTAACAAAATTTAATTTATGCTTGTCACAATTATAAGTCCACTTTTGAATCGTTATACAGTCACAGCTGAGACATTTGAAATATTATCAAACTGGGCCAATCACAGCAGTAAGAAGATAGTAAACTAAGAAACAGATGAGTTTTACAATACTAATATACATTATTAATCCGGAGTATTTTTTTGTTTTATAAATTTCTAAGCAACATAAACTCCATTTTTAACGAATGACGCCAAAAAAATATTACACTATTATTCTGTTGTCTTTACGTTTTCGAATATTTTATTTCGAATAAAACAATAATCAAATAAATCTAAAGTATATTAAACCGTGTAAACTAACCTGAAAGCGCTGATTCGCCGACACGACTTTAATAAATTTTTTCAACTGCAAATCAACCGCATCTTTGGAGCCTCTGTTACCAGCTAAATTCATACTTTTACAATTATTATTATTGTTGTTGCAGTATTAGTATTTTTTTTCTTCAATCTTTTTATCGTAATTATTGACAGATTGTTCGGTCATATTTCGAAGAATCGTCGTCGTTCGTATTTCATTTTAACTCATAGACGTACGAAATATATATATGGTGCGTTCGACTTGGACGCTTTTAACGCACCTCCGTGAAGTTAGCCCCCCCACTTTATTTTTTTAAACTTTCATTAATGCAAATCGTTTGAAAATCGTTTGATAGAGTTTGATAGAGAAGAAAAATTATTTGAGAGTTAATATTGTTCACGTAAAAACGATTTTATTTTTTGGTGTGAACTTGGCCCCAATTGTTTTTATCTCCTGAAATAATGGACTTAGACGTTTCATTTTTTTTTAATCGTTTGAGAATCGTTTGAGAGAGTTTGAGGGTCAAAGAAAATCGTTTGAGTTAATATTCTTTTTTTATTGTATTTGCCCATTTTCTTTTTTTTTGCCCCGGGTTCTCCCCTTTTTAGCTTGCCCCCCCCCCCCTTTCGAAAGACACCCCCCTGTGCGGCTGCAGCCGACTTATCCCCAACTGTATCGCATTTGCCTAGGGCGAAGGGAAACTGCAGAAAACCTTGCCGATACAGCCGGTACCTACCTAATTTCCCCGGGTAGCAATGCGAGCATGCTCAAGCACAGCTACCGTGCTTGATTGGGTGAAAATGACGAAAGTGAGCTGCTCACCCAATTACGGTGAATCTCGCTTGTCGAAAATGCGAGATTATACGCGTGAGTTGACTCGACACAAAATTCTGTGTCGAAAACAGCTCTGCGCATGCGTTGCTTATTTAAAGTGTCGTTCGGGGGTTCGGGCTGCAAGGGTACGAATCAGTGGTATATCGTAAGTGCAAGAGAGATAGTTGCAAATTCAAAAGTGAATTTTTTTGAGACGATTTAACCAATAACAAAAAATGCTCAATCAGTAAATTCTTGCCCTCCTCTTGCGCTTGTTAACAAAACTTTTTTATAATCGGTCCGACTGTTTTGAAAAATTTCAACTTTTAAAATTTAAAGTGATGAGGTTAGGTGACTGATTCAACAAACCCTCAAAGCTGTGATGATTTCAATTGTATATCAGTTCAATCTTCATAAAATATAGAGATATTAAAGTTTCGGTGTCATGTAAGGTTTCTTTTTTTTCTGAATGTCTGATTCTTTTTATATCGAAAAACACCTATATACCGTCGAACAGCCGCCTTTTTTCAAAACATCAATGTATGTATGTATGTATGTATTTGGTTTTGCTGGCTCCGGTTGACTCACTAGTGAGTTTTAACCATACGGCCATGTAACTGTAACGTTGAGTGCTGTGGTCGGACAAATGATGAATTAAAATCGTTGAGGCGCTTCTTATGATTTTAATAACGACGCGGTTTATTTTAATTTGGAGTAATTAAGTGATATTAAAGGGATACTTTCGCTGTTTTGAGGAATTGAATGATAGGAGAGATGCTGCGTGTACTAGGATTGGCTAAGAAGGATTCGATAAGGAAGGATGGGAACATTTTCATTGCTCGTAGCGAACGGATAAGGACTGTCCGTTGCTCGTCGAACCGCGGACAGGCCCAAAAAATGTGGTTTAGATCTTCCGATTCGTGACCACAGGAGCAGACCGACGATTGAGAATAGTTCTTCCTGAAAAGGCTAGCTTGCAAATTATAATGGTTCAAGCGCATTCTGCAAATTGACGCGATGCTATACCGGTCGAGATGATTAAAATATGAGAACCAGGGTTTTGAAGAAGCTTGATAACAATTCTGGAAATATATAGCGCCTTTGTACCTTCCCTCACGGCGTAAAGCTCGCTCCGAGGAAGATTTGCATTTTTCTTTCGCCATCCGGAAAAAATCGGATGGCGGAAGAGAGCTTTCGAATAAATCTCCGTCTAATATTGCAGATTTAGCTAGTTTGTCTACTACTTCATTATCAGGAATACCGTGGTGGCCCGGAACCCAGACAAAGTGAATTTGGAGATTTAAGTTTATTGCTTTCAGGATGTTTTTGTAGATTGTGACGATAAATGGAGAAGCATTACCAGACGTCGAGAAGTTTAAGAGAGACTGAAGAGTGCTGAGGGAATCTGTGAAAATCGTCGTTTTGGCGATTCTGTTAGAGATGATTATGTCAATGGAGTGTAAGATAGCTAGGGCTTCTGCGGAAAAAATTGAGGCGTAAGATCGAATTCGGTACTTTAGAGATAGAAAAAGAGAGGGACTGTAAATGGCGAAACCTACAAACATTTCGGGTTCGACTTTGGAGCCGTCAGTGTAGAAGTGGATAGAGTCGTGACAACTGAATTTGGAAAGGAATTCTAATTTAGGATTGTCCGCTGTTTGTATGATTCTACCTGTTTCGGTGTCGATGTAGGAGGTGCAGATGTGCGTGGACGGCTTGATTTCGTAGAAGAGAGGAAAAGGATGGGATATACGATTAAGGGTTTTAGGTGGGAGAGTTTATTGTAAGTCTTGAGAATAGGAAGATGTGATATGGTTTGATTTTTGCGAATTCTTTGAGAAAGAATGAGCGTGGGAGTAGAAGTAAGTAGTCGATGATTAGTGAAGGCGAATATTTTGAGTAGGAACTTGTCGGTGAGATATTGGATTCGGTAACGAAGAGGAGGTTCGCAGGATTCGGCTAAAACGATATTATTGGGGGTTGAGTTACGAAGACCCATTGAGAGTCTTAAGGCTTTGCGCTGAATGACTTCGATTTTTTCCAGAAGTGGGTGAAGTGTGAAGGGCATGACACAGGAGCCATATTCGATTACGCTTCGCATCAGTGCTCTGTAAATCGTAAGCAGAGATGAAGGGTCTGCGCCCCACCATGTGGATCGGAGACATTTTATGATGTTCAACAATTTTTTGCATTTATTTATTACACCTGAAAGGTGGGGGTGTCATGTTAGACGATGATCCAGTATAATGCCTAGAAACTTGGTTTGCAGACATCGTGTTATACGGGATACGTCGATTTGAACAGAGGGAAGTGTTGGATCAAAGATGTTCCGAGAAAAGACAACAAGTTTGGATTTTGAGGGCTCTATCGTGAGGCCGCGAGTGCTGAGGTAGGTTGAAACTCTGTCTAAACTATATTGGATAGACGAAATGCTATCTTCCAGGCGTCGTGATCTCGAGAGGATAACGACGTCGTCGGCAAACATCAAACATTCGCTTCGAGGGTGGAGGTGTTTATCTAAGTCGTTCGTGTATAATAAGTATAAGAGTGGGCTCAGAATGCATCCCTGTGGAATTCCTTTGTAGGAGTCGTAGGGCCCGAGCGTTTGATCGGCTATTTTAAAATATAGCTGTCGAGATGAGGTGAGGTTATAAATAAACTTACAGTATCGCCAGGGTACGCTTATTCGTTGCAGGCTCGAAACAAGAGTGCCCGGATCAACGTTGTCGAATGCGCTACTCACGTCTACGAAGATGCAAGATGTGTATTGCTGGTTTGCAAAACCGTTATAGATCTCTGTTGTGAGAATGGCAAGATTGTCTTGGCATGACTTCGATTTTCTAAAGCCAAATTGTGAGGATGAAATAGTTAAGTTGCTTTCGAGCCATTGTATGAGATGGGAGTGAAGTAATCTTTCGAATAGCTTAAGCAGGCAAGAAGCCAGAGAAATGGGTCTAAATTTTCCCGAAGTTGATTTCGGGATGAACAGGACAAGAAACTGGCGCTAGTTCTCTGGAAAGAGACCCTCTCGAAATATCCGATTAAATGTATCTAAAATAATTTTCTGAATGGAAATTGGGAGATTTATGATGATGAGAAAATCTATTTTATCTATGCCTGGGGCTGCCTTACAGTTCCCTCTATGTACGACCGTTTGCAATTCTTCTAGACAGAAAGGTGAATCTAGATCAGTAGCGGGATTCTGTACACTACTATCGTTAGCTAACGATGTCGCTAACTACCGACAGTTGTCGCTTGCACTATCGATATGTGCGATTCTGTAACGCGCAACCAACGAAGTCAGATTTATATAGAACTCCAGTTCTTAAGGATTTTTTGTGCCGAATTTAGACCTCCATAAAGTTAGCCGGACAACTTTGATTTTATTAATTTTTTATTAATCATATCTTTCAGTATTCGTCTAGTGGTCACTGGTGGCGTAATTAAAATGTTTAGTGGTCATTAGTTATTTTTTAATTAAATAATTAAATTTTGAGTCGAAGTTAGCCGAACATTTTTTATTTTTCGTCCAATCGATTAAACAAAAAGCGAAATCGATGTAGAATCGTTAGGTGGTCACAAATAATCGAGTTGTAACGTTTAGTGGTCAATAGATTATTAAATAATTTGAAAAAACTATTAGCGACCAGTCGGCGGGATCTAGCCGGGTAAATAAGTTATTAATCAACCAATCGTGTTCTAATTAATTTTAAATTGAAGATAATCGTTAGGTGGTGATTAGTAGTGTAATTTAAACATTTAGTGGCCACTCCTTATTTTTTAATCAAATAAAATTAAGGTCACTTCCGGCGTGCGCAGTGGGTATGCGCAGTGGACTTGCGCAGTGGGTATGCGCCATGGAGACTATAGGGAAGGAGTCCAAGCTTCCTATACTGCGCTAGTATTAAAAGCGTCCCAAATCTGTCGGAAAACGCTGATGTCAAGTACGACCGATAGGCGTCGCATTGTAGTTAGGGACGTCATAATATATAGTAATACTATTGGTGCTTCGTGATGAAACTGACCGTCATGGCGGCAATTAAAGGGTTTTCGCACCTGTCAAAATATTAAAACCCTATGGTGTAAACAAACAGTGGCGAAACAGTGAATCCGTGCGATAAATATTCTGCTCTCATCTAATTTTGTTTAAACCCGGGAACTAAGTGAAAATTGTTGCGACGATTAATCGTGGTAGTGGTGCAAGGGAGTGTTTTCTGAAAATATTTATTAATCTTATTTTCTCTTTTTGTTTGTATTTTTCTTTTAGGGTCTAGGTTACCTGCAAAAATTATTTGTGGTCCACATACCACAAAAGCAATGCAAGGTAAAAAAACGTTCATCTGCATTCGAAATATTAATAAATGTGACAATAATGTGAAATGTGAAATTAATAAATGTGTTGATCCATCCTATAGGATGGGAAAGATCTGCGCAGTGCCAGGATGTCGCAGCCGCAATACCAAAGGATCAAAACAGCAAACGAGCCTAGGACTGCGTAACGTCTCACTGTTTTCAGTTCCGAAGGTAACAATATTAGTTTTTGAGAAAGATATAGTTTTGCATGTACACAGGAATGCATAGTGCTTGCCATTGCATGATACTCGCTCACGCACCATGCAAATAAGCTATGGCTCATTTGCAATCCGCAATAGACCGATTAATAGCAATTGTTATCGCTGCCTCACTATTTTCTTGAAAGTGTATTCTTGCTTATTTTACATTATTTGTGTTTATACAGAGCGATGACCGGCGCACACAATGGAAAAACCTATTGAACTGCGAGTTGGACATTAATCAGTTTGTGTGTGAGTTCCATTTCTCCGAGGATGTCATTAAGAAATGTGAAAGGACCGTTTTGGTGGATGGTACTGTCTACGAGTTGCCTCTGGTCAGGTGGCGTTTGGAAAAAGACGCTGCACCAAAATCTCAACAACAGCAACCGATGAATTGTGAGGTGAGTATTCTTATGAAATTGACTGCGGTGACAAACCTGAACCGATGCAGATTTATTTTAGGCAAGACTATGGAGTCTGCGAATAAAATCTGACCTCTCGATACCTCCATTTTAATTCAGATATCTGGAGGACAGATTCATTTTAGGCAGCACTGCGGAGTCAAGTTTTTGACAAATAATTCAGTTCGGTATTATAAAAATATTTAGTCTTGTATCGAAGTACCTAGAAATAGGCTCACGTACAAGCATTTTTTTCCAAATGAAATAATTCTTTTTATTCTATGAGCGATTTTTTTAAATTCAATAAACTTTATGTATTTATACTATCCATATTTTTACAGAAAATACAATGATATAATGTTTAAATCTAAAAATATCTATACAGTCTGTATAAATATTTTTGTATATTAATATTTATGAAATATTCATTTACTATATATGAATATAAATAAATAAAGTTATAAAACGAAAACTGCATATGAAATTCACCAATTTCCTAGACAATAATTTATGTTATCGAAATAAAAAAAAAAGGATTATCGAATAAAGAAATTATTCCTGGTGGAAAAAAATTATTCAAGTTGAGCCGATTTTCTGGCTGCTTAACGGCGTTGAACGATTGTCCTATGCTGTTCTAGTTTTAGTAACTAATGTGTATTGACATTTAGAAATTTCAGAACAACAATAACGATGAAGGAGGAATCGTTCACCACGACAACGCAGCCGCTGTCGAAAACGAACAGGAGAGAGACCCCATCTTTCTCAACGAGACCCAGCATGCACCATCATGTCCGCCTACCGAATCGTGGATGGAAGAAGTTCCAGATGATGTGGAGACGATTACGACTCCTTTTACCGTGGACGTTCTCAAGGATGAGTTGAGTGCAGGACTTCTACCTGAGTCGTGGGCGTGGACTCTCATTCCATCGGGAGTGGTTTTTACCCTTTTGGGTCGGGTGGATTTTCATCCGCAGCTTCATTTGGAGGTGGCCCTAGATCTTACATTACAGGTATAGTTGCTCGGGTGTTATTGGGATTTTGAGTTTTTTTTTCGTTTGACACTAATAGACATATTTAACCTTGATACTTCATACTTTCATTACAGGTTCGGACCATCGCGGATACCGTCGTACGGTTGGATGATCGGGCAACGTCGATGAACGACATTCTTCGTCACCTGAAAATTTTGAACCGCGCTTTAATTTGCAGCGGAACAGGCATGGAAAGCAAAAGGTAAAAACGTTTTGTCTCGAATATATTTATATACTTGCATTTTTTATGTTTATTAACTTTTGTGTTACAGTCGACATCTCCGGTGTACAGGGATGTCGTATCCTGATCGAAATGATAACAACTATCTGCGAACCTGGAGATGCGAGACTTGTCGACGCCTCCGTCAAACGCTGCAAAGAAAGAATCAACGACGCGGTCAATTTGCGCTTCAACGAGATCGAGCTAAAAAAAAGGCAAAATTAGAACAAAAAAAGTTCAAACGTCTGCAACGGAAGGTTGGTTTACACATAAACAATTCTTTTCACAAATTAACTTTAATTAATGATACTTTACGATTTGTGTTTTTTTTAAATATAAATCGTTGACTTTTACATCGTCATGCGTGGTCACTTCTTGGCAGTCATTCAACGTAAATAATAACGAAGCGCGGATATAAACGAAAAGGATGCGCAAGAATGCAAAGCTTTGAGCGCTCAACACTTGTCAGAGTTGGGATAAACGGCGCCGGTTCGCTTCAAAATCTGCATTTTTATTTAAATTTACTTCAAGTTCCATCTTTTATTAATGTTTGTGCCTTATGTTTTTTTTTGTTCGCAGAGATCAGAAAAGAAAGCAGAAGGTTTCATCTCGAAGTACGGTTGTATCGCATCAGAAACAAAATTGTTTTCATTTTCAAATTTTTTGAATTTCTTTATTTTAGGATGTTGCTCTCGTTTGAATCTTCAAAATACCGTTAATTTTTTATCTTATTATTTTTCCTATAAGTGAGGATCCAAATGGATTCTATATTCGAATTGTTTTGTTGTGTCGGCATGACGTGTTCACACGCGTCTACATTTATTTTGAATGTTTTTATGTTTTTTTTTAACTTTCAGTATGGAAACAATGGGTCCGTTCAACATCAACTATGAAAATTGAAAATGCAGAATATGCTCCAATCGTTACCGGAAATACCTGAAAAAATTAAACGTTGAATATAAATATAATTCCTCCATTTGTTTGTTTCAACCAATTTGCCATGAATGAATAAATTTCAATTATTTTTTTTTAACGATTGTATTAATATGTGCATCTTTCGATATCTCACGCATTTCCTATCGCCTTTTCCTAATAATACCTGCAAATAATATAACAAAACTTGACTAAATAGCGATTTGCTATGAAACAATAAAAATCCTCTCACAAAAAAAAAATACTGCATCTGGGACGATTTGATTAGTTTTTAATTCTTTCTGTTCTCTACTGGACAATATTGATGAAAAAAAAACAGTACATTCCTTGGAATTCCTTGAAATGTTCCGAGCCAAACGTCGCTCCCAGAAAAGCCGCGAAAAATTATGGTTTGCAGTGAAGGTAAATATAGAAAAATAAATACGAATATAAACATGAATATGAATATACATTGTGACGTGGTAATTTTGCCCACGTCACTAAACGATTAAGTTTTGGCACGGCACGGGAAAGGAGCGTTCTTCGGCATCGAAGAATCTCTCTCGAGCAAATCCAGAAGGGCCAAATGCGAGCGTATTTACCGAATATTAATTTTATTTTGATTTAATTTTATTATTGTACGAGCGAGCGGCGGTTATCCACGATAATGTCGAGTCAAGGAAGGCTTAGGCGATTCAGAGAGGGGATATCGAAACGTCATCGAGTCGGAGAGCAGAGGGAAATTCAAATTTCGAGTTTCGCTGTTGAAGATCATCACGCGTGGGTCGCTAACTCCATGCCCTCACCCTCAGCTGTCTAACCTCAGGATGCGTCCATCAGCATCTAGAGATCGCCATATTCTCGTTGGAATAAGCCGAAGGCACAATTTCATCGTGTCGAAACATCGAAAGTACCGCTCAACCAAACATCGAAATTACCGCTCAGCATAATGTCAAACGTATCGGCTCAGCATATCGTCGGAATTCAAAATAATACGTTGAGGTCAGGTCGGCGAGAAAAGGTTCTTGAAAACTCTCGAATATTCTAGAACAAACGGTTGCGATTCTCGCGAGTAGGCTAAGGGTGGGGGGTTAGGACCCTGGTCCGCGTACTTGCTCTCGCGATAATGATCGAAGACTCGAGTTTTGGGCAGCAATGACGGAGGACGTCTTTTCTCGGGCCGTTGCCGTTCCTGATCAAGAATTCGACGCCGCCAGAATATCGATGGAGAGATTCGTGGTCTTTTCCGGATCTCGTCCTACGGAAACTGTAGTGGTGAGCCGTCGTTTCGCTCTTATTGGGTTTTTATCGTTTATCGTATCGTATTTACTCGCGAGTAACTTTTTGGAGAATTTTGTGATTAACGAGCGATATTGTTTCGGGGCACGCACGCGTTTGGAAAATTCTGGTTACGCCTTGTCTCGCGATTTTTATCTCTCGCGATTTGTCGTTGTCGTTTAATGAATTTGAATTGCCGAGAGGAATTCTATTATAATTTTGTCCAATCTCGAGATCCATAGTTTTAGTAATTTTTGTTATATAATTGTCGGTATCGATCGGGTCACATATCTTTAAAGTGCGTTAATGGCGAAATCCTTAGCGTTACGAAATTGTGTCTCGTGGGCGATCGAGCCGAATATTTTATAAAAACTGTTTTGTTGACGGTTAACGAAAAATTAATTGTGAGGATTGATTGATTATCGAAACTTCAGTAAAATTAAATGTAAATTTTATTATTATTTTCCGGAAAAATATTTTCATCCTTGTTCTTTGCTATTTAATAAATTTCAATTGTAATTCCGGATTTTCGTGTCTCGTGTGTGATTATTTTCTTAACTTGCCTAGACACGCCCCTCTACCAACTTGGTTAAACACTACAGCTACGACCGGGAAAACCTTTATTCGTTCTCGATAATTTCAAATAAAATTTGTCTAAGGTCATCTTAGGCTGGCGTCCAAGGAATTGTCGAGATCGGAATATTTTGTGCGACCGTTGGAAAAAGTCGTCACAAATTTTGGCGCCCAACGTGGGGCCCACGTTATTAAAACGTGGGTCAGGCATTTGATAGAGTATTCCGTTTAATCACACTAGTTTGATATCGATTCTCAGTAAATATTTTAGAAAATTGGTTATTAATTGTTGATAAATTATTAGAAATTTTTTTTTATTCCGAATATCACATCAATTATCGTTTTAATTTGAAACCATTCGAAATTTTGCGAGAAAAGAAAATCAGCTGAGAAATCAGATTTGAAAACATAATATTTTCTCGAGAATTCCGTTTGTCAGCGATCAGATGTTAACCGTCAAATCGAAAATTATTTTATTGTGTCTAGCATCTTTGTCGCTCGTATCGAGTATTATTTCGAGCATTTCTCGAATATGTTCGGATATTTTCGATACTTGTCGTATGGGTGTGTCATGTTATTGTGTTGGTATCGTCTTATTACTTGTTGTTGTATCGCTGAGATTTCGTACGTTTAGTATCTCAACGGTCACGCGGACTAAGCGGTAGCGAAGAACTCTCGCATACATTACGTCAGTCTTGTTTCGGTGTCTCGAGATCTATCGTCGAAATCAATGCGAATTGTTAAGTTTGTGAAATGATCGATTTTTCTCGGGGATTTGGATTATTGGAGATATTTATAGTGATCAAGGACGTATTCATGAGTTTTTATCGAATAGAGTGTCCTCAAAAGTGTCGACAAGTCCAATATCTCGAGAATTATTGTGTTGTTTTTTTTTTCTCCTTTCTTCGAGATTGACCTTGCTGTGAGCCTATGTTCTGCTCGGTATACTCTCTCTCGGAGAAATTGTTACTGTTGAAAAATACTTGTTCTGTCTCAGTTATTTATTGAATTTATTTTGATTGTTTTATTTATTTGATTATTTATTGAATTAATATTGACGAAGTCATGTTACCTGAGTATGGATTTAATTCTTTCGATGATATTATTTTATGACTGGAGTTTTTAAGAATTGATTTTATTTATCAATCTTTTATTATTAGACGAATTTTACGATAGGGCAATTTTACTTGCCGATGAATTTTAACGATAAAATTTATTTAATGGGGTCTAATTAAAATGTGACGATCTAGTAGTCGGTCTACCTATTTCCTTCCAGCTGACTACGATAATTATTAGTATCGAGAAATAAAAGTGATCTTCTCGTTCTGTATCTCAATCATCGAGCATTCGCGGTATTAGTTTTTTTTGAAATTTATGTGAGTGCGTTAGGAGTACAGTGAAGAATAACAGTGCGCGTGTGTTAGTGCGTCGAGTAAAAATTTGAGAGTCCTATCTGTGTGCGTGAGTACGACAGTCGAGATTTCGTACGCGTGAATTTTAAAGATCTTCGTAAACTCTTGATATTTCAAATTTTTTCTTTTCTTTCGCGAATTTATCGAGTTGTTCTAGTTCTGAGATAGTATCGTTTGTTTTCTCTTTTTCATATTTTTCTAATATTGCTACCGTTTAGTCGCATACCAATAAGACGGGTGACAGCTGATGTTCAAAGCTATTACTTTGGGTGATCAGCTGCGCGATTTAAGAGTTACCGGTTAACGAAATAGGTGATACTGTCGGGATTAATAAATAACCGTAGAAGATAACCGATTTTGTTGAACATTAAGTATAAAATTCGGAAACGTTATCGATGGCAACCACGATAGTGAGGAAGTTTCGAAAGTGAGCGAAGAATAAAGTAGTGATCGAATCGCGCTGAATAAAAACGATTATATAATTAGATGAAGGGATTCCATTCGCATTTAGCTATCGTTATCGTCATTTAGAGATTTTGTTAAAAAGAATTATGATGAGATAAATTAGAGAATTTTAATCGTTGACGAACTTTAATTTTCTTCGAGAAATCGGGAATTATCGGGTATTAACGATTGAGAATCATTTTGATTGTAAATATTATGACGATAGAAATACTTCGCGAGTAAGGATCCGGAAAATCTCATCAGGTAAACAAGTGACTCAGAATTTTAAGATAATTAGGGAATAATAATTTAAACCACTCTCGATTTTTGAAGGCAAAAAATTTTTTTTTTGTTTTGATCAAGTTTAAAATTGATATGATTCCGAGATTAAAGAGCGAAAGTGAGGAGAGGTTGAAGGACGATAAATACCGTCAGTCACCGTTTTCTCAAAGAGTTTTACCGCTCTACTTAGCATAATACTGGCTTCGAAAAATATCGGAAAAATAAGTGAAAGATTTACCGTTCATTATAATAAATTGTTTTGAAGTAGTTGCGTACTTTTGCTCGTGAGTTGAGAGAGAGATACAGACCGAGTGAAAGAGAAAGATAGAGATATTTGTTGACGATTGGAAGGTGTTCCAAAAATAATTCAAGAACTAATTATAAAGTAATTCTATGTTTTGTTTCGTGAGTGTTTGTCCTATTAGTTTCATGGTGTTGGTATGGATCAGGTTGGGATGAATTTGCTCGGTAATTTAATTAGAAAATTTTTTTTGAACTGATTTAGATTCCTGTTATTTTGTTTTAATTTCGATTCATTTATTTACAAGGAATTTGGTTTTTCTGGATTTTTCGAGCGTGTCAGTGCCTGGAACCAATAATTTCAAATAAACTGAAGTATCTTGCCTCTAAATAAAATTTTAAGAGCGAGGCGTCGGTCTTACACGGCCGGGTCGTCCTTTTTATAGGGGGGGAGGTGTTGTGACGTGGTAATTTTGCCCACGTCACTAAACGATTAAGTTTTGGCACGGCACGGGAAAGGAGCGTTCTTCGGCATCGAAGAATCTCTCTCGAGCAAATCCAGAAGGGCCAAATGCGAGCGTATTTACCGAATATTAATTTTATTTTGATTTAATTTTATTATTGTACGAGCGAGCGGCGGTTATCCACGATAATGTCGAGTCAAGGAAGGCTTAGGCGATTCAGAGAGGGGATATCGAAACGTCATCGAGTCGGAGAGCAGAGGGAAATTCAAATTTCGAGTTTCGCTGTTGAAGATCATCACGCGTGGGTCGCTAACTCCATGCCCTCACCCTCAGCTGTCTAACCTCAGGATGCGTCCATCAGCATCTAGAGATCGCCATATTCTCGTTGGAATAAGCCGAAGGCACAATTTCATCGTGTCGAAACATCGAAAGTACCGCTCAACCAAACATCGAAATTACCGCTCAGCATAATGTCAAACGTATCGGCTCAGCATATCGTCGGAATTCAAAATAATACGTTGAGGTCAGGTCGGCGAGAAAAGGTTCTTGAAAACTCTCGAATATTCTAGAACAAACGGTTGCGATTCTCGCGAGTAGGCTAAGGGTGGGGGGTTAGGACCCTGGTCCGCGTACTTGCTCTCGCGATAATGATCGAAGACTCGAGTTTTGGGCAGCAATGACGGAGGACGTCTTTTCTCGGGCCGTTGCCGTTCCTGATCAAGAATTCGACGCCGCCAGAATATCGATGGAGAGATTCGTGGTCTTTTCCGGATCTCGTCCTACGGAAACTGTAGTGGTGAGCCGTCGTTTCGCTCTTATTGGGTTTTTATCGTTTATCGTATCGTATTTACTCGCGAGTAACTTTTTGGAGAATTTTGTGATTAACGAGCGATATTGTTTCGGGGCACGCACGCGTTTGGAAAATTCTGGTTACGCCTTGTCTCGCGATTTTTATCTCTCGCGATTTGTCGTTGTCGTTTAATGAATTTGAATTGCCGAGAGGAATTCTATTATAATTTTGTCCAATCTCGAGATCCATAGTTTTAGTAATTTTTGTTATATAATTGTCGGTATCGATCGGGTCACATATCTTTAAAGTGCGTTAATGGCGAAATCCTTAGCGTTACGAAATTGTGTCTCGTGGGCGATCGAGCCGAATATTTTATAAAAACTGTTTTGTTGACGGTTAACGAAAAATTAATTGTGAGGATTGATTGATTATCGAAACTTCAGTAAAATTAAATGTAAATTTTATTATTATTTTCCGGAAAAATATTTTCATCCTTGTTCTTTGCTATTTAATAAATTTCAATTGTAATTCCGGATTTTCGTGTCTTGTGTGTGATTATTTTCTTAACTTGCCTAGACACGCCCCTCTACCAACTTGGTTAAACACTACAGCTACGACCGGGAAAACCTTTATTCGTTCTCGATAATTTCAAATAAAATTTGTCTAAGGTCATCTTAGGCTGGCGTCCAAGGAATTGTCGAGATCGGAATATTTTGTGCGACCGTTGGAAAAAGTCGTCACAACATATATATTACGAAATTTATTTTAAATCATCTTGTAGAAGTAAAATTAAAATAAAAAAACACCAGTTTTTGAGAGAAAAAAATTCTCTGGGGAATCGAACCATGGTCCTGCCATCACGAGTCCACTGCCTTACCCATTGGACCACACGTCACCTTGATATCTATTTAACTGAAATGATATTTAAGTTGTTCAACTATGATTTTTTTTTCTGTTTTAATTATTGATTATAACCTTCTGCCTAACTTGAATTCATTAATAATATCTCAAACCTCTTAAGGCAACAAACATGCTTGAATTTCGAAGTACATCAAATTTATTGGATTTTTTATATAGGTTAAGAAAACGACTCTCATCAGCTGTTAGTTCTTGGCGCGTGATCAGCCGTGTACGTTATGCGCATACCCAAGGCGTCCTTAAAACAGCAGCGCCGCTTGGAGGAACTACGTTTCGCCGACATTTTTGGGGCCACGCCAGAAGGCCAAGCTTGGAGCTATATAAAATTAGCCGCTCGATTTTGATTTTTGCATTTTTTTTAAATTTATAATGATTTTTTGTCGATAGTTTGTGATTGTTTGATTAATTAAAACGTTTGTTTGATCATATTTTTTATCAAACAAACGAAACAAAAAAGGGCGTTAAGTTAGCCGCAAATTTTTGAAATTTTATCTAATTTGATTTTTTCAAACGCCAATCGATTCGGAATCGTTTGTTTGAAACAAATAATATTATTTGAAGGTTTGTTTGATTGTTGTTTTTCCAAAAAATGAATAAATAAAATATTGGATCGTTGTAGCTTTTACACTAGATTCTAATATACCCTCGAGCATTGGCCGAAGCGGTTGAGTTTACTTTTCAGAGCAATCATGATCTCGATTGTGTATAAAAGAAGTGTACATCTATTTGATTTAAAAACATTGAATTATTTATATTACCAGGCTGGCATTAAAATTAGGCTGTGTCTAGTCGTCCGGACACCCGGACAAATACACGTCCGGTATTCGTCCGGATATTTGTCCAAAATGAGGTTATTTTTTTTTCAATTAATTTTTTTATAGTATGATGGTATATTGAAACTCCCTCCGAATATACACCTCGTAGCTATAAATGTCCGGACGAATAATCGCACGTAATTTGTCCGGATATACAATTTATAATGATTTTCGTATATCCGAACGAATAATCATACAGAATTCATCCGGGTATATAATGAATTACGTATCGACGAACGATTTCCAAGGGTTCTAATATGTATCCGGACGACTAATCGTACGTATTTCATACGGATACATAAGAAATAAAGGTATTTGCATGTATCCGGACGAGTAATCGCATGTAATTCGTCCGAAAATACAATTTATAATGGTTTCCGTATAGTATATCCGGACGAATACTCACAGGTAATTCATCCGAATATACAATTTCTGATAGTTGTTATATCTATCCGGATAACTAATCGTACGTAATTCATCCGGATATATGATGAATAAAGGTATTTGCATGTATCCGAACGAATAATCGCACGTGATTCGTCCGGATATACAATTTATGATAGTTGTTATAATAGTTGAACATGAGAAAAGAGTAGGGTGGGTTGGGGTCATCTTGCGGTTGTTTTTTGAATAGTTGGGCATGTGGAAATAGTAGGGTGGGTTTGAGTCATCTTGCGGTTGTTTTTTGAATAGTTGGACATGTGGAAATAATAGGGTGAGTTTGGGTCATCTTGCGATTGTTTTTTGAATAGTTGGACATGAGGAAATAGTAGGGTGGGTTTGGGTCATCTTGCGGTTGTTTCTTGAATAGTTGGACACGTGGAAATAGTAGGGTGCGTATGGGTCATCTTGCGGTTGTTTTTTGAATAGTTGGACATGAGGAAATAGTAGGGTGGGTTTGGGTCATCTTGCGGTTGTTTTTTGAATAGTTGGACATGTATTTGAATAGTTGGATAAAAATACTATTTCCACATGTCCAACTATTCAAAAAACAACCGCAAGATGACCCAAACCCACCCTACTATTTCCACATGCCCAACTATTCAAAAAACAACCGTAAGATGACCCAAACCCACCCTACTATTTCCTCATGTCCAACTATTCAAAAAACAGCCGCAAGATGACCCAAACCCACCCTACTATTTTCTCATGTCCAACTATTCAAAAAACAACCGCAAGATGACCCACACCCACCCTGCTATTTCCACGTGTCCAACTATTCAAGAAACAACCGCAAGATGACCCAAACCCACCCTACTATTTCCACATGTCCAACTATTCAAAAAATCGCAAGATGACCTAAACCCACCCTACTATTTCCTCATGTCCAACTGTTCAAAAAACAACCGCAAGATGACCCAAACCCACCCTACTATTTTCTCATGTCCAACTATTCAAAAAACAACGGCAAGATGACCCAAACCCACCCTACTATTTCCACATGCCCAACTATTCAAAAAACAACCGCAAGATGACCCAAACCCACCCTACTATTTCCACATGCCCAACTATTCAAAAAACAACCGCAAGATGACCCAAACTCACCCTACTATTTCCTCATGTCCAACTATTCAAAAAACAACCGCAAGATGACCCAAACCCACCCTACTATTTCCACATGTCCAACTATTCAAAAAACAACCGCAAGATGACTCAAACCCACCCTATTATTTCCACATGTCCAACTATTTAAAAAACAACCGCAAGATGACCCAAACCCACCCTACTATTTCCTCATGTCCAACTATTCAAAAAATCGCAAGATGACCCAAACCCACCCTACTATTTCCTCATGTCCAACTATTCAAAAAACAACCGCAAGATGACCCAAACCCACCCTACTATTTTCTCATGTCCAACTATTCAAAAAACAACGGCAAGATGACCCAAACCCACCCTACTATTTCCACATGTCCAACTATTTAAAAAACAACCGCAAGATGACCCAAACCCACCCTACTATTTCTTCATGCCCAACTATTCAAAAAACAACCGCAAGATAACCCAAACCCACCCTACTATTTCCTCATGTCCAACTCTTATAACAACTGTCATAAATTGTATATCCGGACGACTTACGTGCGATTATTCGTTTGGATACATGCAAATACCTTTATTCATCATATATCCGGATGAATTACGTACGATTAGTCGTCCGGATACATATTAGAACCCTTGGAAATCGTTCGTCGATACGTAATTCATTATATATCCGGATGAATTCTGTACGATTATTCGTTCGGATATACGAAAATCATTATAAATTGTTTATCCGGACGAATTACGTACGATTATTCGTCCGGATATTTATAGCTACGAGGTGTATATTCGGAGGGAGTTTCAATATACCATCATACTATAAAAAAATTAATTGAAAAAAAAATAACCTCATTTTGGACAAATATCCGGACGAATACCGGACGCATATTTGTCCGGGTGTCCGGACGACTAGACACAGCCTAATTTTAATGCTAGCCTGGTAATAGAAATAATTCAATGTTTTTAAATCGAATAGATGTACACATTTTTTATAAACAATCGAGATCATGATTGCTCTGAAAAGTAAACTCAACCGCTTCGGCCAATGCTCGAGGTTATATTGGAGTCCAGTGTAAAAGCTACAATGATCCAATATTTTATTTATTCATTTTTTGGAAAAACAACAATCAAACAAACGTTCAAACAATATTATTTGTTTCAAACAAACGATTCCGAATCGATTGGCGTTTGAAAAAATCAAATTAGACAAAATTTCAAAAATTTGCGGCTAACTTAACGCCCTTTTTTGTTTCGTTTGTTTGATAAAAAATATGATCAAACAAACATTTTAATTAATCAAACAATCACAAACTATCGACAAACAATCATTATAAATTTAAAAAAAATGCAAAAGTCAAAATCGAGCGGCTAATTTTATATAGCTCAAGCTTGGACTCCTTCCGTATAGTCTCCATGGTATGCGCAGTGGACTTGCGCAGTGCATGCATGTGGGATCAGCTGTAGCTGTAGCAGTCGGCAACCGATCAATCAACAAACCTACATTTTACAATATCAAGAGACTCGGTACAAGTCTCGGGACAAGTACATTGACAGCTCTGTCGTCTGCTGTCCCGAGGCTCGCCGAGACTATAGGTTTGTTCGTGCTAGCTGCACTTTCTGCACTTTCTACACTTTTTTTTGGAATTTATATTACTATATATTACAAAAGTGTAGAAAGTGCAGCTAGCACGAACAAACCTAATGTGTGTCTGATCTAAGTATATATATACCCCTTGTCTCATCGTTCACACGTCTGTTTACGATCATCGGTCTTCTGTCACATCGTTCACGTCGACTAAATCATCATTTTTGTTCATCGATTGTCTAAATTCATTCATCGTCTGTCTAAATAATAAAATGTCCGGGAAACAGTGCAAGATGTGTGAATTCGATTTAAAATATTTATGTTATGTGAGTTTTGTGAAAACAGTGCGGGTTTTGTTACTCCTATGGCAATCGGTTCGCGAGTGTTTGTTAATATATAAAGTATAGTGTTGGGCAATGTCTCCTTGTATAAACACTTTGACTTTCCGCTATTTGTGACAATTTTGTTGCAATCCTTGTTTTAAATGTAAATTTCGGAAAAACAATTTTTTGAGGTTCAGTGATATATATAGAAGAGTCAAAAACTTTAGATGTCTGTGTGTTGATAAACGGCGAATGCGAATTTGTGTATATATTAAAGTTATTTTGATGTTCAGTGGAAAAAAAAGTGTTACGCATTGAATTTATACGATAAAATTATACATGTGTCAAAAATATTTATAAATGTTTTGATTACACAACTGCGAGAAAAATAAGTTCGTTAACCTATAACTTCGAATTTTCTTTTTAATCAGAAATTTTATTTCTTAATAAGGCAAGAATACGCAAATATTGTATATATGTTGATGAATTCAAATAAACAACCGAAAACTTTAATCAAATGAATGTGTGCTATTTAGATTTATTGTGTCATCATTATTTTAATAAGTTATCATATTTTTCTTTATTCAGTTTGGTTGTGTCTTTCGGTCCCTTTTTTTATCTCATTGGTATGCATATACCAAGATCAAGGATCCATACCAAGTTTCATCATTTTATTGGACAATATATGTGCTGTGTATTTCTACTTCTTTGCTTTGACTGCGGCAACATGAATTGAAAAATTTGTTACAAAAAGTAATTTCTCGCCCATTTATGGATGGGATAAAATGTCTGTCATTGTGACGCAATGGGTACATCCGAACTTTAAGACAGTTTATGGCCCAGTGTATGCTAAGTTATTTTCTGCTTCGGTTGTGGCATAATAAATTCAAAAAGTTGTTTCAAAAAGTCTTCGGGTAATCTTTTTCTGATGGTATCAAAATTTGTATCATTGAGATGCAGCGGGCACCGAAAAAGTTTAACAACCTTATGAAGTGACATATATGCTGAGTATTTCCACTTTTTGTCTGTGATTGTGGTATTATTAATTGAAAAATTCATTACATAAAGTCTTCGGCTGCTCATTTATTGATGCGATCAAACTTTTTGTCTGCGAATCGCCATGGAAACATCCAAAATTTCTGATTTTTTTTAGACCCAATGTGCGCTATGTTCTTTCACTTTTCTTCATTAGGTGTGTCATAATAAATTTCAAAAAGTTGTTTCATGAAGTCTTCAGGTGCTCTTTTTATGATAGTATCAAAATTTGTATCATAGGAATGCAACGGATACCTGCGAATTTTGAAATTTCTGTGAAGCGGCATGTGTGCCAAGTATTTCCACTTTTCGGCTCTGACTGTGGCATATGGATTGTAAAATTTGTTACAAATGTCTTTAGCTGCTCATTTCTGAATAGGATCGAAATTGCTGTCTTCTAAACCCATTGGATACATTGAACAATTTTGAATTCTTTTGGGCTTGTAGAGCGCTGTGTTTTTTTGCTTCCCCTCTTTAGTTTTGGTATAATAAATTTAAAAAGTTGTTTCAAAAAGTCTTCGGATACTCTTTTCCTGATAGTATCAAAATGTAGATAATTGGACTACAGCGGATACCTGCAAACTTTGAAAATTTTGTGAAGCGACATGTGTGCTAAGTATTTCCACTTCTCATCTTTGATTGTGGTATTATGAATTTAAAAAATTGTTACAAAAAGTATATCGGATGCACATTTTTGGATGGGATAAAAATTTCGGGCTTCAGAACGCAACGGATATATCCAAAATTTTTCAATTTTGTTGGATTAAATGGGCGTCATATTTTTTCACTCTTCCACATTAATTTTGGCAAAATAAATAAAAAAAATTTGTTTCAGAAAGTCTTTGGGTGCTCTTTTTCTGATAATATCAAAATATGTATCATTGGCATGCAGCGGATGCCTACAAACTTTGAAAGTTTCGTGAAGCGACATGTGTGCTAAGTATTTTCCATGTTGGGCTCCGATTTGGCATCATAAATTGAAACATTTTTATTTTAAAAAATTCCTTCTATGGTTGCTCTGGTTCTGATGGCATCGATATTTGCGCGAAGCTAATGCAACTGATACAACTATCCTCATTCCATTCTCTGAATAACTCACTCCATTTTCTTGGGCAGGATCCTGGTTTGAATTTATCTACTTCGTCCAATATATTGTTTCGAAGTACCCATAACATACTATTTGATCTTTTTGAAATTCCATTAGAATATGAGAATAACTGTCACCTCTGATTCTCATGGTATTGACTTCTTCAATGGTATTGACAAATATCATGTTAATATATTATATTGGTTGTGGCATAATGAATTCAAAAAGTGGTTTCAAAAAGTCTTCGGGTCCTTTTTTTCTATCAGTATCAAAATTTGTTTCATGGGAGTGTAGCCGATACCTACAAATTTTCAACATTTTGTGAAACGACATGTGCGCCAAATATTTCCACTTTCTGTCTCTGATTGTGGCATTATGAATTGAAAAATTTATTACAAAAACTCTTTGGCTGCTCATTTTTGGATGGGATTAAAATTTCTGTCCTCGGAACGCAATAGATGCATCCAAATTTTCTGAACTTTGTTGTGCCTAAAGTGCACTATGTTTTTTCACTTTTCCACTTTAGTTGTGGCATAATAAATTTAAAAAGTTGTTTCAGAAAGTTTTCGGGTGCTCTTCTTCTGATAGTATCAAAATTTGTATCATTGGAATGTAGCTGATATCTACAAACTTTGAACATTTTGTGAAGAGGAGACATGTGTGGTAAATATTTCCACTTTTTAGCTCTGATTATAGTATTATAAATTGAAAAAGTTTTATTCCAAAAGTTTTCCTCTACGGTCGCTCTGGTTTTGATGGTATCAAAATTTGCTCAAAGCTAATGTGACTAATACAACTAAATTCACTGCATTCTCTTGGGTACGATCCTGGTCTGAGTTTGTCCGCTTTGTTCAATATATTGCTTTGGAGTTTCCATAACATACTATTTGAACTTTTCTATGTTCAATGATAATATTGAAATAGTTGTAACTTTTTATTTTCATGATAGTAACTTCTTCAATGCTATTGAAAAAAAAATCATGATTCCACCTTGTTAATAAAAGTAAGAATGAAAAAATGCGTGAACTTTTTTCACAATAGATTCGATATGTTTTCTCTAAACATACGTGAAACTGGTTTTTTATATTATCATGAATCAAAAATGAAAAATTTCGAAAAAAATCTCCATTTTTATCAACAAGCTGCAATAAGCGTAATATTTTTTACCACAAATCTACAAATATAACAAGGAGATACTGCTATTTAATATGTTTATTTGATAAACACAAATTCAAGTAGCTATAAATTCTATGGAAAAGTTCTAACTGCTCTAATCTTGCCCTCAAAAGCTTTGTAAATTTTTGTATCAGACTCCCAGTTCCCGACTTATTTTAGCCTGATTCCAGAAGGGTAAATCGAAATGTCAAAAAAATTTGACTTGCTCGAGAATAAAAAAAATGCCAAATTGAAAATTCCAAAACACGTTTCCCTTTATTTCATGGGGAAAAAACCTGACTCGAAGTAGAAGGGGTCAGGGTTTGGAAACGAAAAAGCGATAATTTCCCAATATAATCTTTTTCTAATCTATATAAATCGAGATGTTTGAAAAGAACGAGAAAAAACGAATCATGTCATGCATAAAAATTCCCCTCGGGGAAAAAACCTGGACAAGTACATTTGTTGACCCCCATTCCCATATTTTTCCACGAATATACATACACTACAAAAACTTTTTCTCGCAAAAATCCCTGAAAAAATCAAATTCTATCAAAAAGTAAGAAAAGTGATCACTCTCAAAAAATGTATCACACAAAACAAAATGAGTTAATCCTCGCGAAAATAAGCTAAGGTTAGATTTCGCAAAAAGTTGGAAAATAAATAATTGAGCTATACTAAAATATATATAGCCAGCAAGTACGGGAGGCTTTATCGTGTGACATAAAATCTTCAAATAATGTTGAATGTTGATAGAGAAAAGATAGCTCACTTGGAAAAATTATTAAGATTATTATAAAATAGCAAAAATCCCCTCCCAGGGAAAAAAACCTGGACAAGTACATTGGTGGTCCCTCGTTTCCCTATAATATCACAAAAAATCCAAAACCCCACTTAATTTTTTTTTAATGTTTACTAATTTTATTCATATCCCGGAGGGAAACCAACCATATAGATCACGAAATATCCGGCCAAAAAACCAAACTTCATAATAAATTTTACTTTGAATTTATTTCCACAGAACAAAACAGGAATCAAAACATGAAAAAATCAGCGTAATCAAGATGAGAAAAATACCACTTTTAATTGGTATGTAAGAAGTATCAATAGTATAGAAAAAAATGAAAAAAGGTCACCATCTAAGTTACGTGCAGCAATAAAATTTATGATATCAGTACTAGGACAAGTATTTCTTTGGTGACTGAGAAGATATCAAGATGGAAGTACCGGCAACGTAGGGCATGCAGTTGGTGCATTGCTTCTGGGATCTCCTAAGTCGAGTAGCTGCTTTTGTTTTGGCTATGGCGCGACCAATGTTGCCAGATAGTATTTACTTGTATGACCTAATGAAACAACATTGCCTGCGCCGTGGCTAAAACAACGAAAAACATTCAGAAACCAGTCGAAAACTCGACACACAAACGCAGGAACAGGAAGTTTCGCATAAGATCCCGTACTTTTGTAATGTTAAAAAAAGACTTTAATTTATGTCCATACATGATAGCACAGTTTTGTTTGATTGGTAATAATTTGATGAACGTTCACCACCGTACGTTGAGCGTATACGCACAGAGTACTTGTCCGGCCCATAACTTTTTATTTGATTTTTACTTGAATAAGCAATTTTAATAAATAATATAATATAATATATATAATAATATAATATAATAATATGAATAAAATTAGTAAACATTAAAAAAAAATTAAGTGGGGTTTTGGATTTTTTGTGATATTATAGGGAAACGAGGGACCACCAATGTACTTGTCCAGGTGTTTTTCCCCGGGAGGGGATTTTTGCTATTTGATATCACTTCTTTTTTCGATAGTATTTTCATATAGTTCGCTTTATATAGACTCCAATGGAGTCTGTATATAACAAAAAAACTTACAACGTGTTTGCATCATTACATCATCGATTTATTTCAATGACAGGAATCAGTACTGTTCACTCTACTAATTCGACATAAGAGAATGAGACAGATTTTCTACCATAAATTCATTGTTATTGAGGTTTTTTCAATATAGGAGCGTTTCGTTCCTGTGATAAGAAAAAAAGTTATAATATTTTTAAAAGAGTTAACTACAGACTCGAGATATTTTCGAGATGTTAGTAATTCGTTGATAGGTTATTATTCGATTATAGCTTGGCAGGAAGGTATTATAGAAGAGACCTCAAGTACCAGTTTTTTCCCCAAGGCACAAATTCAGAAAATTAAACACTTTATCATGAGCTTTCAAGTTGTGTATTAAAATAAGTCATTCAGGGGCGAAAAGGCAGCTAGGATATTAGCAATTTCGGTCTAAGCTATAAATAGACAATTATATTTAACTTTATTGTCAGAAGGAGCCTCAGAATTATTATTCTTTCAAAGATGAAATGACGCAAGATTATGATGCATCATCCTTGGCTTACAAATTGTTTTATAAAACATAGAAAAAAAATGAGATTAAAAAAAAAATTCGGCCGAAATACTTGACGAGTGTTTTTTTTTTACTTAATTCACATAATGTATCAGTCATGGTGACAACCTCGCCAACTATTTCGGCCGAAATTCTTTTTCATCTAATTTTTTTTCGTTTGCAATCTTTTTTTTGCTTCGGACTCTTATTGGTACAGAGTTTTTATTTTCATTCTGGTTGGTAAAACAACTGCATTTTCGAACTTGATTCTTTTCTCTATCAACATTCAACATTATTTGAAGATTTTATGTCACACGATAAAGCCTCCCGTACTTGCTGGCTATATATATTTTAGTATAGCTCAATTATTTATTTTCCAACTTTTTGCGAAATCTAACCTTAGCTTATTTTCGCGAGGATTAACTTATTTTGTTTTGTGTGATACATTTTTTGAGAGTGATCACTTTTCTTACTTTTTGATAGAATTTGATTTTTTCAGGGATTTTTGCGAGAAAAAGTTTTTGTAGTGTATGTATATTCGTGGAAAAATATGGGAATGGGGGTCAACAAATGTACTTGTCCAGGTTTTTTTCCCGAGGGGAATTTTTATGCATGACATGATTCGTTTTTTCTCGTTCTTTTCAAACATCTCGATTTATATAGATTAGAAAAAGATTATATTGGGAAATTATCGCTTTTTCGTTTCCAAACCCTGACCCCTTCTACTTCGAGTCAGGTTTTTTCCCCATGAAATAAAGGGAAACGTGTTTTGGAATTTTCAATTTGGCATTTTTTTTATTCTCGAGCAAGTCAAATTTTTTTGACATTTCGATTTACCCTTCTGGAATCAGGCTAAAATAAGTCGGGAACTGGGAGTCTGATACAAAAATTTACAAAGCTTTTGAGGGCAAGATTAGAGCAGTCAGAACTTTTCCATAGAATTTATAGCTACTTGAATTTGTGTTTATCAAATAAACATATTAAATAGCAGTATCTCCTTGTTATATTTGTAGATTTGTGGTAAAAAATATTACGCTTATTGCAGCTTGTTGATAAAAATGGAGATTTTTTTCGAAATTTTTCATTTTTGATTCATGATAATATAAAAAACCAGTTTCACGTATGTTTAGAGAAAACATATCGAATCTATTGTGAAAAAAGTTCACGCATTTTTTCATTCTTACTTTTATTAACAAGGTGGAATCATGATTTTTTTTTCAATAGCATTGAAGAAGTTACTATCATGAAAATAAAAAGTTACAACTATTTCAATATTATCATTGAACATAGAAAAGTTCAAATAGTATGTTATGGAAACTCCAAAGCAATATATTGAACAAAGCGGACAAACTCAGACCAGGATCGTACCCAAGAGAATGCAGTGAATTTAGTTGTATTAGTCACATTAGCTTTGAGCAAATTTTGATACCATCAAAACCAGAGCGACCGTAGAGGAAAACTTTTGGAATAAAACTTTTTCAATTTATAATACCATAATCAGAGCTAAAAAGTGGAAATATTTACCACACATGTCTCCTCTTCACAAAATGTTCAAAGTTTGTAGATATCAGCTACATTCCAATGATACAAATTTTGATACTATCAGAAGAAGAGCACCCGAAAACTTTCTGAAACAACTTTTTAAATTTATTATGCCACAACTAAAGTGGAAAAGTGAAAAAACATAGTGCACTTTAGGCACAACAAAGTTCAGAAAATTTGGATGCATCTATTGCGTTCCGAGGACAGAAATTTTAATCCCATCCAAAAATGAGCAGCCAAAGAGTTTTTGTAATAAATTTTTCAATTCATAATGCCACAATCAGAGACAGAAAGTGGAAATATTTGGCGCACATGTCGTTTCACAAAATGTTGAAAATTTGTAGGTATCGGCTACACTCCCATGAAACAAATTTTGATACTGATAGAAAAAAAGGACCCGAAGACTTTTTGAAACCACTTTTCGAATTCATTATGCCACAACCAATATAATATATGAACATGATATTTGTCAATACCATTGAAGAAGTCAATACCATGAGAATCAGAGGTGACAGTTATTCTCATATTCTAATGGAATTTCAAAAAGATCAAATAGTATGTTATGGGTACTTCGAAACAATATATTGAACGAAGTAGATAAATTCAAACCAGGATCCTGCCCAAGAAAATGGAGTGAGTTATTCAGAGAATGGAATGAGGATAGTTGTATCAGTTGCATTAGCTTCGCGCAAATATCGATGCCATCAGAACCAGAGCAACCATAGAAGGAATTTTTTAAAATAAAAATGTTTCAATTTATGATGCCAAATCGGAGCCCAACATGGAAAATACTTAGCACACATGTCGCTTCACGAAACTTTCAAAGTTTGTAGGCATCCGCTGCATGCCAATGATACATATTTTGATATTATCAGAAAAAGAGCACCCAAAGACTTTCTGAAACAAATTTTTTTTATTTATTTTGCCAAAATTAATGTGGAAGAGTGAAAAAATATGACGCCCATTTAATCCAACAAAATTGAAAAATTTTGGATATATCCGTTGCGTTCTGAAGCCAGAAATTTTTATCCCATCCAAAAATGTGCATCCGATATACTTTTTGTAACAATTTTTTAAATTCATAATACCACAATCAAAGATGAGAAGTGGAAATACTTAGCACACATGTCGCTTCACAAAATTTTCAAAGTTTGCAGGTATCCGCTGTAGTCCAATTATCTACATTTTGATACTATCAGGAAAAGAGTATCCGAAGACTTTTTGAAACAACTTTTTAAATTTATTATACCAAAACTAAAGAGGGGAAGCAAAAAAACACAGCGCTCTACAAGCCCAAAAGAATTCAAAATTGTTCAATGTATCCAATGGGTTTAGAAGACAGCAATTTCGATCCTATTCAGAAATGAGCAGCTAAAGACATTTGTAACAAATTTTACAATCCATATGCCACAGTCAGAGCCGAAAAGTGGAAATACTTGGCACACATGCCGCTTCACAGAAATTTCAGAATTCGCAGGTATCCGTTGCATTCCTATGATACAAATTTTGATACTATCAGAAAAAGAGCACCTGAAGACTTCATGAAACAACTTTTTGAAATTTATTATGACACACCTAATGAAGAAAAGTGAAAGAACATAGCGCACATTGGGTCTAAAAAAAATCAGAAATTTTGGATGTTTCCATGGCGATTCGCAGACAAAAAGTTTGATCGCATCAATAAATGAGCAGCCGAAGACTTTATGTAATGAATTTTTCAATTAATAATACCACAATCACAGACAAAAAGTGGAAATACTCAGCATAACTTAGCATACACTGGGCCATAAACTGTCTTAAAGTTCGGATGTACCCATTGCGTCACAATGACAGACATTTTATCCCATCCATAAATGGGCGAGAAATTACTTTTTGTAACAAATTTTTCAATTCATGTTGCCGCAGTCAAAGCAAAGAAGTAGAAATACACAGCACATATATTGTCCAATAAAATGATGAAACTTGGTATGGATCCTTGATCTTGGTATATGCATACCAATGAGATAAAAAAAGGGACCGAAAGACACAACCAAACTGAATAAAGAAAAATATGATAACTTATTAAAATAATGATGACACAATAAATCTAAATAGCACACATTCATTTGATTAAAGTTTTCGGTTGTTTATTTGAATTCATCAACATATATACAATATTTGCGTATTCTTGCCTTATTAAGAAATAAAATTTCTGATTAAAAAGAAAATTCGAAGTTATAGGTTAACGAACTTATTTTTCTCGCAGTTGTGTAATCAAAACATTTATAAATATTTTTGACACACGTATAATTTTATCGTATAAATTCAATGCGTAACACTTTTTTTTCCACTGAACATCGAAATAACTTTAATATATACACAAATTCGCATTCGCCGTTTATCAACACACAGACATCTAAAGTTTTTGACTCTTCTATATATATCACTGAACCTCAAAAAATTGTTTTTCCGAAATTTACATTTAAAACAAGGATTGCAACAAAATTGTCACAAATAGCGGAAAGTCAAAGTGTTTATACAAGGAGACATTGCCCAACACTATACTTTATATATTAACAAACACTCGCGAACCGATTGCCATAGGAGTAACGAAACCCGCACTGTTTTCACAAAACTCACATAACATAAATATTTTAAATCGAATTCACACATCTTGCACTGTTTCCCGGACATTTTATTATTTAGACAGACGATGAATGAATTTAGACAATCGATGAACAAAAATGATGATTTAGTCGACGTGAACGATGTGACAGAAGACCGATGATCGTAAACAGACGTGTGAACGATGAGACAAGGGGTATATATATACTTAGATCAGACACACATTAGGTTTGTTCGTGCTAGCTGCACTTTCTACACTTTTGTAATATATAGTAATATAAATTCCAAAAAAAAGTGTAGAAAGTGCAGAAAGTGCAGCTAGCACGAACAAACCTATAGTCTCGGCGAGCCTCGGGACAGCAGACGACAGAGCTGTCAATGTACTTGTCCCGAGACTTGTACCGAGTCTCTTGATATTGTAAAATGTAGGTTTGTTGATTGATCGGTTGCCGACTGCTACAGCTACAGCTGATCCCACATGCATGCACTGCGCAAGTCCACTGCGCATACGCACTGCGCACGCCGGAAGTGACCTTAATTTTATTTGATTAAAAAATAAGGAGTGACCACTAAATGTTTAAATTACACCATTAATCACCACCTAACGATTATCTTCAATTTAAAATTAATTAGAACACGATTGGTTGATTAATAACTTATTTACCCGGCTAGATCCCGCCTACTGGTCGCTAATAGTTTTTTCAAATTATTTAATAATCTATTGACCACTAAACGTTACAACTCGATTATTTGTGACCACCTAACGATTCTACATCGATTTCGCTTTTTGTTTAATCGATTGGACGAAAAATAAAAAATGTTCGGCTAACTTCGACTCAAAATTTAATTATTTAATTAAAAAATAACTAATGACTACTAAACATTTTAATTACGCCACCAGTGACCACTAGACGAATACTGAAAGATATGATTAATAAAAAATTAATAAAATTAAAGTTATCCGGCTAACTTTATGGAGGTCTAACTCAGTGGAGGTGCTTTCTTTCATTAGTTAACGATATCGTTAGCCGTATTTAACGACAGTGTCGCTATGAGCGATTCTGTAACGCCAAGTTATCGATGGTTGTCGCTAGAGAGCGTCGTTATATACGTAGCGAAAAGTGTCGTAAACTTAACCTCTGTGAATTTGGCCGACTGATTTTGGATTTCTGAGTTTTTGTTTATGTCAATCGTTTGTCGGATTATTGTCGGTGATTGTCGGATCAAAATCGACGTTTGTCGGAAATTAGTTAAATAGAAAAATTAAAAACAAAAATCCGTGTGAAGTTACCCGATTTTTTTCAATTTTGAGATATCATAAATTTTCAAACGCCTAATCAATGCGCAATCGTTTGTCGGATACGAGTTTCATAATTAAAAAGTTTGTCGGATGTTTGTTCATTAGAAAAATATAAAAAAAACATTTTATGTGAAGTCAGTCGATTTTTCTCAAATTGTAAGATATTACACATTTTCTAAAGCCTAATCGAAGCGTGATCGTTTATCGGATACTAATTTTATAATTAAAAAGTTTGTCGGATGTTTGTTCATTATAAAAATATTAAAAAAACATTTTATGTGAAGTCAGCCGATTTTTTTCAAATTATTTTTTGCTTACCTTAAATTTTAGTTTCACGGAGGCTTTGGCATAGATATATTTATAGATATATCTATATATTTGCATATATAAATATTTTATATATATTATATAATAAACCGGATATATTATATATATTATATATTAAACCGGATTTTGGTTTAGAGTGAAAAACTATTTTTTTTTTGAAAATACAAGATTAAAGAAGATAAATGCCGCTCCATTCGAGTCTTTAAGCTTCGTAGAGCTTCAGATAAAAAATCACTTTTTAAAAATTTCTACAGCTATCAAATTTCTTTATATTGAGTTCAAATTTGTAGGTTCGTCTTTTTTTATATTTTTATATTTTTTTTCAGATAAAAAATCACTTTTTAAAAATTTCAAATATTTCTACAGCCATCAAATTTTTTTATATTGAGTTCAAATTTGGAGGATCGTCTTTTTTTAGAACCTACTTTCTTGAAAAAAATCGGCAGCCAAATCGCTGACCCAAGCGCGCAGGCTGCGGTTGAAATGTAATAGATCTGCCCATATATAAGCTCTACGAAGCTTAAAGACTCGAATGGAGCGGCATTTCTCTTCTTTAATCTTGTATTTTCAAGAAAAAAATATTTTTTCACTCTAAACCAAAATCCGGTTTATTATATAATATATATAATATATATCCAGTTTATTATATAATATATATAATATCCGGTTTATTATATAATATATATAATATATATATTGTAACGACTTTTTCCCGGAAAGTCGAACAAAATACCTCATTCTCGATAACTCTGGGCGCCAGTTTAAGATATTTCTTAAATAAATTTTATTCGAATTTATCGAGAACAAGATTTTTAGATTCTCCCGGTCGTAGCTGTAATTTTGAATCTAGGTGGTAGAGGGGCGAGGTCAGACACTTGCACAAAATAAGTTCACATTACTAAGTCGATATCCGGAATTACAATAGAAATTTTATTTTAAAACAATCCATGAAAAATGAGATTATAAATGGAGTTTTTGTATTATTTTCCGGAAAAATATTTAGTATAAAGTTAATTCTCTCTACATAAATTATACCATAATCCATCTATTCTTGTCGGTAATTAAATTATATAATATTTTTAATTTCTTTCCATTTTCATTTATTAACCGTCAATAAAATAAAAAATTGCAACGAATAAATAATATTATCAAGAATTAATCGACAAATTATACAATAGAAATTCGGAGAGCCACGCTCTACGAATTTCTTTTCCTTCAAAAAGATTAACTCTTGATAAATTTAATACATAATTTTCTTATAATTAAGGACTCTCGTTGAACGAATAAATATCAAGTTTGAATTCCTCTCGGCAATTCTAAAATTCTACAACGGAACGTACGGCAGATTTTATATCGCGATTAAACGTATCATACAACAAATTCATATCAAACGCGAACGTACCCCGAAACAATATCGCTCTTTTTAACTTCAATAATTCGTCACAATATTCACGTCAATTTTTAGAGCTCTTTCAATACAACAAAATTACACAAAACGATATTAAAAGCGAGACGACGGCTCACCGCTATAGTTTCAGTAGTAATAAATCCGGAAAAAGACCACGGATATTTCTTCTCGATAATTCCGGCTACGTCGATTTCTTGTACAGGGTTGGCGACGGCTCGATAGAAAACGTCAGGCTCCGTTGAAGTTCAATACGAAAAAGTCCCCGATAAATTACGGAAACGCGATTTTATAGTTTTGGGTCCTAGCCCCCCACCCTTTGCCTACTCGCGGAAATCTAGAATCTTCTCGATTTTTCGCCTCTTTTCCAACTCGCAAATTCGAATTTCGATTTAGCGCTACGCTGGCGAACGTTGACCCTTGCCAGCCGAGATTTTCCGAAGACTTCCGATGCTGTTAGACGCACCTCTTGAGATTAGACAGCTCCGGGTGATGGCTTCGAGCTAGCGACCACTCTCGATATGATTCTCGCGTTCCATCGATGACAACTTTGACTGACCTTGACGACCTATGCCTTCCCTCACAGACGATACGACGATACCGACGACCAGAATATTCTCGATGTTTTTCCTCGCTCTTTCTCTCGATGTCTCGTGACTGTCGCTCGCTCGTATAAAATAAAATAATCAAAAATAAAATTAATATCAGGAAATACGCTCGCATTTGACTCTTTTATTATTTTCTCGAGAGTAATTCGTCTTCGAAACCTCACGTTTCCTCCCGTGCCGTGCCAATTATTATCTTTTCGTGATGTGAACAAAATTACCACGTCACAATATATACCAATATATAGATATATCTATGCCAAAGCCGTTGTGAAACCAAAATTTAAGGTAAGCAAAAAATAATTTGAGAAAAATCGGCTGGCTTCACATAATGAACAAACATCTGACAAACTTTTAAATTATAAAATTAGTATCCGACAAGCGATCACGCTTCGATTAGGCTTTGGAAAATGTGTAATATCTTACAATTTGAAAAAAATGCGCTGACTTCACATAACATGTTTTTTTAAATATTTCTCTAATGAACAAACATCCGACAAACTTTTTAATTATAAAATTAGTAACCGACAAACGATCGCGCTTCGATTAGGCTTTGGAAAATGTGTAATATCTTACAATTTGAGAAAAATCGGCTGACTTCACATAAAATGTTTTTTTAATATTTTTCTAATGAACAAACATCCGACAAACTTTTTAATTATGAAACTCGTATCCGACAAACGATTGCGCTTTGATTAGGCGTTTGAAAATTTATGATATCTCAAAATTGAAAAAAATCGGCTAACTTCACACGGATTTTTGTTTTTAATTTTTCTATTTAACTAATTTCCGACAAACGTCGATTTTGATCCAACAATCACCGACAAGAACCCGACAAACGATTGTCATAAACAAAAATTCGGAAATCCAAAATTAGTCGGCCAAATTCACAGAGGTGTAAACTTATCGATTTTTTCCGCTAGCGACAAAAACGTGCATGCTATTTGCGTTACAACGTGAACGGCACATGGCGCTGCGAACGCAATTCTAGCGTTATTCTAGCGTCACTTGGCCAGAGACTAGGAGGGAGATCTCCGAAGACGGGGTTTTTGGGGCGGCAATAGTAAGGGCGCTATTTCGTAGCGGTCAACTCGGGAAGCATGAGTTTATCCTACGGAACTCGGCCAAGCCTGCAGATTCTTACTCTACTGCAAACGGTCGATATAACAGGCTTATCCTACGCAATCCGGCAGAGTTCATATTTTTATCCCATTCAGCTCGGCCAATACGACCGAGGTGGATGGGATAAAAATATGGTGGGACCGACCAATGCTCCTGCGATGGGTTACTTTTTTAATTTTTTTTTCTTGCATTGAACCAATATTATGAATTTCATACCGTTCTCCATTGTCTGCATTCTCGATAAATTTCCGTACTCTATTTTTTAGTTTTATATTTATGCTCAGTATACTATATACAGTACAATAATCATTTAGCGACGAAGTAGCGTTTTTTTTTGCAGCATCTCCAAAATAGGCACTAGGCAAATGAATTATTACTATGGTTGAACACTTATTAATAAACAATCTATTTAGTTCAATAAATTTCGAATAATTTTCTAACTTGTTTGCGTCTCAATTCTAATATCTGTGGATTCGATGCAAATTTCCACGTATTCTCAAAAGCTGTGAGCGACTCGTTAAAAAAAGGACGTAATTTTGCTATGCCTCTATATATAACGGCTGGTGGCAGAAGGTTGTCGAAGAGGAGATGGGAGAAAAAAACAAGGCGATTAGATGAAGCGCACAATATATTCTTTGTGTTTTATTTTTAATTTTCCGAACATGTTACATAACGATAACATTAATTATAGAAAAAAGTAAAGAAATGAAAGAGTGTAAATTGTACCTACAATTCAATAAAGCCAAACTGATTCTCCTGCAACGTATTGATGAAAACAACGTTTTTAATTTAACATCCTGTTTTCTGCGACTTCCTTAAGCAACAACGACTTAATTGACGCAACATGTATTTTTATTCAATGCGTAAATGAAAGTAGCTTCGTCTGCAGTAAATTCAACTCAAATAATTTGAATTGCTCAAGCCAAAAAGTTTTTTTAATAGTGTAAGATCTTTGAAGTGTAAACAAACTATGGACACAAAAAAATAATATGTAAACAGCGCGTATAAAGGAACGTTAGCTCGACCAAAACAAAGAGCTGAAAGCACACAATCCCCTCTTACCAGTGCTTTAGTACAACAATAAGAGACGTTGATGAAAGACGCTGTACTGAAATAAGTTTCACTTCGCACGTTCATTGCATAATCTGAATTATTTAAAGTAAATGCTTATGGTTTATGCCAAAATATTATTGATTTTTTTAATCCAAATTAATTATGGGGAATAAAAAAAAAGGCAGAATCACTGATTTTTGTCAATACAAAGGTTGCCAAAACGGGCGTTTTACAACGAATTCGCGTTTGTATTATTTTCCAGCAGCGAATGATCCTCGGTATGATTATTGGATACAACATACAGGTATCGTATATTACTTATTATATTAAAAAAAATATATACAGAAAAGCTTTTACTTGACTATTCAATATAGATACTTGTAAAAAATCGAAAGCGTTCGGCGCTCCAACAACCACAGTATTTTTTACAGGTTAATATGTAGAATTTTTCAACGATTAGTGCTCGTTAGAAGTCCCTTGGCTATTTTTTGCATTTTTCCTCTATTATGCGTTTATCTGATTTTAATTTCGTACAAAAGTTCAATTTATTCATAAATCTGTGACCCCTTGCAAAATGGAACAAACTGAATATCGGTTCAGACCGGTTACGAGATGGTTAAGAGAAGATAAACTTTTCTTTGGAGATGTTCTTTTTCTTCGAAATATATATGAGTTATTCATTATCGGGAAGATGCGTAAAACAATATATCACAACATGAATAAAAACGGAGGTGAACACCGTTTTCTGAAGGTTTACCGAGAAAAATCCTTGAAAGTTAACTCTAGATTCACAGTACAATTTCTACCACCTTACTCACACCCTATCGGTCAGTAGACTGACGATTTTATCGCTCTATTACATTGTAACAAGCGCGTCTATTGAGATTTAATGGCATTGAAAATGAAACGCCAAATTCCGACCAATCCAGAAAAGGTAGAACCAAAAAGTCGTTTCGTGATCACCAAAAGACATGCGTTGAACTAAAGATGAAAATGTAGTATTTGACCGTAGAAATGATCAAATCTTTTCTTTAATAAATAGCAATATAGGGGGGGGGGGGAAGTGGGACACTCCTTGCAAAATGAAAATGAAAAAAAACGAATTTGTCGGGAAACGAAATTTTATATATTACATTAGCAAAAGAACACTATGAACAGTACTGTGAATATGTTCGGACATTACTAATTTTTTATTGAGGCTTTATAATTACCAATGATTTAACAGTAGAAAATCTATTATTATTATGAATTATAGAAAATAAATCCACAAAAAAAGAGTTTCAATTATAATATAAGTCTGCACACCGACAAACACATAAAAATTTTTAAAACATTTGTTACTTATTTCTCAATTATTATTTTTTAGTCACACTACAGGAAACAATAGATGAACAAAAAAATTTAATGAATTTTTCAGTGTTTTTTCATAGGCAGTGAAAAAGTGTCGCTTTGAAATGAAAAAAAGTATTTCGAAGCTTGAAGTTTCGAGTTTTAAGATCTTTCGACAATATTTTTTTTTTTAAGCTACGGTTATAGAGGAATCAACAAACATACCTGGAGGAATTAAAAAAATTCCAATTTTTTTTTTCACCAATGTTCACGAACTCAGAAATTTGTTTTCATATTTAATCAATGCATAGGTCAGATAACTTGTTTATTCAGCTTTAATTTGCTCATTTAAAGGTCTCCGTACGACTATTGGTTACTAAAATATTGATAGTCAAATAAAAGATAATACTTTTGTCTTCAATCATCGATATCTCATCAACAAAATGTCGCACAGTGAATTCAAGGACGGTTTTGATAGCTTGAAAAAATTGAATTGAAAGAATATTGAAAAACTGACTTTTGCGAAATCGATTGATCGAAGAAGGGGCCATGAAAACATTATTATTTTTTTTTCTTACTCATACAGGTTTTATTTAAATTTCTTACAGGCAATCCAGCGGTTAAAAGTATGCCTCCAGGTACATTACGCGGAGCCGGTATATGCGAATCGCATTTCGACGCTAGCTGTTTTAAACCAAATGGGAATTTGATAAGGAACTCGATTCCCCGACCATTTTATGATGCTGATCCGTATGAAGAAGGAAATGTAGGTACGAGTGCCACGACAAGTGAAATTCCCGTACAGGTACAAGACATTGGAAATAGCGCAGCAGTAGAACAGCCTGATGATGATCATGTCAATAGTCGTTCCTTCATTAGTCAATCTCCGATACTGTTAGATTGTCATAATAATCGCGATCTGACCCAAAATCTGAAAGAAAAAGAAAATGAAAGGAATGAAAACCCATTGGTTGTATGCCCTAAAAGAACATACAGTGTTCCAAAACTCCATTTCACCGAGGACGATGAAGTCATGGAGTGGACATCGATTGAGCCGGAAAATGGACGGAACGGATTGAGCCCATCCGCGAACATTACAAAAAATGAAGTTGAAACTCTACGAGATGAGGTGAAAACCTTACGCGCAGAAAATTTGGAGTTACGTAAACTGAATTCGCAGTTAAGACGAGAAGCTGCTCGCTATTATCAACGAGTTAGGCAGTATGGGAAAAAGTTCTCAAAAATGTCGCAGCGTGTGAAGAAAATGCAAGAAAAATCAAAAAAAGAAAGTTTGGATCAATTCTTGAACCGAAATAATTGTGTGGAACCAGTAGCACGAACGATGATTAAACTTCAGCTGCACAGCAGGAATTCACGGTATAGCAAAGAAGAAAAGGATTTATCGAAACAGTTATTTTATTATTCAGCATCAGCATATACACGATTACGCAATGCTGGATGCACCTTCCCAGCAGAAAGCACTGTTCGATCTTGGATAGCAGAAATTGAAATCAAACCCGGTTTCTGTGACGACATTTTCCGAAAGTTGAAAGAAAAACTAGCAACTATGCCTACGGAAGAGAGAGTTTGTTGTTTAAAATGGGATGAAATGAGTATCAAAAGTTTTGAACAATACTCGAAAAAATTTGATTACATAGAAGGTCTTGTCGATTTGGGTCCTTTGGGGCGCCGAAACGAGCGAGCACGATACGTATTTGCATTCTGCCTCGACGGCTTGAACGCCAAAAATGCTTGGCGTCAGCCATTGGCTTTTTTCTTTTCGGCTAATGGGTTGAAAGCAGATGAAATTTATGCGTTACTCAAGGAGTGTTTGGAAAAGTTGTATGAAGTTGGTGCAGAAGTAAAATTACTTACATGCGACCAAGGGCCAAGCAACCAATCGCTATATTCATCATTCGGCATATCGGAGAAAAATCCTACAGTTAAGATAAACAACCGTCACTACTTCGCTGCCTCCGATTTCCCTCATCTTATTAAGAGGTTAATTAGTACCATGAGGAAATACAATATACTGTATTGTGACGGCAAGGTGATTGCTGCGTACAGTGATTTCATAGAGACTTGGCGACATGACGCTGAGAGTACAACTTCACGATTGCTTTCGCATATTACGGAAGTGCATTTGTTCCCGAATTCATTCGAAACAATGAATGTAAAACGAGCGTTTCAATTACTGAGCCACCGTTATGCAGCAGCGATTAGACTGGCCGGAGCGGATCCGAACGGATTGAAAAGTTTAACTTGGGAAGCTACAGCAGCATTCGCGGAGCGAATGAACGCGGTCATAGATGCATGCAATGCGTATGGGTTATTTTCTAGCAATCCTGCTAAGCGACCTCTTTCCGACAAGAATCCAAACGTAGAAGAAATAATGATCGATTTCGTAATTTGGTCATCGAGGTGGAGCGTTGCAATAAACCCAATGTGCCCTGCTGGAACGATGAAGATACTACCATGTTTGCGAGAGTTGCCGTTCACAGTACAATCGATATTGAACGTATATCATGACATTCGCAACAGTTATCCGGACTTTGAATTGGCAGCGGGCCTTTGCAATCAAGATTCCGTCGAACATCTGTTTTCAAAATTTCGGGGACGAGGAGGTTTCAACCCAAACCCAACCCCGCAAGGTATTCGGCTTTCGTGGCGACATATTGTGTCAACCGGCTATATTGGTACGAGTACAAAAGGAAATGTACAAGCCCCAAACGGAGTTGCTTTGGTGAATCCTGCCAGCAGAGTAACAAAAATATTCGAACAAGCAAATGATGATTCCCCAATCCTTTGCGAACTCGACGAAGATGTAGATGCTTTGGATATCGAAAAGGCGGCAGAGACTATTGATTTGTTTATGGAAGATCTAGACAATAATAACACAAGTAACCGTACCACGAGCGTATACGAAAAAAATGCTATCGCTTTTTTTGCAGGCTACATAGTATATCGATGTTTGATAAAAAACCCGTGCGATAGATGCCGAGATGACATCTTAAAAAGTCCGATGGATTCCATGACCTCCGCCGACATGTACATCGAGTACAGAGAATACGAAAATGTTGACATTGATGCTCCACCAATTACAAAGTTAAAACGTCCGACTGAAACTTTCGCCGCCATTGTTGAGAATCAATTAAACGCATTCAGTGGAATTGTCGACGAATACTGGCACTGTGAAGGATTGTTACAAAAATTGAAAGAAAGTATTGTAAAGACTACGATGAAATCCTATCCTACTTGGTTTGACGATGATCATCCCTGCAAGGCGCACAGACTACAATTTTTATCGTTCATGCTAAGAGTAAAACTATTTGCTGAAACAAAATACCACAATGCTGCAGCACGGAAATCAAACTCTAGTCAAACGAATCGTACACACAATTCTAAATTGAAAAAGTTTCAAAATATTTGAATTATTCTGTATAGTAGTCAAATAGTTGAGGTAAAATCTCTCCGATATTCGGTTAGAGATAGTTCAACTTGTTACGCGAAAGCTTTATTCTGGTCATTCCCACACACGCCCGAAAAGCTCTAAATTGTGATCTTGTTTCTTAATTTTTCATAGTGAATATTGTCCTCGGTTGTCACCCCGTGTTTCACTGACACGGTGAATGAATGTGAAACAACGCACGAACTATATGCATGTATTAAATTTGGTAACGATATATTGATTGCTGTTGTAATTTCATTTCTTCACATTTTCTGACGTGCTTTTTTTGAAATGAAGGCTATGTGAGTTGTGAGTCTGGAAATTTGCTTCAGTTGTTGTTCACAATTATTAACAAATGCAGGTTGTGATTCTGAACCTGTACTCTTTTCGTAGTCACCACATACTTATACTTGGAGGCTTTTCGAGCTCACTCTGAGGCTGTGCTTTTGATGTCACCCCCACATATTTACAAATAGAGGTTTGTAGTGACTCCGCGAATAGCAATCTCAATAATTTCATCTACTTCCAACTCCATAGTATTCAATGATAGTTTTTTTGTAAAGTCAATTATTCAATTTCAGTGCAGAAAAATTGTTCAACACCTACTTCCACTTTTCACCTTCATTTATTGATTGAATACATTCATATTCATTTATTTCAATTTCGGGGTTACTGAATGAGATTTTCCCGCTTAAAGACAATTAATTCTTACATAATACTGGACCGTCTCAATTTTCTTGTACTTTGTCTCATTGTCAGAGCAAACTGTTCACTTTTTTCACTTCTTAGCCGATTTTGGTTAAGCTGACTTTTTGTGAGTTCAGGCATTCTCACACCTTGACCAAATGTACACGTGACGACGTGGTTGCAGTCAAGCAGATGGTGACAATTTTAAACCTGCAAACAACGAAGGGCATAACAGTCGGTTCAGATTTCAGTGATTATAACTAATAAACGGTTTGACTGAAGTGTTTGGCTCTAATTACTTTTTTGGAAGGAATTTTATTCTCCATAAAAATATGGCAGCACCATGTTCTTGAAATTCCTCCTTCAGTGGATGTGAAACTATATCTACTGGAGTTTTTTCTGTTATTCTTATAGAAAATCAACGCATGAGGTGGGATGACCCAGATAATATAATTCCGAGCTTTCCTTCTGGGCAGCTTCGTCATTTGGCATAATGCGATGATTCTGATTTTTTTCGATATACCCTGGTCCACTTACATTTTAAATCAGTTCAAAAGGAACAACATGTTACATCACTTTTCAATGCAAAATTAGTAAATATATAAACCACCAAATGTTGTAACATCTGGTAGGTTCAAGTGTATAGAGTGAAGTCTCTATGAATAATATTGAAAAATGGGCTGCGTACAGTAATAATTCATTTGCCTAATGCCTATTTTGCAGATGCTACAAAAAACGCTACTTCGTCGCTAAATGATTATTATACTGTATATAGTATACATATAAGCATAATATAAAACTAAAAAATAGAGTACGGAAATTTATCAAGAATGCAGACGATGGAGAACGGTATGAAATTCATAATATCGGTTCGATGAAAGAAAAAAAAAAGAAAAAAGTAATCCTTCGCAGGAGTAGCGTTTGAACGCTCGACCCTCGCATTGGCGACTCACAGCGTGTCGCACTACGCTAGAACGATCAATTAGTTTATTAGCTATTACTGGTATTTTAATTGTACGCTGTTTTTTTCGCAGTTCATTAATTATAAAGCGGATACCAAATAAGCACCAACACAACTCAGCCTTGTTCTGTTGAATAATAATTTCAACGATAATTTCCTCACCAAGCTTTCATTTATGTATTTTGAGCGCGTTCCCCTTTTCACGCCTCAATCCGCTAGTCGACGGTACGTCGTATTGGCCGAGCTGGATGGGATAAAAATATGAACTCTGCCGAATTGCGTAGGATAAGCCTGTTATATCGACCGTTTGCAGTAGAGTAAGAATCTGCAGGCTTGGCCGAGTACCGTAGGATAAACTCATACTTCCCGAGTTGACCGCTACGAGAAAGCGCCCTTACTACTGCCGCCCCAAAAACCCCGTCTTCGGAGATCTCCCTCCTAGTCTCTGACTTGGCTATCTGGGAAGTTGCGCCAACGAAGTCAGATTTATATAGAAGCCCAGTTCTTATGGGCGCCTTGAAGACAAACTTTCTGCGACCCGAACTGCCGCTCCGCGGCGCGGCGTTCGCTCTGTGACGTCACTAGCGACCAGCTGCCATGTTGCCATGGAGATGGGGAAGCGTGGAGTGACGTATCTCTCTTGCACATTTAAAAGCAAGAAGATGCTTGGACTGAGCGCGTGGGGTCAAGTGATCGAATCCTACAATTGAAGTTTTTTTTTTTATGTAAAATGTATATAAATATTTGAGACCACTTTCTTTGTAATATAGTTTTTTTACACAATGAATGTCTTTAAGAAAATGACGCAAACACGGGCCATTCAGATAAGCGGTATGAGCTCGACGTGGGGTGAAGTGTTCAAACCCTGATTTTCTTTTCTTTTTTTTTTCAAGTCCGCGACACACTATACCCGTAAAGCAGCTGGAAACGATAAAAATATTTTGAGTAGAAATTTCTGATATGAAAAATACATTAGCCTGATATAAATAAATATAAGGTAGATGTCTACATTTTTTAAATTTAATTGAAATCAGTTTATTTTTCGGATGAGAATTTCGTAATTTCGAAATGGAAGAGTAATTCAGTCATAACAGGAAATGGCGAACACTAATTTGGAACGAAAAAATCTTGACATAACCGAACTATTGTTTGTGGCATCATTAATTTTTTTCCAGTATCAACTATTTTTTTCAAAAGCTTTCGAAAAAGTCCATAAAAAATTCCAATAGTTTTAAAAGCTTTTATAACGATAAGGCGTTGAACAAACAGTTTTTTGAATACTGTCACCTGAAAAAATTAAGGTGAAGATCGATGGGAAAAAGAATAAGGAACAAATTCAAAGTATGCTAGAAGAATTTCTTTTGTTTTTTCAATGAAGAAATATACGGTTTTTTCGGCGAATTTATATAAAGTCTCGATAATATCAAAAATTGGACTCATTTTTCCGACAAATGCCTGAATATGAAAAGTATTCAGTGATCTCAATTCATGTAAAAAATTGGCTCCATCTTCTTTTCTTCGTGGAAGTGTGTGTGGGTGTAATTGTTTTTAATACTTGGTAAAAAGCAAGCATAGGAATATTTCATGTACCCACTTTTAGTTAATTTTAGTTCACGTATAGCAGTATTATTGAAAAATAGACAGTGCATTTTAGAGCTTTTGTGTCAAAAATAGAAAACATGCGTGAGCTAAAATTATTCAATGGAAACCACGGGAAGGTGGCGGGTGTCTTCCATCGGGACGGGGAGGATGTACTGGAAAGGGTGGGTGTGAATGGGGATGTAATTTGGTATTAAGGAGTTTTCCTACTGTATTGTTGAAAAAAAAGAGAAAATAGTATCTGCTGAGATCGGGAAAAGAAAAAATTAAAAAAACATGCTGGTAACAGTAGGATCACTCTTGAAAAGTTAATTTACGGCAAATCGTTGAACTCTTATCATCAATTTTGATATTTTTTTCACCGCTTCTCTAAGTTGCCAAAAATTAATTTTTCAATGTCTTTTGACTCTACTTTAACCTTCACAGATTAAAATCTCATTTGAGTCTTTTCTTCAGATAAGCAGAACGTCGACTATCGTGGTAACACGAAAAGAAACGTTTTTTGCGAAAATGAGTGACTAAGATGCTGTGTAGCTCAGCAGTGAGCCACGATTTCGGGCAAACAAATTGTAAGGTGTGCTTAGAATGTGAACAGATATGTGGTAAAAACTTCGCAGTTGTTTCTTATTTACTTCGCTCAAAAAAATTCCCAAAAATCGTCTCCTCATGGAATTTCGACATTAAATGCCATGCTATGCTGGAAGGGATCATTTTTATAAAAGAGGAGAGAGAATATAAATTAACGAAGATAAATTACGAAAATTTGGAAAACAATTCAGAAAACCATTCCAGGACACAAATGGAAAAGAATGGAAAACAGAAACTGTAACATTGGTGCCATTAAATAGAAAATAATTGTGTACAACAGTACAGAGGCTTGGAGTGAATAAGTCGGTTGATTTCATCATTTTCAATGTTTGGGCACTGATATAATATATTGTTTGCCATAAGGAGTAATGGAGTTTTTCTAACTCGATCAAATATTTCTTAATTGCAAAAATGAATCCCCGAAAAAATTCAGAGAATTTTAAAAATTCTCTGACTTTTTCCTAGTTTTCTCAGGTTTTCCCTGTTTCCCAGATGTGAAACAACCCTGTTATTGATCTATAAATTATCGTCATTTATTTTACTAACTATTATCAATAGTCGCAACCCATATACACTACCGGCCAAAAGTTTCCGGACAAAAGTCCAGAAAAGTTCTAAAACGTTTTGTTATGCTATTTCGCTGGTAATCAACGTAAACAGATTAAGTAAACGGCATTTTGAAGGGAAGGGATTCAGCTTCATTTTGATTTCTTTGAATAATTTATACGAATAGTTTTACGGCCAGCACTTTGTTTTCAAAATGACAATTTTTCGCCTTTTTTTACCACCCTTTCAGGTGGGCCCCGTTTCCAGAGGAAATTTTGTGTATGTATTTTTCCGAACGGAATCATGAAGGTGAAAGCTCGAGCTTCAATTTTGTTTTTTGAAAAAACTTTGTGCGGTTTTTCCCGCCAAAGTTATTCCGTTTTTTGTCAAAAATGAACCAGTTTCAAAAATGCCGTGTAACACGGAAACGACAAGCTTTCGAAAAAAACTTCAAGAGGGCAAAAAGTTGCGTTAGTTTCCAAAGAATTCACGAGAATTTTCTCAGAATATTTTTCCAAAATATGTTTTTTCCGTATTCTCGGACGAAATCAACACAATCCAATTATCGCAACTCGGGAATTATTATGTTTCTGATGAAATTTCAAGGGGAGAAAAAGTTTTATTTTTTCATTTTTAATGCTTTAAAATTTTTTCAGATTTTTTTCTCAATTTTTTTTTCGTTAATATTTGATTCAAACTCAGGTAATTCGCTTACAGTTACTTGAGAAGTATGGGGTATTTACTGCTGTCAATACTTTTTTTCATTTCAACATTAACTGCTGTAAATACTACTTTACCTTCTGTAAATAATCAGTCAATTTTGACGTAACAAAAGTGATTATTTTTTATAAAAATAAAATTTGGGAAAACACCGAAAACCGTCATATTCGCGTGTATTAGTATAATTTCCCAACTAATACATGGTGTCGAGCTGCTCCCGTGTCCAGATTTTGTCAGAACTTATTGTCGAAAATCTAAAACCCTTCCGAATGATTGATTAACTTGCGACTAGAAAATAATGAAATCGTAACGAAAAAAAAAAAGTTTGAAGAATAATCTGAAAACGTTCCATAGCATTGAAAATGAAAAAATAAAACTTTTACTCTTATGAAATTTCATCAGAAACACAATAAATAATTCCCGAGTTACGATAATTGGAATGTGTGGGTTTCGTCCGAGAATAAGAAAAAAAAAAATTTGGAGAAAAATCTGAGAAATCGACGCAACTTTTTGCCCTTTTGAAGTTTTTTCAAAAGCTTGTCGTTTCCGTGTTACACGGCATTTTTGAAATTGGTTCATTTTTGTCAAAAAAACGGAATAACTGTGGCGGGAAAAATCGCACAAAGTTTTTTCAAAAAACAAAATTGAAGCTCGAGCTTTCACCTTCATGATTCCGTTCGGAAAAATACATACAAAAAATTTCCTCTGGAAACAGGGCCCACCTGACAGGGGGGTAAAAAAGGCGAAAATTTGTCATTTTGAAAACAGAGTGCTGGCTGTAAAACTAATCGTATAAATTATTCAAAGAAATCAAAATGAAGCTGAATCCCTCCCCTTCGAAATGCCGTTTACTTAATCTCTTTACGTTGATTACCAGCGAAATAGCATAACAAAACGTTTTAGAACTTTTCTGGACTTTTGACCGGTAGTGTAAAAAGATATTACGTGACTGTTTTATGACGCAATTTTAATCGGTGGGAGAAAAAAATCAAATTGAAATTCTCTCAAGTAGAAATTAATTCAGAGAAAATTAATAAAGCTGAAAAGGTATCAAATTTCGATATTAAAAAGAAATATTTGCTTAAAACGAAAAAAAAAAAAAAGTAATGAGGTGCCCAGGAATCGAACCCCAGACCTTCGAGTCATGAGTCGTCAACGCTGTCCACTCAGCTACGCATATTATTTTTATAAAATTTGATCAGAACTTGCTTATAAATCGTGAGAGAGCTTGAGATTTAGAAATCATGATCTGTTCAATACTTGACTCACAAGAATTAAAATATTGAGTTACGCATTAAATTACATTAAAACGTAAATTTTGTCGTTGAGATTGATCAAAGCGGATAACAAAACTGTCCTCCGCTCATGATCACCGCACACACCGCACATATATCTATTAAATTATTTTTACGAATATCAAAATTCGCAGAGAATACAGTTAATTCAACCGCATTACTTAGGATAAACTAATTTTGTTCTAGCAATAACTGAAATTTTTTATTTTCTTATATATACTCCTTTTTCAATCACATGTTGACTAAAAAGTCATTCGACGTCTTACATTGTTTCATTCTTTACTCGTTATGGAAACAAACTCACGGTTCTCTTTCCTTCGGAAAACGATGAAACGTCAATTCCGGATTTTTTCTCTTCGAGTTGCTACATCCTTCATAAACGCACAACGTGTTCGCCGGCATTTTCTCAATAGATATTTAAATGTACAACAATTTAAAGGGACCGGCACGACTTCGTAAGCACTGAATTAAAACAAATACTGACGGTGAGAGCGCATGCGTGACGTCACCAACGAATTTCGTGACGTCATGCTGTCCCCAGCATATAAGCCCATGAGAGAGAGTGAGAGGGAGAACGATGCGCCGCCGACAGCGCCACTGCTTACGAACTAACGCTGGGGGCATGCCCCCACTAAATTCGATACCTCCAGAGTTAGCCCCCCCCATAACGACTATTTTGACTTTTTTTTTGCAAATCACTTGGTGGTCGTGCAGTGGTCTACGGTGTCGCATTTAAATCGTTGAGTGGTTTTATCATTTTTTCAAAAAATTTATTTAAAAAAATACCCCCAAAGTTAGCTCCCCCATAAAGACTATTTTGACTTTTTTTTTTACGAATCACCCGAAAATCGTTCAGTGGTGTATGGTATCGCATTTAAATCGTTCAGTGATTCATCATTTTTTTGACAAATAAAGTTTAAAAAATTGCATCTGCGAGCGATAACTTCTCAAACGTCATCGATCCATCGAATCGAATTGAACTTTGCATATCGTTTACATATATGCGCACGCTATGGCCGCCTCATATCCGACTGCCCGCTCCCGTTTTCCATAATAATATTTTACAAATAAATGATGGAAGTAGTTGTTCTTATTCGTGTTTACTCCAGTTCCATTCAGTTCGACGTGTGTTTGTTCATAAATTTTTAAAGTAGCAATGTCAAAAAGTACCCTGACTGATCTTGATACCGTATTTTTTTCGGTATCGCGACTATGGCAAAATGGCTTTTTTTAACTGTAACTGTGTCGGTATCGATACCCGAAAGCAAGTCCCAGCGGGCCCAATTGAGGGTATCGATACCGAAAATTATGCGGCATTGTAACTGAAAGTGGGACCCCACATGTACGGTATCGGTACCGTAAATTATGCGGTTCGCTACCCGAAGTGGGACCCCACAAGTACGGTATCGGTACCGTAAATTATGCGGTTCGCTACCCAAAGTGGGACCCCCATATATACGGTATCGGTAACGTAAATTATGCGGTTCGCTACCCAAAGGCGGGCCCGCAGGTACGGTATCGGTACCGTAAATTATGCAGTACTACCCAAAGGCGGGCCCGCAGGTACGGTATCGGTACCGTAAATTATGCAGTACTACCCAAAGGCGGGCCCGCAGGTACGGTATCGGTACCGTAAATTATGCGGTTCGCTACCCAAAGGCGGGCCCGCAGATACGGTATCGGTACCGTAAATTATGCGGTTTGCTACCCAAAAGCGAGCCCGCAGGTACGGTATCGGTACCGTAAATTATGCGGTTCGCTACCCAAAGGCTGAAAATTATGCGGTTCGCTACCCAAAGGATGAAAACTTCCATGAGAAAAGCTATCGAGCGACAATGAATTGTACTCCACCATTTGATGGCAAGGGATATATTGAAAACAATTGTAAATCGATAATCATGACCATTGAAAAAAAAGAGATGGATGCAAAGCGCCCCTTCTCCCAAACACGTGTTCCAAGCGCAAAAAAAAAATAAAATAAAATTGCTCCTGGATTCATCGAACCTTCCCTACCCGCCAACTACGTATCACTGGTGTAAATTTATTTATCCATCCATTTGTCTATCCTGCTATGAAACACCACCAGACTCGCGAAGAAAGAAATGCCAGTGAACACGGTATCGGACCTGCGAAAATGCGGTATCGAGACCGGATCGGTGGATTGGAAAAAAATTCGACAGGTAGGCATCGGACCTGCAAAATGACGGCATCGATACTGGATTGGTGGACTTAATTAAAAAAGCAAAATTCGACAGGTAGTTAGCGACCCAACAAATTATGGTATCGATACCGGGTCAGTTGGACTTGAGCAAAAAGCGAAAATTCGGCTCATTCGGTATCGGTGGAATTAAAATTAGGTATCGATACCGATATTAGGTCCGTTGAACTTAGTCGAAAAAGCAAAAGTCGACACGGCATCGATACCGAAAACGATTTCGGTTAAAAAACGCCCAGTTGAGACGGTATCGGGAACAGTCAGGGTAGCTGTTAACTTCTCCATTTCTCATTCAATGATTTGGTTAGAGACTTTTCCCGACCAAAATTGAATTCGATTACGATTATAACATTTTTTGATTTTATGCAAGTTTACATTTTTTATCATCTTCATTCTTCGTACAATCATTCAACTTCGACAATCATATTTAAAATTTTATTTTTGCATGTAAAAGACTTATCCTACCGTCAATCAACATTAACCATAGGAATTGAATCTCGAGGGAGTTGTACTAAACAATTGAATGGTTTCTTATCTATCTGTATTATATTTTATCAATTTTTATTTCAGACTTTTTAAGGTTCACTATTATTTTTTTTTGTGAAGGAATTTTTAAATAAACCATTTTTTAGATTTTTTTTTATTCTGCCGGTTTTTTTCTTGTTTTCACCTTATTTCCATCAAGCTATACGATTTTTTCAAAATAATGATGAATCACTGAACGATTTAAATGCGATACCATACACCACCAGGGTTGCGAAATTTTTAATGAAAATATTTTCCATTAACCATTTAATTTAAATGGTTAATGAAAATAATATCCATTAGACATTTAAATTAAATGGATAATGGAAATTATTTATATTAACGATTTAATTAAATGGTTAATGGAAATAATTTCCATTGACCATTTAATTTTAATGGTAAATGGAAATATTTTACAATAATCATTTAATTTAAATGGTTAATGGAAATAATTTTCGTTAACCATTTAATTAAATGGTTAATGGAAATAATCTCCATTAACCATTTAAATTAAATGATTAATGGAAATATTTTCCATTAACTATTCAATTTTAATGGTCAATGGAAATATTTTCCATTAATCATTTAATTTTAATGGTCAATGGAAATATTTTCCATTAATCGTTTAATTTTAATGGTCAATGGAAATATTTTTCATCAATTATTTAATTTTAATGGTCAATGGAAATATTTTCCTTTAACCATTAAAATTAAATAATAGTAATCGAGGTTTCCTCGGTTACTGGTACCGGCAGTAGTTTCGACTTCGGTCAAAATGACCCGATGGTAGTAATCGAGCCTCACTGGGTTACCAGTAGCAGTACCAGTTTGGGTCCGGGTCAAAATAACCCTATGGTAGTAACCGAGGTTTTCTCGGTTACTACCATTGGGTCATTTTGACTCAGAATAAAACCGTTCCCGGTATTTATAACCGAGAAAACCACGGTTACAGCCATTGGGTCATTTTGACCCAGAATAAAACGGTTTCCACTACTAGTAACCGAGAAAACCACGATTAGTGTCATTGGGTCGTTTTGACCTAAAATGAAACCGTTCCCCCTACTAGTAACCGAGAAAATTTTGGTTACTACCATTGGGTCACTTTGACCCAGACAAAAACCACTCCCGCGACTAGTAACCGAGAAAACCACGGTTACTGCCATTGGGTCATTTTGACACAGAATAAAATCGTTCCCGCTACTAGTAACCGAGAAAACCACGGTTACTGCCATTGGGTTATTTTGACCCAGAATAAAACCGTTCCCGCTACTAGTAACCGAGGAAACGACGGTTACTATCATCGGGTCATTTTGACCCAGAATAAAACCATTCCCGCTACTAGTAAACGAAAAAACCTCAGTTATTACCATTGGGTCATTTTGACCCAGACCAAAACCGCGCTCGCGCTATTTGTAACTGAGAAAACCTCGGTTACTACCATAGGGTCATTTTGACCCAGATCAAAACTGGTACTGCTGCTGGTAACCGAGTGAGCCTCGATTACTACCATGGGGTCATCTTACCCAAGCCAAAACTACTGCCGGTACCAGTAACCGAGGAAACCTCCATTACTATTATTCAATTTTAATTAAATAGATAATGGAAAATATTTCCATTAACCATCTAATTAAATGATTAATGGAAAATATTTCCATTAACCATTTAATTAAATGGTTAATGGAAAATATTTTAATTGACCATTAAAATTAAATGGCTAATGGAAAATATTTCCATTAATCATTTAATTTGAATGGTTAATGGAAATAGTTTCCATTAACTATTTAATTAAATGGGTAATGGAAATAGTTTCCATTAAGCGTTTAATTTTAATGGTCAAATCATTGAATGAGAAATGGAGAAGTTAATAGCTACTTTTTGACATTGCAACTTTACAAATATGTGAACAAACACACGTCGAACTGAATGGAACTGGAGTAAACACGAATAAGAACAACTACTTCCACCATTTATTTGCAAAATATTATTATGAAAAACGGGAGCGGGCAGTTGGACATGAAGCGGCCATAGCGTGCACACATATGTAAACGATATGCAAATTCAATTCGATTCGATGGATCGATGACGTTTGAGAAAGTATCGCTCGCAGATGCAATTTTTTAAATTTTATTTGTCAAAAAAATGATGAATCACTGAATGATTTAAATGCGATACCATACACCACTGAACGATTTTCGAGTGATTCGTAAAAAAAAATTGAAATAGTCTTTATGGGAGGGGGCTAACTTTGGGGGAATTTTTTAAATTAATTTTTTGAAAAAAATGATAAAACCACTCAACGATTTAAATGCGACACCGTACACTACTGTACAACCACCAAGTGATTTGCAAAAAAAAGTCAAAATAGTCGTTATGGAGGGGCTAACTCCGGGGGTATTTTTTTAAATTAATTTTTTGAAAAAATGATAAACCACTCAACGTTTCAAATGCGATACCGTACACCACTGTACGATCACCAAGATACTTGTGAAATTGAAAATTAATTTAATCCATATGGGGGGGCTAACTCAGTGGAGGTAAAGAAAGCCGTGTACAGAATCCCGCTACCCTATTGTGAAAAAAAAAGAAAATTTCACATTGCGTTCTGCTAACTATACGCCAAATACATTTTTATTTATTATCAATAAATTATTATTTAAAAAATTATAATAATAGTATCAAAAAATGGCATAATCAATTCCCAAAATATAACAATAATAAAAAATTAAAATTATTGAATTTGTTTGCCAAGTGTACATACAGAATTGGTACACGCTCCTCCATACGCGGACGACGAGGGGGTGCGCTCTATAAAATAAAAAATTTCACAAAACCGATAAATGTAGAAAAGTATAAATATTATTGTCTGTAAATAAATCCCACGGTCTATCCCGCACGTGGATCGTAATATCGCCTTTTAAATTGGAACGAAACCAGAAGAAAATGTGGAAATTGGTGACACGCGGAATACGTGAATCTCTCGAACGTAGTGCGAGCTGTCGTACGAGCATTTATTCACAAACTCTGGGCGATAATAGTGGTACAAATAAAAATGAGGTTAAGCCTAAATTCGTCAAAGAACAAAAGCTTCTAGCACCCAATATCGTAGCTGCGTGTAACAGCGGTTTTAACGAGTCGACAAAGACTGGTGGACCTAAAGACAAAAAATATGATTCTAAATGGGATGCTCGAAGATCCTGGTCCGAAGCAGTTGGATGGGTAACGAAATTTTCTCATATGTATTTCGTTAACAACTATTATTGGAAACATTTGAAGTCAATTTTAAATTGACATTATGTATTTTTGTTGTTATTTCACAATAAGTCGGAGTCACCACTACTATATGTACCATATTTTGTCATAACCCAACCAAGAACAGGCATCAATTTCAAAGCCATCAATACATTCAAGCTTTTCCCATTTCTTCATACTATTTTCATTGTAATTGATCGAAAGTATTGGCAATTTTTTTTTTTCACATTTGGGGAATGTTTCTTTTTTTATTATTAATCTAAATCTACAAAATTAATTTTTTTATTATTTTCATTTTTAACACACTCAGCAATAGTTTCATAAAAATTATATTATTTTTATTTGGAACCGGCGCTCTGGTCTGGTGGCTAGCGTGCTTGCCTCTAAGCCAGAGTGTCGGGAGGTCCTTGGTTCGAATCCCGGACCCATAGCCTTTTCACGAGAATTAAATATGAGTGTGACCAGCTCCAGATGTATATATGAGGCATACACAAGTACCTGTGTATGTGTATGTCACATGTATACAGCTGTAGTTCATGTTTACATTCTCGTGACGAGGCGTGACGTAGCTCCGGCACCGTGAGGCGAACCCAGGACCGGCTGTAGTGGCATAGGTTTTCCACAGTTTTCCTGGGCCCATGGAATCGAGTGCCATGGCGAATACGCTACAGAGGGGGAAGTCGGATGCGGCCGCATGGGGGCCTGGTTACTGATCCGGACCAGACCCCCAGGGGGGACTGGCTACTGACCCGGGCCGACCCTGTAATAGGCGAAAGCCTCTAGGCAGGGGGGGGGGGGAAAATATATATATTATTTTTACTTAAATTACATTGAAAATCAGAATAGTTAATTTTTTTGTTGTTTCAATTTACACGAAAATAATTGATGTTTATCCAATTTAAGTTGATTAGTTAATCGGCAGATGAGGCTCTACCTAGAATCAGGCGGTATAATTTTCATTTTACGTTATTATTTTTGATAAAAAAAAGTTTTCATAACCCATACGCAGTTTCGATTGAAGCGACATGTTACATTAGTTTCAAATATTATTTTCTAGTAAAACTAAAAAATTTTCTTCATTTCAGTTAATAAGAGTCAGGATTATGAATGTTACAATGATCATGCCATTCATTTTTGATGAAAAAAAGGTTGTTTTCATAACCCACACACCGCCTCGATTCAAGCGACATGTTACATTAGTTTTGAGTATCATTTCCTAGTAAAACTAAACAAAAAACTAACATGAACTCTGTCTTATATTACGTATGAGGATTGAGGTAAATTTGTAAGAAGGAATTTGTTGCGCAGCTAATGTTTAGATTGGGTTGTAACATTTTCTTTCTGAATAATGATTATGTGCCATGACAATAGTATTAATCATGATTTCTTTTACAAATAGGATTTTTGATTTCTAATTACATCCTGCTTCTTTCTTGTTGCAGTCGAGCGTACTCGCAGTAGGTTGGATCGTTTGTCAGTCGTTGTGTCTTCGCAGACGTCTCTTTGAATGCTCTAAAGGAGACAAATGGCACAATCATCTTCTAAGATTACATAGCGCACCACTGTCTTTTGTCGATACTTTTGGTCTTCATCCTCATCGTGTATTGCCAGTAACAAATTGCATTGCCAATAGTAGAATTGATAGGTGCGAGGATAACTCAAAACAAGAATGGATAGCATCAAGACCATATGGTCCAATCACCATTGAAGAGGTGAGAATGTTGTTTTGCAGACATTACACTCTCCAAATGCCTGGACAAATGATGTATCTCGTTTCCCTCTCTCTCTCACGAGCGTTTACAAGAGCACCATCAAATTTCATTTTGTTCTGTGAAGATTTTATTTGACCGGACTGGGAAAACAATGAGATGACGAATGTGTCCTAGAAATCTTATGCAAAGTTGGTGGATGACATTAATGCAATAGGAAAATGGGCACAGCTTATTAATTCAACTTAAGTTTTTTTTTCGATCATAGCCGACAGTGTATTTTTCATAACTCAATGAAATTTAGATGAAATTATAGAGTTCCTAGAGGGGCACAAAAAAGTAACCATTTTTTATAATCTGAAATTGTATATAAATTTTGGACAACATTGATGAAAAATAAATTTCAGTATATTCCAGTGATTCAAACTTTGAAATCACCACATTTTATGGAGATGGACTCAAAAATTTCATGTACATAATAAATTTGGGGAATACCTTGTTAAACTTAAGGGGGTCATCGCATATGACAGCTATTTTTTTCGCTTTTTTGGGAATTTTTTTTGATGAATCATTAAAACACACTATCTTTGAATTTTTACCACATATTTATTAGCATTTTTATAGTCTCTCAGAATTTTATCAAACAAAAATAACGAGTTGAATCGACTTTACACCGTTCGGAAGACACTCATGTATTGGTTGACGGCTGCCACGATTCCGGAGGTTTTGCTCATCTGAAATCAAAAAATCAAACGGCATTTTAATTTGTAGACCTGAGGCTATCGCCAGAATTAGGGTAAAGTAAAAACATCGAAAATTGAATTTTTGGCACGGTTTTAAATGTCGAAAAAAAATGACGAAACTTGGAACTTAACTTTTAAAACCGTGCGAAAAATTCAATTTTCGATATTTTTACTTTACTCCAGTTCCGGCAATAACCTCAGGTCTACAAATTAAAATGTCATTTGATTTTTTTATTTCAGATGAGCAAAACCTCCGGATTCATGGCAGCCGTCAACCAACACATGAGTGTCTTCCGAACGGTGTAAAGTCGATTCAACAAGTTATTTTTGTTTGATAAAATTCTGAGGGACAGTAAAAATGTTAATAAATGTGTGGTAAAAATTCAAAGATAGTGTGTTTTGGTTCATCAAAAAAAAAATCCCAAACAAAGAGAAAAAAAATAGCTGTCATATGGGATGACCCCCTTAACGAATGGGATACTCATACGATTGCTCCGGAACAATTGAAAATTGCGTCAATCCCCAACCTTAACGGATCAGCAAGTCCCTAAAAAAAGTCCTATTTGCGACTCAAGACTTAAGTCGACAAGAGTGACTCCAAATTGAGTCCTAAATGGGACCTCTTTCCCCTCGCTCGGTGTGAACCGGACGTGACGTCATGAGTCCCAAACTGGGACTCAGAGTCCCAATTAAGGACTTTTTTTTAGGAGTGAAAACTCAAAAAAAGTCCCTATTTGGGACTGCGATCCCCAATTTGGGACTTTTTCGAGTGAGCGAACCGGAATAAGCAATTCCCTATTTGTATACCTATTTGTATTCTGTACGAGACTGTCTTTTCAGACGGTCACAGTGTTACGGCTCCGGCAGTATGTGCCCACTCAGCGGAGATGCGTGCTCGCGAAAACGCTTGACTCTGCGCCACGCTGTGGCCGGAGCGAGAAGTAAAGAAAAAGTCCCAAATTGGGGCTCGGAGTCCTAGTTTGGAACTCATGACGTCATGTCCGGATCACACCGAGCGAGGGGAAAAAAGTCCCATTTGGGACTCAATTTGGGGTCACTCTTGTCGACTTAAGTCCCGAGTTCCAAATGAGACTTTTTTGGGACTCGCTGATCCGTTAGGGAAACAAGCAATTTTAGTTTACGCTCGCAAATACTAGACCGAATGAAAAAAAAACACTTCACATTTGTGACATCGAAAGTTCGGTCCATTTTGTTGGATTACAGCAGATATTGTATTTTTGTATATTATTCGTGATTTTGATATTTGTTTATTCGTTCAAATGAATTCAAATGAATTTGTTTCATCAAATAAAACAAATGCATATTGTAATCAAAATCGGATTGATTGATCGATATGTTTAACCGACATTTGGCCTTTCCGCATTTTTATGAACCTTACTCCTAAACCTAAAAATCAACTGTTCCAAACATGGATCAGAAATTCCCAATACATTCTAAAAAAATAATGCATTATGTGTTCAGTGGAAAATGCAACGCTATGAGTTTTCGGCATGTAAAAGCTATTCACTCGTCAATTTTGTAAACACATTTCTATAAAAGAAATCCTCTATATTTCTATATTTATATAGAAGAAAGTAAGACTTTGTTATCTTGGATGTTTTTATATTTGGCATCATTCATTTGATAATAATTTAAAATGATCTTTTTTTTGTAAATTGGTGACTACGCAAATTTTACATCATTTAATGCTCAACTAATCAAAACAATGTTTCTTGACAAATAAGTTTCGTTTTTTTTTAAGGTATTCCTTTCACGAACTCGAATATTTTACAATTAACAGATTTTTGTTTACATAACAGTAAAAATACATCCCATTCCACAGGAAAAATATCGAGCCAAGTTACCGAACCTTTAGAAAAGAATTATAACTTTGAAAATGGTCTAATTTACACGACTTTATGGAGATTACCTGTTGCTTACATTTCTATTTAATAATTCATGTATTAAATAATGATAGATGTTTGATATAAATTATCCTATGGTTAAATCAACATCTAAAGATTCCGTAGCAGCGATAAAAACAGTCACCGGACGTTTGAAAAAACTATTCACGATAGAACTTGAAAGAATGTGATCAGCAGATGATAATTGGTTATAACTTTTTTAAGGAGCCTCGGTCACGTAGGGCCGGGTTCCGTGGGCGCATGAGCGAGGCCCCCCTTTTTTTTCAAAATACACATATTTGTGATAATACAATTGATAATAAATGTATTATCGGTAATTTAATACAAAAATTATCAGTCGCGTATCGATAAATCAATACCATAAAAATGGTATAGCTTCACACCGTCGCGAAAACTCCCGGTACTTCGAGTATTTCGACACTTCAACACTTAATATCTTTTTAGATAAGTCGATAATCCTAAACTTTTTAAATATATTCTGAATCCTCATGACCGACAGAACGTTACTCTAGTTTTTGTTTAACATCTGTTGCGCGAGTGTAAAAATATTACTTGAGACACGCGCTTTGAGGGTAACTTCCATAAAGCCTGTATTAAAAATCCTAACTTTAACCATTTTTATCTTTCTTATGTAGTCGATGACCTTGTCTGAAATTTTGCACACGTAAATATAGGTACTTTATCCGTAATATACTAAAAAATTATTTTTTTTTGTTGCGAAGGCGTTCATGACCGAGGCTCCTTAAACAAAATCCAGCCTAATTTATGAACAAGTGTGAAAGGCCCTGCTTATGCGCCCAAAAAATACGGTCCTCCGCGAAAGGAATATCTTAAACGTCTGTGTCAAATTTGCAATCATAAAAACACTTTTTCCACAAATTAAATTCAAATAAAGGTGTACAAACAGCAATAGCTCTGTTTCGTTATTTTTTTATCAAATCATCGTCGTTAAAACTCTTAAAGCATTATTATTAGGAGACAATTGTAATTAACAGCGCGAGGTTAAAATATCCCAACAATAATAACCCCATCAAAAATAACCCACGTCAAAAATACCCCGCGCAAAAATAACCGGTTCATAAATATCCTACACAATCACACATAAATAGAATCACAGTAAAGTAAAAAAACACGATAATATACTAACACACACGCGCGCGCACACACGCGCGCGCGCGCGCGCACACACACACACACACACACACACACACACACACACACACACACACACTGATGAGAAAAAAGTCACTGGTGTTTACAACAAACACGTATGGTTGGACGTCCTATGGTAAAATTTACTAAAACAAATTGACACGGAATTTATGTTATAATAGTTGATTGGACTATAACTTTAGTGTTTATTCAAACATACGATCCCAATAATGTGTGTAACCATGTGTTATTTGAAAAGTACTATGGGCCATAGTATAAATCCCAACAATACACAAATAGTCCAAGCAACACTATAAGCAAGTGGCTATTGATATAAAAAATATGATATGCTGTAGCTTATTTATTTTCAGAGCAAACTTTTGTGAATTCAACCATTTTTCCACCATTTATATGGTAATTATTAACTTTCAATGGGTAGGCCTCATTACAATATCTCATGATAGTGACTATTATCATAATGTTCTTACATAATATACTTGTAACATAATAACTTGTAACGTAATGTACTTGTGAGTAGTTCCATGACCCTTTTAGAAAAAATTGTTTCCAGAGCTCTATTAGAAAAAGTTATGCAAATAGTATTCGGACCAAGCATAAATAGTATATTGACCAAGTGTAAATAGTAGTTTAAGAATAACCACACTAGATTTGAATTATATATGGTTTTAAATCATATATAATGCAAACCTGAATTATATATGGTTTTACATGATGTTGAAGTTTGCAACGTTCGCATGCAACGGTTTTTTGATGAATTTTATTTTCCAAAGTTATAGAGTTCCCAGATTTTTTATTCCTGAAATACGTTTGAGGTACTTGATAAAGGATATCAAAAAAGTTTAAACAAAATCTACCGTCCGGAACTCACCTCCAACAGGGGGTAAATTTTTTGATATTTTCTATTTTCCACGGATATAGGATTCCCAGATTTTTTATTCCTGAAATACGTTTGAGGTACTTGAAAAGGGATATAAAAAAAGTTTAAACAAAATCTACCGTCCGGAACCCACCCCCAACAGGGGGTTAATTATTTGATATTTTCTATTTTCTACGGTTATAGGATTCCCAGATTTTTTATTCCTGAAATACGTTTGAGGTACTTGATGAAGAATATGAAAAAAGTTTAAACAAAATCTACCGTCCGGAACCCACTCCCAATAGGGGGTAAATTTTCTGATATTTTCTATTTTCCACGGCTATAGGATTCCCAGATTTTTTATTCCTGAAATACGTTTGAGGTACTTGATAAAGGATATCAAAAAAGTTTAAACAAAATCTACCGTCCGGAACCCACTCCCAATAGGGGGTAAATTTTTTGATATTTTCTATTTTCCACCGCTATAGGATTCCCAGATTTTTTATTCCTGAAATACGTTTGAGGTACTTGATGAAGAATATGAAAAAAGTTTAAACAAAATCTACCGTCCGGAACCCACTCCCAATAGGGGGTAAATTTTCTGATATTTTCTATTTTCCACGGCTATAGGATTCCCAGATTTTTTATTCCTGAAATACGTTTGAGGTACTTGATAAAGGATATCAAAAAAGTTTAAACAAAATCTACCGTCCGGAACCCACTCCCAATAGGGGGTAAATTTTTTGATATTTTCTATTTTCCACCGCTATAGGATTCCCAGATTTTTTATTCCTGAAATACGTTTGAGGTACTTGAAAAGGGATATAAAAAAAGTTTAAACAAAATCTACCGTCCTGAACCCACCACCAACAGGGGGTTAATTTTTTGATATTTTCTATTTTCTACGGTTATAGGATTCCCAGATTTTTTATTCCTGAAATACGTTTGAGGTATTTGATAAAGGATATAAAAAAAGTTTAAACAAAATCTATCGTCCGGAACCCACCCGCAACAGGGGGTTTATTTTTTGATATTTTCTATTTTCTACGGTTATAGGATTCCCAGATTTTTTATTCCTGAGATACGTTTAAGGTATTTGATAAAGGATATAAAAAAAGTTTAAACAAAATCTACCGTCCGGAACCCACCTCCAACGGGATAAATTTTTGGATATTTTTTATTTTCCACGGTTATAGGATTCCCAGATTTTTTATTCCTGAAATACGTTCGAGGTACGTGATAAAGGTTATGAAAAAGTTTAAACAAAATCTATCGTCCGGAACCCACCCCCAACAGGGGGTTAATTGTTTGATATTTTCTATTTTCTACGGTTATAGGATTCCCAGATTTTTCATTCCTGAAATACGTTTAAGGTACTTGATAAAGGATATAAAAAAAGTTTAAACAAAATCTAGTGTCCGGAACCCACCCCCAACAGGGGGTTAATTTTTTGATATGTTCTATTTTCAACGGTTATAGGATTCCCAGATTTTTTATTTCTGAAATACGTTCGAGGTACTTCATAAAGTTTGTAAAAAAAGTTTAAACAAAATCTACCGTCCGGAACCCACCCCCAACAGGGGGTTAATTTTTTGATATTTTCTATTTTCTACGGTTATAGGATTCGCAGATTTTTTATTTCTGAAATACGTTCGAGGTACTTCATAAAGGTTGTAAAAAAAGTTTAAACAAAATCTACCGTCCGGAACCCACCCCCAAAAGGGGGTTAATTTTTTGATATTTTCTATTTTCTACGGTTATAGGATTCCCAGATTTTTTATTCCTGAAATACGTTTGAGGTACTTGATAAAGGTTGTAAAAAAAGTTTAAACAAAATCTACCGTCCGGAAACCCACCCCCAACAAGGGGTTAATTTTTTCATATTTTCTATTTTCCACGGTTATAGGATTCCCAGATTTTTTGTTCCTGAAATGCGTTTGAGATACTTGATGAAGAATATAAATAAAGTTTAAACAAAATCTACCGTCCGGAACCCACCCCCAACAGGGGGTTAATTTTTTAATATGTTCTATTTTCTACGGTTATAGGATTCCCAGATTTTTTATTCCTGAAATACATTTGAGGTACTTGATGAAGAATATGAAAAAAGTTTAAACAAAATCTACCGTCCGGAACCCACTCCCAATAGGGGGTAAATTTTTTGATATTTTGTATTTTCCACGGCTATAGGATTCCCAGATTTTTTATTCCTGAAATACGTTTGAGATTCTTGATAAATGATATCAAAAAAGTTTAAACAAAATCTACCGTCCGGAACCCACCCCCAACAGGGGGTTAATTTTTTGATATTTTCTATTTTCTACGGTTATAGGATTCCCAGATTTTTTATTTCTGAAATACGTTCGAGGTACTTCATAAAGGTTGTAAAAAAAGTTTAAACAAAATCTACCGTCCGGAACCCACCCCCAAAAGGGGGTTAATTTTTTGATGATTTCTATTTTCTACGGTTATAGGATTCCCAGATTTTTTATTCCTGAAATACGTTTGAGGTACTTGATAAAGGTTATAAAAAAGTTTAAAGAAAATCTACCGTCCGGAAACCCACCCCCAACAGGGGGTTAATTTTTTCATATTTTCTATTTTCCACGGTTATAGGATTCCCAGATTTTTTATTCCTGAAATGTGTTTGAGGTACTTGATGAAGAATATAAAAAAAGTTTAAACAAAATCTACCGTCCGGAACCCACCCCCAACAGGCGGTTAATTTTTTGATATGTTCTATTTTCTACGGTTATAGGATTCCCAGATTTGTTATTCCTGAAATACATTTGAGGTACTTGATGAAGAATATGAAAAAAGTTTAAACAAAATCTACCGTCCGGAACCCACTCCCAATAGGGGGTAAATTTTTTGATATTTTCTATTTTCCACGGCTATTGGATTCCCAGATTTTTTATTCCTGAAATACGTTTGAGGTACTTGATAAAGGATATAAAAAAAGTTTAAACAAAATCTACCATCCGGAACACACCCCCCACAGGGGGTTAATTTTTTCATATTTTCTATTTTCCACGGTTATAGGATTCCCAGATTTTTTATTCCTGAAATACGTTTGAGGTACTTGATAAAGGATATCAAAAAAGTTTAAACAAAATCTACCGTCCGGAACCCACCCTCAACAGGGGGTTAATTTTTTGATATTTTCTATTTTCTACGGTTATAGGATTCCCAGATTTTTTATTCCTGAAATACGTTTGAGGTACTTGATAAAAGATATAAAAAAAGTTTAAACAAAATCTAGCGTCCGGAACCTACCCCCAACAGGGGGTTAATTTTTTGATATGTTCTATTTTCTACGGTTATAGGATTCCCAGATTTTTTATTCCTGAAATACGTTCGACGTACTTGATAAAGGTTATAAAAAAAGTTTAAACAAAATGTATCGTCCGGAATCCACCCCCAACGGGGGTTAATTTTTTGATATTTTCTATTTTCTACGGTTATAGGATTCCCAGATATTTTATTCCTGATATACATTCGAGGTACTTCATAAATATTGTAAAAAAAGTTTAAACAAAATCTACCGTCCGAAACCCACTCCCAATAGGGGGTAAATTTTCTGATATTTTCTATTTTCCACGGCTATAGGATTCCCAGATTTTTTATTCCTGAAATACGTTTGAGGTACTTGATAAAGGATATAAAAAAAGTTTAAACAAAATCTATCGTCCAGAACCCACCCCCAGCAGGGGGTAAATTTTTTTATACTTTCTATTTTTCACGGTTATAGGTTTCCTAGATATTTATTCCTGAATTACATTTGAGATACTTGATGAAGAATAGAATAAACGTTTAAATAAAATCTACCGTCCGGAACCCACCCTCAACAGGGGGTAAATTGTTGGATATTTTCTATTTTCCACGGTTATAGGATTTCCTGATTTTTTATTCTTGAAATACGTTTGAGGTACTTGATAAAGGATATAAAAAAAGTTTAAACAAAATCTACCATCCGGAACCCAACCCTAGTAGAAGGTAAATTTTTTATATTTTCTATTTTCCACAGTTATAGAGTTCCCGGATTTTTAATTTCTGAAATACGTTTGAGGTACTTGATAAAGGATATAAAAAAAACTTTTTTTATATACAGTTTCCGGATTTTTCATTTTTGAAATACGTTTGAGGTACTTCATAAAGGATAGAAAAAAACGTTTTTTATATCCTTTCTCAAGTACCTCAAACGTATTTTAGGAATAAAAATTTTGGGAACTGTATAACTGTGGAAAATCGAAAATATAAAAAATTTACCCTGTGCTAGGGGTGGGTTCCGAAAGGTAACTTTTTTATATCTTTTGTCAAGTACCTCAAACGTATTTCTGGAATAAAAAATCTGAGACTTCATTAACGGTGGAAATCAAAAAAATCGAAAAATTTACTCACTGTTAGGAGTGGGTACCGGAAGGTAGATTTTGTTTAAATTTGTTTATATCCTTTACCAAGTACCTCAAACGTATTTCAGGAATAAAAATCTGGGAACTCTATAACTGTGGAAAATAGAAAATATCGAAAAATCTACCCCCTGTTAGGGGTGGGTTCCGGATGATAGATCTTGTTTAAACTTTTTTTATATCCTTTATCGAGTACCTCAAACGTATTTCAGGAATAAAAAATGTGGGAACTGTATAACTGTGGAAAATTGAAAAACTTACCACCCGTTAGGGGTGGGTTCCGGACGATAGATTTTGTTTAAACTTTTTTTATAACCTTTATCAAGTACCTCGAACGTATTTCGGGAATAAAAAATCTGGGAATCCTATAACCGTAGAAAATAGAAAATATCAAAAAATTAACTCCCTGTTGGGGGTGGGTTCCGGACGATAGATTTTGTTTAAACTTTTTTGATATCCTTTATCAAGTACCTCAAACGTATTTCAGGAATAAAAAATCTGGGAATCCTATAACCGTAGAAAATAGAAAATATCAAAAAATTAACCCCCTGTTGGGGGTGGGTTCCGGACGGTAGATTTTGTTTAAACTTTTTTTACAACCTTTATGAAGTACCTCGAACGTATTTCAGGAATAAAAAATCTGGGAATCCTATAACCGTAGAAAATCGAAAATATCATAAAATTAACCCCCCGTTGGGGGTGGGTTCCGGACGATAGATTTTGTTTAAACTTTTTTGATATCCTTTATCAAGTACCTCAAACGTATTTCAGGAATAAAAAATCTGGGAATCCTATAACCGTGGAAAATAGAAAATATGAAAAAATTAACCCCCTGTGGGGGGTGGGTTCCGGACGGTAGATTTTGTTTAAACTTTTTTTATATCCCTTTTCAAGTACCTCAAACGTATTTCAGGAATAAAAAATCTGGGAATCCTATATCCGTGGAAAATAGAAAATATCAAAAAATTAACCCCCTGTTGGGGGTGAGTTCCGGACGGTAGATTTTGTTTAAACTTTTTTCGTATTCTTCATCAAGTACCTCAAATGTATTTTAGGAATAAAAAATCTGGGAATCCTATAACCGTAGAAAATAGAAATCATCAAAAAATTAACCCCCTTTTGGGGGTGGGTTCCGGACGGTAGATTTTGTTTAAACTTTTTTTACAACCTTTATGAAGTACCTCGAACGTATTTCAGAAATAAAAAATCTGGGAATCCTATAACCGTAGAAAATAGAAAATATCAAAAAATTAACCCCCTGTTGGGGGTGTGTTCCGGACGATAGATTTTGTTTAAACTTTTTTTATAACCTTTATCACGTACCTCGAACGTATTTCGGGAATAAAAAATCTGGGAATCCTATAACCGTAGAAAATAGAAAATATCAAAAAATGTACCCCCTATTGGGAGTGGGTTCCGGACGGTAGATTTTGTTTAAACTTTTTTGATATCCTTTATCAAGTATCTCAAACGTATTTCAGGAATAAAAAATCTGGGAATCCTATAGCCGTGGAAAATACAAAATATCAAAAAATTTACCCCCTATTGGGAGTGGGTTCCGGACGGTAGATTTTGTTTAAACTTTTTTCATATTCTTCATCAAGTACCTCAAATGTATTTCAGGAATAAAAAATCTGGGAATCCTATAACCGTAGAAAATAGAACATATTAAAAAATTAACCCCCTGTTGGGGGTGGGTTCCGGACGGTAGATTTTGTTTTAACTTTTTTTATATTCTTCATCAAGTATCTCAAACGCATTTCAGGAACAAAAAATCTGGGAATCCTATAACCGTGGAAAATAGAAAATATGAAAAAATTAACCCCTTGTTGGGGGTGGGTTTCCGGACGGTAGATTTTGTTTAAACTTTTTTTACAACCTTTATCAAGTACCTCAAACGTATTTCAGGAATAAAAAATCTGGGAATCCTATAACCGTAGAAAATAGAAAATATCAAAAAATTAACCCCCTTTTGGGGGTGGGTTCCGGACGGTAGATTTTGTTTAAACTTTTTTTACAACCTTTATGAAGTACCTCGAACGTATTTCAGAAATAAAAAATCTGGGAATCCTTTAACCGTAGAAAATAGAAAATATCAAAAAATTATCCCCCTGTTGAGGGTGGGTTCCGGACGGTAGATTTTGTTTAAACTTTTTTTACAACCTTTATGAAGTACCTCGAACGTATTTCAGGAATAAAAAATCTGGGAATCCTATAACCGTTGAAAATAGAACATATCAAAAAATTAACCCCCTGTTGGGGGTGGGTTCCGGACACTAGATTTGGTTTAAACTTTTTTTATATCCTTTATCAAGTACCTTAAACGTATTTCAGGAATGAAAAATCTGGGAATCCTATAACCGTAGAAAATAGAAAATATCAAACAATTAACCCCCTGTTGGGGGTGGGTTCCGGACGATAGATTTTGTTTAAACTTTTTTATAACCTTTATCACGTACCTCGAACGTATTTCAGGAATAAAAAATCTGGGAATCCTATAACCATGGAAAATAAAAAATATCCAAAAATTTATCCCCTGTTGGAGGTGGGTTCCGGACGGTAGATTTTGTTTAAACTTTTTTTATATCCTTTATCAAATACCTTAAACGTATCTCAGGAATAAAAAATCTGGGAATCCTATAACCGTAGAAAATAGAAAATATCAAAAAATAAACCCCCTGTTGCGGGTGGGTTCCGGACGATAGATTTTGTTTAAACTTTTTTTATATCCTTTATCAAATACCTCAAACGTATTTCAGGAATAAAAAATCTGGGAATCCTATAACCGTAGAAAATAGAAAATATCAAAAAATTAATTCCCTGTTGGGGGTGGGTTCAGGACGGTAGATTTTGTTTAAACTTTTTTTATATCCCTTTTCAAGTACCTCAAACGTATTTCAGGAATAAAAAATCTGGGAATCCTATAGCGGTGGAAAATAGAAAATATCAAAAAATTTACCCCCTATTGGGAGTGGGTTCCGGACGGTAGATTTTGTTTAAACTTTTTTGATATCCTTTATCAAGTACCTCAAACGTATTTCAGGAATAAAAAATCTGGGAATCCTATAGCCGTGGAAAATAGAAAATATCAGAAAATTTACCCCCTATTGGGAGTGGGTTCCGGACGGTAGATTTTGTTTAAACTTTTTTCATATTCTTCATCAAGTACCTCAAACGTATTTCAGGAATAAAAAATCTGGGAATCCTATAACCGTAGAAAATAGAAAATATCAAATAATTAACCCCCTGTTGGGGGTGGGTTCCGGACGGTAGATTTTGTTTAAACTTTTTTTATATCCCTTTTCAAGTACCTCAAACGTATTTCAGGAATAAAAAATCTGGGAATCCTATATCCGTGGAAAATAGAAAATATCAAAAAATTTACCCCCTGTTGGAGGTGAGTTCCGGACGGTAGATTTTGTTTAAGGGGACCGTATGGTCTAGAGCACGAAAATTTCACCTATTTTCACGATTTTTTTTTTGCCTTAAAAAATTTAAAAATCGATGTTTTAACTTTTCGGGTTTATTACTACCTTTATTAAGTATACAAAAAAAATTTTTTTTAATTTTAAAAACAGTGTTTATTATCATATAATTGGCATTGAAGACGACCCTCTCGAAAAATCCGACCCGGACGGTGAAGATCGATCCGAGACTTCTACTCATCTGAAACACAAAATTCAAGAAGATTCTTAATCAGAAAGAGTGCAGTTATGGTCGGGACTAGAACAAATCGAAAAAATTAAAAATTGACAAAATGGCGCGCTTTTGAAAAAAAATTCGTAAAATCGGGTTTTTTTTTCACTAGTTTTTTAGTATAAACAATAAGAAATTATTTAAATAAAATTATGATTGTAGTTCCGACGATAGCCATACATGTTGTGAACAACATATCCAAATTTCAAGTGATTCGGTTGAATAGTTTTTTTGTTTTCACCTGCGCAGTGCCGAAAAAAGTCGTTTCGAGATAAATGAGTTTAAAGTTTGAGGTACAGATATTTTCAAAAATTGAGCAAATTTTGAATACTTACAGTTAATCCGCGATTCCGGCACCATGTAGGATTCCTTCGGAACGTTCATAATTCAAGATTTCCTCACTCCTTTCATTTCTTCGAGCTGTCCGAGCCTCTTTGGAGTTGTCCGTGCTCCTACGGTTGGCGCTCGATACTCGCAGCTCGTCTCGGTTTTGCGCTAGTTGCTCCGCTTGTGGCCCGATTGTTATGCCCATGGTCTCCATTATTTTCAATAGGGATGCAAATCCTTCATTGAATATGCAAGCGGAAATGTGAGTGGCAATATCAATGATTTTTTTTCCGGCAAACAGATGTTTCGGCGCAAGGTGCCACACGCAAGCATTGAAACTTTCGTTATTGTTCTGCGTATTACTGCCAATACACCTTTCCAATAAAGTCTCTGCTGTCAATTCTTCATAAATTGGTTTTAATATCTCTTGTGCTTCATCGCACAGAGCAGGTGGGTGCTCGTAGGTGTCTAAAGTACCTGCAGCCTCACTTTGACGCCACTTGCACCACGATTCGGAACCTGGAGGACAGTACGAGTGTTGCGGATTTTCATCTGTTGAAATTTTGTGATAATATGCTGCCCATATTTCACTTCTCATCCCTTCAATCGAATCTGAATTACGTCTAATTGCTAGACCGTAATAAGTTGACAGCTCTTGCAATAATTTATTCGTCAATTGTTGACGCTTCGGTGTTTTATTTATCGATTTCTGCTGTGTCTTTTTTCCCTCCTCTTTTTCTGTCAATTTCTTTGTTGCTTTCTTTATTTGTGCATGTTTTTTTTTCGCATCAACAGCACGTTTGTACAAACGTTTTTTAACATGCAAAACACATTCTTTTTTGCAAACTAAAAAATCATCCCCGTAAGGCTTTGTGTCCAATAAGGCTTTGAACGTTTTCGTGTCGCGGACCGCTCTCTACCTGCGTTATGGGCTGTAGAAGCTGTAATATTGAGAATTTCCGCATGAAAATTTCACAGTATATTCTTGAGATACTATACTTTCGACATATCGAAAAAAAAAAAATCGATTTTTTCAAATTTCTAGACCATACGGTCCCCTTAAGCTTTTTTCATATTCTTCATCAAGTACCTCAAATGTATTTCAGGAATAAAAAATCTGGGAATCCTATAACCGTAGAAAATAGAACATATCAAAAAATTGACCCCCTGTTGGGGGTGGGTTCCGGACGGTAGATTTTGTTTAAACTTTTTTTACAACCTTTATGAAGTACCTCGAACGTATTTCAGGAATAAAAAATCTGGGAATCCTATAACCGTAGAAAATAGAAAATATCAAAAAATTAATCCCCTGTTGGGGGTGGGTTCCGGACGGTAGATTTTATTTAAACTTTTTTTATATCCTTTATCAAGTACCTCAAACGTATTTCAGGAATAAAAAATCTGGGAATCCTATAACCGTAGAAAATAGAAAATATCAAAAAATTAACCCCCTGTTGGGGGTGGGTTCCGGACGGTAGATTTTGTTTAAACTTTTTTTATATCCCTTTTCAAGTACCTCAAACGTATTTCAGGAATAAAAAATCTGGGAATCCTATATCCGTGGAAAATAGAAAATATCAAAAATTAACCCCCTGTTGGGGGTGGGTTCCGGACGGTAGATTTTGTTTAAACTTTTTTCATATCCTTCATCAAGTACCTCAAATGTATTTCAGGAATAAAAAATCTGGGAATCCTATAACCGTAGAAAATAGAACATATCAAAAAATTAACCCCCTTTTGGGGGTGGGTTCCGGACGGTAGATTTTGTTTAGACTTTTTTTATTTCCCTTTTCAAGTACCTCAAACGTATTTCAGGAATAAAAAATCTGGGAATCCTATATCCGTGGAAAATAGAAAATATCAAAAAATTTACCCCCTGTTGGGGGTGAGTTCCGGACGGTAGATTTTGTTTAAACTTTTTTTACAACCTTTATGAAGTACCTCGAACGTATTTCAGGAATAAAAAATCTGGGAATCCTATAACCGTAGAAAATCGAAAATATCAAAAAATTAACCCCCCGTTGGGGGTGGGTTCCGGACGATAGATTTTGTTTAAACTTTTTTATAACCTTTATCACGTACCTCGAACGTATTTCGGGAATAAAAAATCTGGGAATCCTATAACCGTAGAAAATAGAAAATATCAAAATATTAACCCCCTGTTGGGGGTGTGTTCCGGACGATAGATTTTGTTTAAACTTTTTTTATAACCTTTATCACGTACCTCGAACGTATTTCGGGAATAAAAAATCTGGGAATCCTATAACCGTAGAAAATAGAAAATATCAAAAAATTAACCCCCTGTTGGGGGTGGGTTCCGGACGATAGATTTTGTTTAAACTTTTTTTATAACCTTTATCACGTACCTCGAACGTATTTCGGGAATAAAAAATCTGGGAATCCTATAACCGTAGAAAATAGAAAATATCATAAAATTAACCCCCTGTTGGGGGTGGGTTCCGGACGGTAGATTTTATTTAAACTTTTTTGATATCCTTTATCTAGTACCTCAAACGTATTTCAGGAATAAAAAATCTGGGAATCCTATAACCGTAGAAAATAGAAAATATCAAAAAATTAACCCCCTGTTGGGGGTGGGTTCCGGACGGTAGATTTTGTTTAAACTTTTTTTACAACCTTTATGAAGTACCTCGAACGTATTTCAGGAATAAAAAATCTGGGAATCCTATAACCGTAGAAAATAGAAAATATCAAAAAATTAACCCCCTGTTGGGGGTGGGTTCCGGACGGTAGATTTTGTTTAAACTTTTTTTATATCCCTTTTCAAGTACCTCAAACGTATTTCAGGAATAAAAAATCTGGGAATCCTATATCCGTGGAAAATAGAAAATATCAAAAATTAACCCCCTTTTGGGTGTGGGTTCCGGACGGTAGATTTTGTTTAGACTTTTTTTATTTCCCTTTTCAAGTACCTCAAACGTATTTCAGGAATAAAAAATCTGGGAATCCTATATCCGTGGAAAATAGAAAATATCAAAAAATTTACCCCCTGTTGGGGGTGAGTTCCGGACGGTAGATTTTGTTTAAACTTTTTTCACATTCTTCATCAAGTACCTCAAATGTATTTCAGGAATAAAAAATCTGGGAATCCTATAACCGTAGAAAATAGAACATATCAAAAAATTAGCCCCCTGTTGGGGGTGGGTTCCGGACGGTAGATTTTGTTTAAACTTTTTTTACAACCTTTATGAAGTACCTCGAACGTATTTCAGGAATAAAAAATCTGGGAATCCTATAACCGTAGAAAATAGAAAATATCAAAAAATTAACCCCCTGTTGGGGGTGGGTTCCGGACGGTAGATTTTGTTTAAACTTTTTTTATATCCTTTATCAAGTACCTCAAACGTATTTCAGGAATAAAAAATCTGGGAATCCTATAACCGTAGAAAATAGAAAATATCAAAAAATTAACCCCCTGTTGAGGGTGTGTTCCGGACGGTAGATTTTATTTAAACTTTTTTGATATCTTTTATCTAGTACCTCAAACGTATTTCAGGAATAAAAAATCTGGGAATCCTATAACCGTAGAAAATAGAAAATATCAAAAAATTAACCCCCTGTTGGGGGTGGGTTCCGGACGGTAAATTTTGTTTAAACTTTTTTTACAACCTTTATGAAGTACCTCGAACGTATTTCAGGAATAAAAAATCTGGGAATCCTATAACCGTAGAAAATCGAAAATATCAAAAAATTAACCCCCCGTTGGGGGTGGGTTCCGGACGATAGATTTTGTTTAAACTTTTTTATAACCTTTATCACGTACCTCGAACGTATTTCGGGAATAAAAAATCTGGGAATCCTATAACCGTAGAAAATAGAAAATATCAAAAAATTAACCCCCTGTTGGGGGTGTGTTCCGGACGATAGATTTTGTTTAAACTTTTTTTATAACCTTTATCACGTACCTCGAACGTATTTCGGGAATAAAAAATCTGGGAATCCTATAACCGTAGAAAATAGAAAATATCAAAAAATTAACCCCCTGTTGGGGGTGGGTTCCGGACGATAGATTTTGTTTAAACTTTTTTTATAACCTTTATCACGTACCTCGAACGTATTTCGGGAATAAAAAATCTGGGAATCCTATAACCGTAGAAAATAGAAAATATCAAAAAATTAACCCCCTGTTGGGGGTGGGTTCCGGACGGTAGATTTTATTTAAACTTTTTTGATATCCTTTATCTAGTACCTCAAACGTATTTCAGGAATAAAAAATCTGGGAATCCTATAACCGTAGAAAATAGAAAATATCAAAAAATTAACCCCCTGTTGGGGGTGGGTTCCGGACGGTAGATTTTGTTTAAACTTTTTTTACAACCTTTATGAAGTACCTCGAACGTATTTCGGGAATAAAAAATCTGGGAATCCTATAACCGTAGAAAATAGAAAATATCAAAAAATTAACCCCCTGTTGGGGGTGTGTTCCGGACGATAGATTTTGTTTAAACTTTTTTTATAACCTTTATCACGTACCTCGAACGTATTTCGGGAATAAAAAATCTGGGAATCCTATAACCGTAGAAAATAGAAAATATCAAAAAATTAACCCCCTGTTGGGGTTGGGTGCCGGACGATAGATTTTGTTTAAACTTTTTTTATAACCTTTATCACGTACCTCGAACGTATTTCGGGAATAAAAAATCTGGGAATCCTATAACCGTAGAAAATAGAAAATATCAAAAAATTAACCCCCTGTTGGGGGTGGGTTCCGGACGGTAGATTTTATTTAAACTTTTTTCATATCCTTTATCTAGTACCTCAAACGTATTTCAGGAATAAAAAATCTGGGAATCCTATAACCGTAGAAAATAGAAAATATCAAAAAATTAACCCCCTGTTGGGGGTGGGTTCCGGACGGTAGATTTTGTTTAAACTTTTTTTACAACCTTTATGAAGTACCTCGAACGTATTTCAGGAATAAAAAATCTGGGAATCCTATAACCGTAGAAAATCGAAAATATCAAAAAATTAACCCCCCGTTGGGGGTTGGTTCCGGACGATAGATTTTGTTTAAACTTTTTTGATATCCTTTATCAAGTACCTCAAACGTATTTCAGGAATAAAAAATCTGGGAACTCTATAACTTTGGAAAATAAAATTCATCAAAAAACCGTTGCATGCGAACGTTGCAAACTTCAACATCATGGTTTTACACACAACGTACAATCACACACAACACATGTAAATCACACACGACAATGCACAAGCGAATAGACATACAAGAATCAAACACAATCACACAGGATAATACTCACACACACACACATACACACACACACGCACGCGCACGCACGCATTCTTTTTTCTATCGACATTCAACATTATTTGTAGATTTTATAAAATACAATATTGCCCTTCCGTACTTGACCACATATATTTTAATAAAGCTCAATTTATTTTATAACTTTTTGCGAAATTCAACCTTAGCTTTTTGCGAGGGTTAACTCAGTTTTGTTTTGTGTGATTTAACTTTATTTGATAATTTTTTTGAGAGGGTCACTCGTCTTACTTTTTGATAGGATTTGATTTTTTCAGGGATTTTTGTGAGGGGAGATTTCTGGAGTGTATGTATAGTTGTGAAAAGATATGGAAGCTGAGGTGAACAAATGTACTTGTCCAGGTTTTTTCCCCGACGGGGATTTTTATGCTTGATATAATTCTTGCAGGTGTTAGAAAAAAATTTCATAGCTATTTGGAAAGTGCTTTTCCCGTCAGCGGTCGCGGTACTGACACTTTAAACATTGGTCGTGCGATGAGAGATTTTCTCACATGTATAGTTTCAAGTGCTTAATTTGATAAATAGGATCTTGAAAATAATTTCGTAATAATGATCGTGGCTTTTAAACATTTTTATTTCTTAAAAACCATAAATTCAACGATAATTCATATTATTAAAAAAGTCCAAAAGAAATTTTTTAACTTTTTTATCATACAGAACAATAAATTTGGTGGAAATAGAAAAAAAAAATCAATCGCTTATGCCATTTGAAATTTTCGATTTATTATATTTTCCATAGAAATATGTGGGAAAGTCTCATAGTGCGACCGCTGACGGGTTAAGTCTCGAATGCCTTTTTCTCAAAATGGTACTTTTGAAAACGTTACTCGTTCTATCTCGAAAACGAAATGACCGATTTGGATGAAATTTGGTACAAAAGTTCTTCACACAATTATCTAGTCTTTGCTATTGGATTTTTTTTTAACATCACAGTTTCTTTATAAGCAAAAAAAATTAAGCAAGTTAAGCCCGACTTTACGATTCAAACTTCTGCCATTCTGCGAAAAATGCATATAAAACAAAATCGGCCATGACAAAGACTAGTTTTTTGTCAACATTAAGGGGGAAGATCTATGTAGAAGGCTGAAAAATGCATGTATTTCAGGATTTTTTTGGAAAGGAAGGAGCAAGTCAAAACTTTTGAAAGTTTAGCATTTAAGGTGATCTGTCGGCCGTATGGTTGGTAAAAATCCTACTGCATATTGTTTTCGAAGAGGCTTGATATTTCAAGAAAAAGAAAAGTTACCCGTTGTGCTCTTTTTATCAGAGAATAAGGTGAAACTTTTCGTTTTTTCGAAATATCAAGCGTATCCGAGAAAAACGTGTATCTACTTTTTAGTTACCTCTTTTGCACTCACGTAATTGATAGATCGCTATAATAAGGTAAACTTCGAACCAAAACGTATTTTTTTATTTAAAAAATAATTTACAATGGTCGCTATAGCACATTGACTTTGCATAAGGTCGGCCGGGGACTTCCAATTTGGCGGGCATTTTGGACATCGTAGATTTTATCTGAAACAAATACTGTTGAAATCTTTTATTCTTAATATTCATAATTTCTATGTGAACCTACTTAAAGTGAAAAAAATAAAAAATTGAAACAATTATACACTTAAAAACTAGAATATGCGATTTTTAACGAAATTTTTTTTATATTTTGCTATGAAAAAATACTTTTTTTTTGCCAATTTTATTAAATAAGTAGATTCAAATATAAGGAAGTGATATTATTCACTCGTGTGCCAAATTTGGTAAAGATCGGTTGAATAGTTTTTGCGTAAGAATACCCACCGATTTGAAAAATCTAGTTTTGAGGAAAACGCGTTCAAAGTTTTGTCATGGGAAAAGTCAAAATAATAATAACTTACCGGCTAGTCAGCGATTCCAGGGCCATATAGTAAGCCTTCAGCTTCTTCGAAAAATTGATTCTTCTCGGTCTGTTGATCCCTGCGTGCTTTTCGAGACTCTTTAGTCGATAAGGAGCTGCGCCGTTCCTGTCAATCCGCACGGCGAGCGTCGAGTCTATTGGCATAATTCTTGCACTGACTGCCGATGATGATATTTAATTCTTCTATTGTTTTCAAAAGGGTTGAATATCCCTCATTGAACAATCCAGCCGCGAGATAAGATGCAATTTCGACGATTTTTGATCCAGAATTCAAATGCTTTGGAGCCAAGATCTAAATGGTGGAGTTGAAACTTTCGTTGGCATTTTGTGTATGACACCCCAAGCATCTCTGGAGTAAATCATCTCTCGACAGACCCTCGTAAATTGGGAATATATGTTTCTGGACATCTGGGTGGAGCGAAGGAGGGTGCTTGAAATTATCCAAATTGCCAATAGCTTTGGCTTTCTGCCAATTGCACCAACTGTCTTGGCCCGATGAGCAGTATTCATGTTGTGGCTGTTAATTTGTCGAGCACAGATGATAATGCGTGGCCAGTATGGCTTTTTTCATACTTTACAAGTTATCAATATTCCTTTGGATTGCTAAACTAAAGCACACTGTAAGTTTTTTAATTAAAGCCTTAGTCAATTTCCCTTTTCCACCAAACTTTTGCATTTTTTTTTCATATTTCGGAGCTGTCTATTCATTATTTTTTTGACGTGGTTAATACATTCGTTTTTGATCACTGAGAATTCATCACCATAAGGTTTCACATCCAAAATAGCCTTAAATGTTTTGGAGTCTCCATCTCCTATATAATTCTTATATCGCACATCGAACTTCTCCTCCGATCTCCTCGTCAGAAACATTTCGACTATTGCATCCACTTCCATCTTTCCTGCGGATCCATCGTGATTTTTGAGACAATTTTCCTCGTGTTCTGCACACCATTCTTCATATTCTGGAATATCTTCCTTATTCTTCCATATCAAACAGGCTGAGCAGAAGGAACTTTTGACAACTACGTCAATTACTTTCCCTATGTAGTAGCCTAAGAGCGTTGTTACTCCGTATAACAATTTGAATCCACGTTCCCTCTCTGAGCCATCGCCAGAAATTTTTTAAATACAGAACTCTTCTTCTTCATCATTCTTCTTCATGTCTTCTGTTTTCTTCATTTTTTTTCTTTTCTTCTTCGACAGTTTTTTTGGTAAGGAGTTTAAACACTGATTTCGTGGTCGAGTGGATATATGCGATAATACTGTTGTATGTGTATTCGTTCAACCCGTTGCAGATATCCATGAAATTGTAGAAAAAATTCAACTCCTCTCTCAATGCCTAAAAGCCGCATGACAAACAGAATCCGGCAGTTCACTTCATATCCATTTCCGATGAACGGTCCTGAATTAATGTCTTTCCGACCACAGCGGTATATCAAATCGAGTTTGAAACCAAGGCCTCGATTTCCGGATTGTTCAAACTTCAAACACTGCTTGCATTCACCATAAATAACTATCTGCGATAAGACAGAATAAACTGTAAAAAATTCAATGAAAGGATAACCGTGCAAAGGATTCCAATGGATATCATCATTGCTGGCAGATGAGTTTTTTTGGACTCGCGCTTTCTCCTTTTTCTTCACTGTTATCCTTTTCGTTTGAGGACTCATCTCCCCAGAATTTTCGTTTGTAGGGTCTGCTACTTCGGGTTGATGTCGATTTCGATCCTTTTGAATAGCTCGACATTTTCACTTCACAAAATTGTTCAGTGCACTGTAAATTTTGGATCTAAACACACTACGAAACTGTTTAGCATGAGTTCCGATTCTCTCTGCTAAACGAAACACATAGCGATACTCTAAGTTAAAAATATTGCACAAATATTTCGTTCAGAAAAAATGCTGTAACAAAACACTCCAAACGCGCCAAAATAACCGGGGACGCATTTAGAAACAGGAGAGTATGAAAGATAGCCCCGTCGCCAAGGCACGACCATGCATTCGGCGCGCTCTAGCGTCAGGAAGTTATTTCTCATGCATGGCCATAACTTCCGAATGGCTTCGAATTTCGTTTTAAAATTTTAGTATGATATTCTTCAGACGTTGTACTAACCTTTTATGGAAAAAATCAATTTGTTGAAAATTCTACAATCTTCCCCCTTAAGAAAAAAAATTTGCTTAATTTTTGTGTTAAAGCGTACACTCGTAATCGTAGTTACCGCAAATAACATTTAGCAAATACTAGCTTTACAACAATTACAACTACAGCTCATCTAATTTTTATTTAATTAAATTTTTCAATTTCATTGACAACAATATGTCTTTTCAAATAAACCAAAAGTTGTTTGAACAGATACAATTTTTTAGTATGAAAAAATTGACAAATAATAATATAGTTTAATTTTAAAAAAATGAATTTCTTTTACAAATATCATTCTGATTATAAAGAATTACAAATTGAGAATTTCTTTTCATCCGTTATCTCTTGGCGAAATATTTTGAATTTATAAACTTATAACACAGTAATTCCACTAATTGGTCAAAGAGTTATTTGAGCGTATGATAAAAATACAAAATTCAATTTGTTTTTGTTCGAATCTGAATGTTTGTCAACACAATAGATTCATTTGCAGAAAATACAAAAAAATCTTGATCTCCTCCTCGATTCAAATTAATTATTCCTATGAATTTCTATTCTGAAAAAGAAAAAAATTGGCCAGCTCGACATTTTTATGACCCAATTCTCCAGATTTAAGAAAGAAGTCCGTTCTATCTGAAATTTCGAAAACGAGATTAGGAGCCGTGAACAATCACGAAAAAAAAAATTTCGCCAGGTTATGTCGGTCGGGAGTTTGAGATAGAGTTGGAAAAACTTGTCCCACAGTTGGTTAAATCCATACATTGTTATTGCGGGTGACAACACGACATAGTAATATTGAAATCATCGAAAATGGGGTTCCGCGCATGGTTCGTCCCATTTCCTCTCGCTCAAATTTCATTTGGCTCAATTCCGCCGAGTTTGCGAAAATGCAATTTGGACGAGAAGAAGAGATAGAGAAAGAAAGAGATATAAAACTCAGAGCGTCAGGTCGACACCAAAGCACACTGTAAAAAAATTTATTTGATCTAAGTAATTCAAATTATTTGAGTTGTATTTACTGAACGCAAGTAGATTTTTCTTTGCCATAAATAAAAATAGACATTGCGCCCAATAAACCATTTTCTGGATGACATTCATTTGGTCCAAATAATCTAATTCATCCATATTAATCAAAGGTGTTTGGTGTAAATACATGAAATCTATAGACAACAAGGACAAAGATTTATTACAAATAATTAATTCAAGCATAAAAATCCCCCTCGGGGGAAAAAACCTGGACAAGTATATTTGTTGACCCCCGTTTCCATATTTTTTCACAAATATACATGGGGCATTCCATGTCAAACCGATCAGTCCGTGACCCCGACCATTTTTGATTTTGTCGAAATTTTTTCATTTTCAAGTAACTACTGAAAGGAGTTTTTAGGATTTTTTTAAATTTTTATCTCAACCCGTTTAAAAATAATGAATTTTTCAAAATTTCGCACGAAATTTTTTTAAATGCTCATAACTTTTTCAGCAACAGAGATATCAAAATAAAATAGGAGGTAATTTTTTTCGTCTTGAATTGTAGTTTCGTAAAAAAAATACAAAAAAATTTTCAAAAGACAATTTCATATATTTTTTTAAGTTTTAATTCAAAAATATTTTTTTTCAAAACTTAGACCATTTTGATTTTTTTGAAAAAATTCACCTTTTTTGTAGACATATTTTTACATGTCTCAAAAAATTCACAGCTTGTGATATCCATCCCTTCTATTTTTTCTCATTTTTTTACTAGCTGTAAACCAATAATTACACCGGCACACAAAAAAAAGTGGTCAGTACCTTGGATCGGACATGGCAAGTACAAACTTATTGTTTGTACTTGCCATGACGGCATAAACACCGTTAACCCAGGGACTCTGCCAGACAGATCTGTTGCCCGCAGTCACCGCGTGGAGGTGCCCTGGTTACAAGTACAAGCAATAAGTTGCCCGAAGTAAAAATATATGACAGGCCCTTATCAGACAAATTAAAATCGATTTATGAGGTTTGCTTCGGTATTAAAATGACCGATTGGAATGCAAACTGGATACCACATATAATTTGTGGTCGGTGTAAGACGATGTTAACACGATGGGAAAGGTCCAGAAAGCAAGAGTACTTGCAATTCACAAAACCTATCATATGGTCTGCACCGATAAGTCAAGAGAACTGCTATTTTTGTATGACTGACATCACAGGTTTCACGAAAAATACTAAAGGTAAAATTGTATACGCCAACGTTTCATCAGTTGTGAAACCAGAAAAAATAGTGGCCGTGGATGAAACAGTAACTCCTGAAGAGATGGATGTGGAGCTTTCTGATAAAGAGGTATTAATGGAAGTTGACGAGATCTATCAAGAAGAAAGTTCCGAGGATGATGATTACCTCCAAAATGGTGGAAGCAAAGCTCCCCAAACCTTCAACCAAGAAGAGTTGAATGATCTCATACGAGATTTAGGATTGCCTAAAGACGGAGCTGAATATTTAGCGGCAACATTGAAAAAGAAAAATTTGCTGTCAAAAGGAACATCAGCTTACTTTTATCGTGACAGAGAGAAGGAGTTTCGGCAATTCTTCACAAACGACGAAGAGAATTCATTGGTGTACTGTTCAGATGTGAAAGGCTTGGTGGATGAATTCAAACCGAACATATACAAAAATGATGAATGAAGACTTTTCATTGATTCGTCAAAAAGAAGTCTCAAAGCCGTTCTACTCCAGAACGGAAACACATATGCACCTATTCCAATAGCTCACTCGACCAAGCTGAAAGAAAATTACGAAAATTTACAGATGGTATTGGAGAAAATAAAGTATTCGGAACATCAATGGCAAATTTGTGGCGATCTCAAAATTGCAACACTACGCTTAGGTGAACAATCGGGTTTCACAAAAAATCTCTGCATTTTATGTTTACGGGATAGCAGAGACAGGAAAAAACACTATGTTCAGAAAGGGTCGCCAACAAGAACAAACTTCGATCTAGGCCGTAACAACATCATACGAACATCATTGATTGAACCGTCAAAATATCTGCTACCATCACTCCACATTAAGCTTGGTCTTATAAAGCAATATGTCAAAGCTCTGGACAAAGATGGCGATTGTTTCCAGTATTTGGGAGAAAAGTTTCCCGCGATGAGTGATGTGAAATTAAAAGAGGGTATATTTGATGGACCACAAATTCGTAGTTTATTTGAAGACGAAAACTTCATCAAAAAAATGAACGATACTGAGAAGGCAGCTTGACAAAGTTTCAAAAATGTTTCTCAGAACTTTCTGGGAAATAAGAAAAGTGAGAATTACCAAAATTTAGTTGAAGAGTTGTTGGAAAATTTTAGAAACTTGAGTTGCTTGACGAATCTCAAATTGCACTTTCTACACTCCCGCCTCGACTACTTTCCTGAAAACCTTGGAGACCTAAGTGAAGAACAAGGAGAACGATTCCATCAAGACATCAGTGAAATGGAGAATCGGTATCAGGGAAGGTGGAGTGTTAATATGATGGCAGATTTTTGCTGGACGCTAAAGAGAGAAATAACGAGAGAAGATAGAAAGAGGAAGAGAAACCCGCTGCATAGGTCGTTCGAAGAGAAAATAATCCATTACAAAAGAAGGACGGTTTAAGATCGATGAAGATTTTTCTCTTCTCATAATTTGCAGAAAATGAAAAAAAAAAATGCAATTGAGCTGAATTCAAATCAAAGAAAAATCATGCCTGTGATAGTTTTATATTCAAGTTTTTTATACTATTTTTCCCAATTTCTAATTTATTGCATTCAGAATTTATCGATCTTTTTTGTGTATAGTTTAAGATGAATCATGCATGTTTAAATCATTTACAAAACTATTTTTTGACATTTTTTACAATTTTTTACGATTTTTGACGAAAGTACGCATGAACGGGACTACTAACCGTCGGATTTGGATCGAGCCCCTCGAAATACGTAAAGAACATACTTGATCCAGGTGTAAACAATTTTTCTTATATTCGTAACTGCGATTTTTTGGCATTTTCACCCATTTTTAGACGGTTTTCTCCATGGAAACAAAATGTTGGAGATGTACGAGTTAAATAGACTCCGGATTCGGATTCAGCGCATCAAAATACATTAAGAACGTACTCGATCTAGATCAATAAAATTTTTCCCATACCCATAGCAGCGATTTTTCGCGATTTTCACCCATTTTTAGCGGTTTTTTGCAATTTACTCAAAATTTTGGGGGTGTATCAGCCAATCTGACCCCAGATTCAGATTCAGCGCATCAAAATACATAAAGAACACACCCGATTAAGGTCGAAAAAAATTTGTATCATGCTTTTAACTGCGATTTTCCGCCATTTTTGTGGTTTTTTGGAATTTACTCAAAATTTTGGAGGTATATTGACCAATCTGACCCCGGATTCGGATTCAGCGGGTCAAAATACGTAGAGATTGATGGGTTCGGTCCAAGGTACTAACCACTTTTTTTTTTGTGCGCCAGTGTTATGAGTTGTCAATCTTGAATTATATTTATTTATTGTTTTTTTCCCATTCATAATTCCATTCCTTAAAAAATTGTGGATGAAAAAAGTAATAAATAAATATTGGAACTGATTTCCATGTTTTTTTCAGTTTTCAACCAAACGTTTACTTTCACATCTTGGGCCATTTTGATTTTTCTGAAAAAGATCTTACACGACATATTTTTACACGACCCACAAAATCCACAGCGTATGATATTCATGAATAAAGATTAATCATTGGTTTACACATGGCAGAGAATTAAAAAAAAATAGAATTTATGGATATCACACGCTGCGAATTTTTTGGGACATGTAAAAATGTGTCGTGAAAGATGGAGAATTTTTTTAGAAAAATCAAAATGGCCCAAGTTGTAAAAAAAATGTTTATTTAAAAACTGAAAAAAAACATGGAAATCAGTTCCAATATTTATTTATTAACTTTTTTCATTCATAATTTCTTAACGGGGTCATCCCATGTGACAGCTATTTTTTTTTCTTTTTTGGGATTTTTTTTTGAAGAACCATTAAAACACAATATCTTTGAATTTTTACCACACATTTATTAACATTTTTACAATCCCTCAGAATTTTATCAAACAAACATAACGAGTTGAATCGACTTTACACCGTTCGGAAGACACTCATATGTTGGTTGACGGCTACCATGATTCCGGAGGTTTTGCTCATCTGAAATCAAAAAATCAAACGGCATTTTAATTTGTAGACCTGAGACTATCGCTGGAACTAGAATAAAGTAAAAATATCGAAAATTGAATTTTTGGCACGGTTTTAAAAGTCGAAAAAAACGACGAAACTTGGAACTTAACATTTAAAACCCTGCCAAAAATTCAATTTTCTATATTTTTACTTTATTCTAGTTCCAACGATAGCCTCAGGTCTACAAATTAAAATGCCGTTTGATTTTTTTATTTTAGATGAGCAAAATCACCGGAATCATGGCAGCCGTCAACCAACACATGAGTGTCTTCCAAACGGTGTAAAGTTGATTCAGCTCGTTATTTTTGTTTGATAAAATTCTGAGGGACTGTAAAAATGTTAATAAATGTGTGGTAAAAATTCAAAGATAGTGTGTTTTAAGGGTTCATCAAAAAACAATTCCCGAAAAAAGCGAAAAAAATAGCTGTCACATGGGATGACTCCGTTAAGGAATGGAATGAGTGGAAAAAAAAAATAAAAAAAATATAATCCAGGATTGACAACTCTTTATTATTGCTTCACACGTGGTAAAAAATGAGAAAAAAATAGAAGGGATGGATATCACAAGCTGTGAATTTTTCGCAACATGTAAAAATATATCTACAAAAAAGGTGAATTTTTTGAAAAAAATCAAAATGGTCCAAGTTTTGAAAAAAAAATATTTATGGATTAAAACTAAAAAAAAATATATGAAATTGCCTTTTGATAATTTTTTTGTATTTTTTTTACGAAACTACAATTCAAGACGAAAAGGATTACCTTCTATTTTATTTTTATTTTTATATCTCTGTTGCTGAAAAAGTTATAATCCAGTCACCTTAGGAAAAGTTTTATTCAAGAGGTGCAGTGGTTAGCCAATTTTTTTGTCGGTTGTTTGGACCCATAGGAATATAGCCCTGAGTTTTCGTAAAAATTCATCCTGCATTTTAGCAATAAAAAATTATTGAAAAAAAAAATCGGTTTTTTTGAGTTAACACTTTTGGACCGGTCCTATCGAAAAAATGAACCATAAAATTCACAATTTTTTATTTGCAACCGCAATCAATTGTTTGTTATGATATCGGTTTGAAGTCCATATATGATGTAGAGAAGGGAAACCCCAAGAGAATGATCCAAGATTGATCGATTTACGAGTTATAGTTTAGCAACAATTCGCGATCTTCGAAAAAACTTTGACCTTCAATAGAATTTGTCAACGAAGGCCCACAGTATGGAAAAAAATCGAGGAGCTTCATGTCATCATGCACAAAGTATACGGAAAAAAGAAATCGTTTTCGTTGATAATAAATACTGTTTTTTTTGACGATTTTTGTTTTTTGCTTATAAACAAATAGCAATTCTGACCAAAGTAATAGCTGAAAATTTTTTTCACCATTCGATGCGTTTTTGAAAAACGAACAATTTAAAAAAAAAAGTCCGAATATCTTGATTATACACAATTTTCTTTTGTTGTAATTGAGATTTTTGCAAAAATCAAATTCGATAGCCTTCCTTAGGCTTACAGCTACGGGGTTCAATAAAATACCGACCTTTAGAAGGAACTGTGTCACTACGGTTATCAACGTATTCCAGTCGATGGCGCGCGGTGGGGGTAGCTCCTCTCGCTCCGCAACCCCGCGCGAGCGGCTTAGTTAACAAATTCGATAACTTCCTTCAAAATGGTCGTAGTACAAAACTTTTTTTTTTAATTTTACGTGATTTTTTCTCACGAACACGATGGTACCCTTTAAAATCATGTTCGCCCCATAGCAGACCTGTGATCATCGTTTTTTAAAATTTTACATATAACCATGCTTTATAATTATTTTATGGTGAATGGGAAAAGGTATCTCGAATAAATCTTTCAGCCGACACTGTTTCATTCCTTACAATAAGTTAGTTGTACACTTGAAATATATTTAGTCCCGAAGAAATTAATCGTTATTTTCAATTTTCTTTTTTGAGTTCGAAAGTAAACTGAAAAGAATAACGAATTTCGCATAGAAAATTCTCAGCAGTACGGTTTTGTGCAAAAAATGTAACGGCATAAGTTCTGCGAACACTGCCGAACCCGAAGTAATTTTAAGCGATGATGAAGACAGGGAAGAAAATTATAATTTCGAAGACGCAATCGACGACGAAATTGGAGTTGACTCTCCCATGGTAACGTTGGCAAAAAATGTACATAGTGACGACGAGTATGAGCCTGACGAAAAAAAATGAAAATGTAGATTTTGTAGTGAATTGTTCTTTCCGAATTTTTTTCATTCACATTAATTAACTTATTGTAATGAATGAAACAGTGTCGGCTAGAAGGTTTATTCGAGATACCTTTTCCCATTCACCGTAAAATAATTATAAAGCATGGTTATATGTTGTAATGGAACGCTTTTGCCATACGCTAAACGTCGCTACGCGCAGGTCCGAGCTTCCTAAATAATTTTAAATAATTTTGGAGCAGGTATGAAAGAAACGTGAGAAACGCGGATTTTGTGTTCAAAATAATAACAAAATTAATTTATTCAATTAAACAATGTAAATTTTCCGATTTTTGTTACAATAAATGAATATTTGTTTTATTTCGAGTTCGGATTATTTATAGAACAAAAAAAAGTATCAATTCTGTTTCTCTGTCGGTAACTATTCAAACGATGATATTTATTTTAATTCCCTTTTCGCGTCAGAATTATCATTTAAATGAGAAAAATAACAATAATAATGGTCAAATAATTAAAAACGATGTCTTCGAGGCTAATTAACAATAATAATTGAAATACTCGGTGAAGCTTTGTCGACAGAATAATAATAAAAATAATTCAAACAATCATTGAATTATTTAATATGAAATAACAATTAATAGGGCTTTACGTTGCCGCGAAATTCACTTTTATTTCATAGTGAATAATAAAAATAATTCAAAATTTTAATAATCCAAAAGTGGATTGACTCGATATAATAATAATGATAATTTTATGCTTTCAATTGATTCTATATAATAGATAATCTTACCGCGGCCTTTTGGATTATCGAATTCAGGATTATTGATGATTTTTAGGATAGACGGGGATTGCTGAGCATAATAAGTGATGCAGACTGATTATATTTTATTGAAAATAATTTTGAATAAAAAAAATTCAAAACATAAATTTAATTAGCAAATTTTAATTAAAAGAGAGCAAGCAGGCTTCCCACTTCCAGCAGGCATAAATTCAAGAGATAAAATTAATTAGAGGAAACGTAGTATGCAAGCTATGGGCCCCGAACGTCACCGAACGACGCCGATACCCCACACACCACAGGTAAGGATGCAGACCCCGAGCTATGGGATGTGAACGTCGCCGAACACCTCCGATACCCCGAGCACCCACAGGTAAAAGGAAAAATGTAAAAAAAAATTAAAGAATGACCTTGGACTACGGGAGTTGAACGTCGCCGAACCGCTCCGATACTCCAAGCATCAAGGAATTATAGGAAAAATGAAAGGAATAGGAATTGACCTTGGACTATGGGAGTTGAACGTCGCCGAACCGCTCCGATACTCCAAGCATCAAATATGATAAGAAAGATAGGTAATTATCCTGCTGGAACTAGGAAGGATCTCTGCTGCTGAGAGCGTGTTGTCTCTCCGAGCTCTGTTTTCAGAATGAGCAGAATGCCTCTCCACTGCTGCTCTGCACGGCTTTTTATACCCAGCAGATCCTTTGTTCTCGCGCTCGAGTTCCGATTCGCTCGCCGGGTAGTCTCGAACCCGTTCTGCGCACGCTCGTTTACAATATTTTTCGGATTCGTTCTACGCTTCCCCCACTCTCGCATTCTCATACTTTAATTTGTTCGACGCTACCCCCACTTTGCGCATCGCCTGCGCAAAAATTAACAATTTTCGTAATTTACCAATTTTTATAATAAATTTATCACATTTGATCATTTCCTAAATTTGTTTAAACATTTCGCAAAGATTTTTCAGTAATTAAAGAGTTTTTAATAAATTTTGAAATATTGGAAAACACACTCTCTCATTTGTGCGTTCCCTTGTCGCTTGTCCCACGCGCATGCGCACAAACATTCGTTCTTTTCACTCTTAAATTACCGGTTATTTTCGCATAAATTTACAGCGCGAGTTATTCACTTCGATTTGTCGGATTTTTCTGCATATTTTACGCATTATTTTAATTGCAGTAATGTCTTTTTAATAATTAATTATTGAAACGTGCAAAAAGTCACGTACGCATTTTTTAGTTCCGGTTTTTCACGATAGGCGGCGGCCCGACGCTTTCGTAAGTGTAGCTTCGCCGTTCGCATAGTGTTCAAGATGGCCGCCGACAACAACAGTCAACAAACGCACGCGAGACGTTGTCGCGTCGTTTTCACAAAAATGTCGGATATCGGACGTAATACGGGATAAAATCAGGATAATGTTTTTATAAAGAAGTGCCGGGACTACGCGTAAGTGTTTTCGTTACAATGTACAATTTTAAAAAACGATGATCACAGGTCTGCTATGGGGCGAACATGATTTTAAAGGGTACCATCGTGTTCGCGAGAAAAAATCACGTAAAATTAAAACAAAAAGTTTTGTTCTACGACCATTTTGAAGGAAGTTATCGAATTTGTTAACTAAGCAGCTCGCGCGGGGTTGCGGAGCGAGAGGAGCTACCCCCATCGCACTGCCCGGCCGGCGCCGCGCGCTCGGCCGCGCGCCATCTACTGGAATAAATTGATAACTGTAGTGACATAGTTCCTTCTAAAGGTCGGTATTTTATTGAATCCCGTAGCTATAAGCCTAAGGAAGGCTATCGAATTTGATTTTTGCAAAAATCTTAATTACAACAAAAGAAAATTGAAAAAACGTTAAAATATTCATATCTCGGTGTGTAATCAAGATATTCGGACTTTTTTTTTAAATGGTTCCTTTTTCAAAAACGCATCGAATGGTGAAAAAAATTTTCAGCTATTTTCGTAACTTTGGTCAGAATTGCTATTTGTTTATTAACAAAAAACGAAAATCGTCAAAAAACAGTAATTATTATCAACGAAAACGATTTCTTTTTTCCGTATACTTTGTGCATGATAACACAAAGCTCCTCGATTTTTTTCCACACTGTGGGCCTTCGTCGACAAATTCTATTGAAGGTCAAAGTTTTTTCGAAGATCGCGAATTGTTGCTAAACTATAACTCGTAGATCGATAAATCTTGGACCATTCTCTTGGGGTTTCCCTTCCCTACATCATATATGGACTTCAAACCGATATCATAACAAACAAATGATTGCGGTTGCAAATAAAAAATTGTGAATTTTTTGGTTCATTTGCAATTAACCGCTTAAATAACAATGCTAGCGTATTTTTTTATAGGACCTTTTTCATAGAGGACATTATGATGAACAACTTTTATTTGAAACTTTTTTCGATAGGACGCATTCCAAAAGTGTTAACTAAAAAAAACCGATTTTTTTTTCAATAATTTTTACTGCTAAAATGCAGGATGGATTTTTACGAAAACTCAGGGCTATATTCCTATGGGTCCAAACAACCTACAAAAAAATTGGCTAACCTCTGCACCTCTTGAATAAAACTTTGTGAAATATGGCCTAAGGTGACTGGACTATTATGAGCATTTAAAAAAATTTCGTGCGAAATTTTGAAAAATTCATTATTTTTAAACGGGTTGAGATAAAAATCTAAAAAAAAATCCTAAAAACCCTTTTCAGTAGTTACTTGAAAATGAAAAAATTTCGACAAAATCAAAAATGGTCGGGGTCACGGACTGACCGGTTTGGCATGAAATATCCCACATACACGCCACAAATCTCCCCTCACAAAAATCCCCGAAAAAATCAAATCCTATCAAAAAGTAAGAAGCGTGACCCTCTCAAAAAAATCATCAAATAAAGTCAAATCGCACAAAACAAAAATGAGTTAACCCTCGCAAAAAGCTAAGGTTGAATTTCGCAAAAGGTTATAAAATAAATTGACCTTTATTAAAATATATGTGGTCAATTACGGAAGGGCATTATTGTATTTTATAAAATCTACAAATAATGTTGAATGTTGATAGAAAAAAGAATTAAGTTCGGAAGGACAGTTGTTCTACCAACCAGAACAAGAATAAAAACTCTGTATGAAAAAAAGTCCAACCCAAACAAAGATTACAAACGAAAAAAAATTAGATTGAAAAAAAAATTTTGAGCGCTAGTTCAGAGTAGGCAGAATTTTTTTGTAGAGTTTATAGCTATTGGAATTTGTTTCTACTGAATAAACATATTTGAATAGCACTACCTTCTTGTTACAATAGTATATTTGTGGTAAGAAATATTATGATTTCAGCTTGTTGTTGATAAAAGTGGAAGAGATTTTATTCCGAAATTTTTCACTTTCGATGAATGAAAAATCAAAAAACCAGTTTTATGTAATTTTAGAGAAAACATCAAATCTATTGTGAAAAAAGTTTATGCATTTTTTTATTCCTATTTTTATCAACAACGAGGTGAAATCATGATATTTGTCAATACCGTTGAAGAAGTCAATACCTCGAGATCAAAAAGTTACAGGTATTTCGATATTTTCATTGAATTTCGAAAAGTTCAAATAGTATGTTATGGGTACTTTATAACAGCATATTGAACAAAATGGACAAACTCAAACTGTAGGACCGTGCCCAAGAAAATGTAATGAATTTAGTTGTATCAGTTGCATTACCTTCATGCAAATTTTTATACCATCAGAACCAGAGTGTTATGCCCGAACGTGTGAACGAGCGGGCTGAGAGAAACTCGCGACTAAGAAAAGTATTTCACGTTACAAATCACTCCCAGATAAACAAATAAATAAATGGATTAAATAAATAATGAATAAAATGATAAATGTTCGGAATAGCTATCAAAGCGCTAGGCGCACCTATTACGGCCGATAATATATGGAACTAAGGAAAATTAATGTAGGGGAGAATTAGGTAAACAATAAGTTGATCTCAGAAATAACAAATTTATTCTTGGATAGAAATTGGAGATTTATAGGTTACAATCGAGCAAGGTCGCAGTTTACTTCCTCTCGTTTACAATGATCGTAATTATACGCAAAAATACAAATTGACACAGTTTTCACTTACGGGTCGATGTTTTGCTGTAATTTGAGACGTGCTGACGCTGAGCGTTGCGGGTCTCCTCGAAGACAGTGTAGTCGGCACACTCACGTATACAAATCGCGCAGTACACTCGATAATTTTGAATTGATTGATAGAAATAATATGTTTGAATTTATTAGGTAGATTATAGATTTCTTTGATGAGTAAAAAGATAGTTGAATAAATAAATAGGTAAAGAGTTCTTATTTGTCTTCAAGATGTATTGAAACGCTGCACCTCAGTGCCTCACTAGCCCTCGAGCAGTGATGCTTGATCGCGAAGAATCGAAGACGCGTAACTATGAACAATCTTGCAAGGACACGGAACAAGACTCGAACTCGAGGTATGAGTACCTTGAGGAGCTCCGCTTAGACCGAAGATTAGCGAGACTCCAGATTTTTGGATGCCGCTTCCTCGTCGATGCCTCCGATATTAGGAAATTGCAGCGTAAGAAGTTAGGCAATTTCATGTGCAAAAATAGTGAGTTGGTCTAAGTGAGCGAGAATTGTTCCGAGTTTTCGCAATGGCTTGTTCATGTCGTTTGCAATTCGTTGCAAATTCCTCAAAGGTGAAGGAACCGAAGTTCGCATAAATTTCGTGGGAAATGAGTTTCGCAATCGTAAAAAGGCGTTAAATTCGCATATTGGAAATAATTCGGTTTCGCAAGAGGAAGCGATTCGTATGGGACATTTGGAAACTTATACCAATGTTATATTAACTAGTATACCTTAAACTATCTAAAAATAATTTATAATAAATGGCTCGGCCATAACAAGAGCGACTGTAGAGGAAAACTTTTTAAATAAAAATTTTTCAATTTATAATGCCACAATTGGAATCAAAAAGTGGAAATACTTAGTACACATGTCATTTCACAAAATTTTCAAAGTTTGTAGGTATCCGCTGCATTCCAATGATACAAATTTTGATACTATCAGAAAAAGAGCACCCGAAGACTTTCTGAAACAATTTTTTTAATTTATTGTCCCACAACTAATGCGGAAAAGCGAAAAAACATAGCGCACATGTGGCCTAACAAAATTCAGAAATTTTGGATGTATCCATTGCGTTTCGAAGACAGAAATTTTGATCCCATCCAAAAATGAGCAGCTGAAGACTTTTTGTAACAAATTTTTCAATTCATAATGTCACAGGGATAAAAAGTGAAAATACTTAGCACACATGTCGCTTCAAAAAATTGTCGAAGTTTGTAGGTATCCGTTGCATTCCAAAGTGATACGAATTTTGATACCATCAGAAAAAAAGCTTTCGAAGACTTTTTGAAACAACTTTTTGAATTCATTACGTCACAACCGAAGCGGAAAAGTGAATAACATTGGGCCCAACAAAATTTTTGAAGTTCGGATATGTCTATTGCGTCACAAAGACACATCCCATCCATAAGTGAGCAACCAAATACTTTTTGTAATACAAATTTTTCAATTCATGTTGCCGCAGTCAAAGTAGAAATACACAGCACACATAATGTCCGATAAAATGATAAAACGTGGTATGGATCCATTGTATATCAATGAGGCAAAAAAAAGTGCCCTAAGGGCAAAACGAAAATGAATGGAGAAAAAGTAGGACAACTTTTAAAAATAATGGTGGCACAACAAATCTACTTTGCACATATTTATTTCATCAAAGATTTTGATCGTTTATTTTAATTCATCAACATACAATATTTGCGTATTCTTTCCTTATTAAGAAATAAAAATTGAGATTATAAAAAAATTCGAAGATATAGGTTAGTGAACCTATTTTTCTCGCCGCTGGGTATCAAAATACTTATAAATATTTTTGGCACACGTATAACTTTATCGTATAAATTCAGTGCTTGACACTTTTTTTCCACTAAACATCGAAATAACTTTTTTAAATTACAAATTATCCAAACACGCGATTCACATGTCCCGCATCGCACTTCGCACACTGCACTGTCAAAACCACGGTCTGAAATTCACTGGTATCACGAAACTCGGTAGAGTCTCGGGACAAGTACATTGACACCTCTGTCGTCTGCTGGCCCGAGACTCGCCGAGACTATATTTTCTCCTAACAAAACTTTTCGCGGTGGTGGGGGTAAAATCGCCATGCCATTTCGTTTATTTACGAAGCTCATGAGTCATTTGAGGCCTTGAAAATTGAACTAGAGATTAATGAACAAATTATCTTTCGAATGAGCCCGAAATCGAATAATTCGTGGCGTAATTCCTGAGAAAAACTTTGCACGGGCTTGAGATTATGCAAAAGTTTCTAACACATTTAGGAACTTGACGTATCTGTATGCGCGTACTGACCGCTACAGACATAGGCTTCTTGTCCCCCATGATCACCAATCCCCGGTGAGAGAATTTTTGTTCCAATCAATGAGCGATGAGAAAATTCCTGGGCCAATTACATTAAAGCTACGAAATAACTTGCGCGACGTACTTTAAAACGCGCTAAGCGCGGAAGGATTTGAACAGAATATTTGTTTGGTATATCTATAATAATTGTACAACCATTTGTCAGTTTTTGGTGGTATAAACAAACGGAGTTTCGGAATGCGAAGTTGCGGGATAAATAAAAAAAACGTGTTGGTATTATAATCTTAATATCAAGAGTAACAGTTTTATCGTTTGCTGGACCGAGTCTTATCGAGTGTATCTAGAGTCGCGGTAGCGACTCGATACAAGTACATTTAATATATTATAATGTCGAAGATGATGAGTCGCTACTAGAGTCTTTACAGTAAGCAGTGTGGTTTTGAACAGTTTTTGAAAATTGTTTCGGCGATATTTAAAGAATTACAGCGTTTTGAAAAATGTTGCGGGTTCACGTATTTTTTATTTTTTTTTCTTTCGATTGTGACTATTTAGAACTCTGTAGCCTAACGCATACTGGAAATATTAATATTTCATTCTTCCGAATCATCAAAAAAATGGTGCGTTTTTCGCACACATTTTTTGACTTTTCGCGGTCGCTGTCTAGTGACACTAGTTGTAACTAGAAATCTGGTGATATGTGAGACTGTGTTCATCGATGTGACAGCCGATTGATTTTTCTTCATGTAATAACAGTGAACAGGTTTTAGTTCAAAAAGGTTATAAAAATCGCGGATGTGAAATTCTATATTAATAGTGACAGTTGTGAGTTTAAAAAAATAAGATTATAAAGATCGCGGATGTGAAAGCTGACGGATATTATTTTCAGTATTGATTTTGGTTAGTAATAGATAAAGAGTAATAATGCGAAAACTAATAAGTGTTTTTCATATCATGTAATAACCGTGACAGCTGTGAGTGGAAAAAGGTTATAAAGATCGCGGATGTGAAATTTAGAGTCGCGGTAGTGACTCGAGACAAGTACATTTACGTATACTATAAGATGGCGAAGACGAATCGCTACTAGAGTCTTTACAGCAAGCAGAGCGGTTTCGAACGGTTTTCGAAAATTGTCTCGGCGATATTTAATTAATTACAACGTTTTAAAAGATTTTGCTAGTTCACGTATTTTTTATTTATTTTTTTCTTTCGATCGTGACTATTTAGAACTCTGTAGCTTAACGCATATTGGAAATATTAATATTTCACTCAAATCATCAAAAAAAGGTGATATTTTTCGTACACATTTTTTGACGTTTAGCGGTTGCTGTCTAGTGACACTAGTTATAACTAGAAATTTTCTGGTAATATGCGAGACTGTGTTCGTGATGTGACAGCCGATGACTTTTCTCCAGAATGCATAAGTAAGAGTGACAGCTGTGAGTTTAGAAAAAAGATCGCGGTTATACTAGTGACAGTTGTGGGGTTAAAAAGTAAGGTTATAAAAATCGCGGGTGTGAAAGCAGATAATTTGATTTTTGGTTAGACATATTCGAGATCAGGACTTTAACCCATTAACGCCGAAGAATCGTGTTTTTTTTCTCATTTTCAAGCTAGATTCTTATCATCGAAAAAAAATCATTTGCAAATAAAAAATATGTTCCCTTGTACTTTCGAGTGTCCCCTTTCTGAATCCGGAGTCAAAATTAAGTTTTGTCCATTAGAAAAAAAAATATGGCCGTTTTTAAACAAAAAAACCGAAAAAATCGAAGACATTTTTTTTTCAATATTTTTTTTCTCATTGAAGACGCGCGAGGACCCCCCCTTTTTCTTCAACCATGAGTGCACAAAATAGTTGTAGTTTAAGAATATATTTTTTTAATTTGTCGACATTGACATTTTCACCCCCAAAATGGCGCTTTTCATCCCTTCAGCAGGAAGACAATTTTCACTCTCGGTGCCCGACAAAAAAAATATTCAAATCTTAACGAAAATTGGTATCCCGGGGTTTTCAAGGTCGCTGATTACGATTCCGCCCTCAAAATTCGAAAATTCAGAATGGCGGATCCAATATGGCGGACCCAAATTCAAAAACTTACTTGAATCGGATGAAATGTGGCACTCGGGGGTTTTCGAGGTCGCTGATTACAAATCTGCCCTCAAAATTCGAAAATTCAAAATGGCGGATCCAATATGGCGGACCCGAATTCAAAAACTTACTTGAATCGGATGAAATGTGGCACTCGGGGGTTTTCGAGGTCACTGATTACAAATCTGCCCTCAAAATTCGAAAATTCAAAATGGCGGATCCAATATGGCGGACCTAAATTCAAAAACTGTATGAATCGGATGAAATGTGGCACTCGGGGGTTTTCGAGGTCCTTGATAACGAATCTGGCATCATCATTTCAAAATTCAAAATGGCGGATGCAATATGGCGGACACCTTCCCGTTAACACCCAGTTATTATCTAACGTTTATTGAAGAATTGACAACTTTATATATTGACAAATTGACAAATTTATAGAAATTCATCACTCCGCATTACTCAACGGATAAACTTATAATTCCTTATTCTACTTAAGAGTATTACCCAGAGAATTACTTAAGAGCATTACCCAGAGAAAACGACATGGACGTGGTAGAAATCCTTTCTCCTTTGGGGTGCTTGATTTGAGTGAGTTCCCTTGCCTCTCACTTTTTGGGGTGCTTGATTCGAGTGAGTCCCCTTGCCTCTCACTTTTTGGGGTGCTTGATTTGAGTGAGTCCCCTTGCCTCTCACTTTTTGGGGTGCTTGATTCGAGTGAGTCCCCTTGCCTCTCACTTTTTGGGGTGCTTGATTCGAGTGAGTCCCCTTGCCTCTCACTTTTTGGGGTGCTTGATTCGAGTGAGTCCCCTTGCCTCTCACTTTTTGGGGTGCTTGATTCGAGTGAGTCCCCTTGCCTCTCACTTTTTGGGGTGCTTGGTTGTAAATGCGCCCTTTGCTTATCCCCGAAGCCTGATTACGTGTTTCGCTTTCATACAAGCACTACAGAAGTAAGCATTACAGTCCTTACAGTACGTATATGTTCTTATTGGACAGATTGAACAACGAGCTTGTTTGCTGTGACGGAAAGTATCGTGTGCTTTGTTCCGTTTTAGTTTTCCCCTCTCTAAGTAATATTTAGCAATCGAAATTGCGAATTGCTTTGAACCAATTTTTTTTGTTTTATCTCCAGTTGCGTTGAAAATCACGACTGAGTTCACAATGGCGGCCTGTATAAATCTAATAAAGACGACCCATGTCCATTTTTTTGAACGGATACTTGGAAGCAAGTTGTTGCAATGTCCATCGTGAACGTCTACTCCGCCCATGAATTTATTGTAGAGATGAAATGCTTGTGGAAACGGAATCTCAATTTTTGAATGTGCACTCGAGCTAAATCTCTTAGACGGTAATAGAGGAGTCACCCCTGCAGCGGTAGAAGCGATCGAAACTGGTTTCGAGTCTACGATAGTTATGTAGTTTATTCCGCTGTTTTGATCATGCTTTACAACATACGTACCTCGTGGAGACTTTTTGTCGATTACATTTTTTTCTTTGACTCGATTTTCTCTTATAGTTCCTGTACATTGTAAACCTAACTTTTTGAAATGTACTAGGAGATCGAAATTCGTAAAAAAATTATCGCAGTAAAGATGGAACTGAGATATCTTCTTAGGAGGGATAGATTTGAGAAATGGATCCAATAATTGCATCACTACACGAGAACCTAGAGCACATTTACCCAATTTATCTCCAATTGATGAATTTTTTCCACAATATAAATCGAGATTCAACAGGTATCCATCGGCGGTGCAAAGACCCCAAAATTTTAGTCCGAATCGTATGGGTTTTCCCCGGATAAACTGTTTTAGCGATGTTCTTGCATATGATTTGGCCATCATTTCGTCAACAGATAACGCAGTCTTCCACAAGCCAAACTGACGAATATTTCTCTGAAATAATTGTAGTAATTTACGAACGCGCCATGCCTTATCACTGGGATCATTGTCTTTAGGCATCGAATACTTTAATTCTGATTTGATTTTCTCAAATGTATCGCGTTGCATTGCAGAAGAAACCACCTCACATAATAAGAAGGGATCAGATGACCAATAGTCTCTTTGAGATTTTCTTTTATTGAACGAGCTTACAATGATGATGCCAATGAAAGTATTCAAATCATCCAACTGCAATTCAAACCCATTCTCTTTACATGAGTCAATAATGTATGTTTTCATTTCCATGCAGAAAAACTTTTCAAACAGTTGTATCGGCTCACTTTTTTGAATACTTTTTTTTACACCGTCAGTTAGTAATAATTTGTCTTCAGTCTCATTCGGGTAGCTCTTTTCACCAACCATCCACTTATATTGGTGATCTCCTTCCAATTTACATTGATTATCTGTGTAATTTTCCGATGCTTGTTTATAAGTGATACTCGAAAGGTGATCGTTTGATTCAAAATCAGAATCGGAATCACTAGAACAACCAGAATTGTCTGGATTCGGAATCGCGACGAGCTCGTCACAATTATCGTCAGAAGTATCCATTTCAAACTCTACATGAGAAGGAATAGATTGCCTTGGTCGTTTTCGAGACATAATGGTAATATTGTCAATATGCTCACGCTGCCGATGAGATAAAAATTATCAAAGAAGTGAATTCACTCAGGAGCAATAAAGATGATAAAACAATATTTTATGAATAAATTTTGTTGAGGTACTGAGCTGAAATTTAGGTATATAAGTGAGTTCGATTTAGTCTCAAGACAAGTTCTACGAAAATAGAAACCAAATTATTCAGATAAGGAATATTGGCAGACCTAAAATGAACACAAAAATTCTGAGCTAATATTTTTTACAGAAAATAAAATATCATTAAAATGTGAACGATCCGCACTCCACAAACGTGAAAAATTGAAAAAAGATGTGATAGGCATATACAAAACTTATTTGCAGACAGAAATATTCATGGATAATAAATATATTTGTATCAGGGATAATATTCAATGATGACCCGTATAAACAAAAACAAGATGAAATGTAAGAAAATCGGAGATTTCTCAGCCTCTGCAACGTCAATTTTTATTCGACACATGAAAAATATAATATATGATCATAAAATGTGAATCAATTGAATGATTATTATTTACATTTATATAAAGTTGTCAATTCTTCAATAAACGTTAGATAATAACTGGGCGTTAATGGGAAGGTGTCCGCCATATTGCATCCGCAATTTTGAATTTTGAAATGATGATGCCAGATTCGTTATCAAGGACCTCGAAAACCCCCGAGTGCCACATTTCATCCGATTCAAGTAAGTTTTTGAATTCGGGTCCGCCATATTGGATCCGCCATTTTGAATTTTCGAATTTTGAGGGCAGATTTGTAATCAGCGACCTCGAAAACCCCCGAGCGCCACATTTCATCCGATTCAAGTAAGTTTTTGAATTTGGGTCCGCCATATTGGATCCGCCATTCTGAATTTTCGAATTTTGAGGGCGGAATCGTAATCAGCGACCTTGAAAACCCCGGGATACCAATTTTCGTTAAGATTTGAATATTTTTTTTGTCGGGCACCGAGAGTGAAAATTGTCTTCCTGCTGAAGGGATGAAAAGCGCCATTTTGGGGGTGAAAATGTCAATGTCGACGAATTAAAAAAATATATTCTTAAACTACAACTATTTTGTGCACTCATGGTTGAAGAAAAGGGGGGGGGGGTCCTCGCGCGTCTTCAATGAGAAAAAAAATATTGAAAAAAAATGTCTTCGATTTTTTCGGTTTTTTTTGTTTAAAAACGGCCATATTTTTTTTTCTAATGGACAAAACTCAATTTTGACTCCGGATTCAGAAAGGGGACACTCGAAAGTACAAGGGAACATATTTTTTATTTGCAAATGATTTTTTTTCGATGATAAGAATCTAGCTTGAAAATGAGAAAAAAAACACGATTCTTCGGCGTTAATGGGTTAAACGCGTATTCGGTGAACATTTAATATCTTTGTTGTAAGGTTATAAAGATCGCGGTCAGTTTCAACTTTTGATTAAAGTGACTTTTATTATATTATCAGTAGAAGAGTGATAGTGTAAAAATAAAGTTTAAATCAATAAATAAACTTTTGAACAGTATCTAAATAAATAATTTTTTTTATTAGCCCTAGCCCCAGCAATCCATTTTTCCGAACGTAAACTCTAGAACGGAGTCGAAAACGGTGCCTCTTCTCTTTTACCATAAAATGTTCGTTGAATACAATAATAAAGTTTATTTAGAAACCATTCTCTTTGTTTTTTTTGATAACTAAGAGAATGGTGTATGATAACCTCGTATTCGGTGAATAATTGATATCTTTGAACAGTCGTGAAGTTATAAAGATCGCGGTCAGTTTCAGTTTTGGTTAAAGTAACTTTTATATATATATATATAGAAGAGTGATAGTGAAAAAATAAAGTGTAATTTAATAAATAATCTTTTGAACAGTACCTTAATAAATATTTTTTTTTATTAACTCTAGCCCCAATAATTAAGTTTCCGAACGTAAATTCTAGAACGGAGTCGAAAACAGTGCCTCTTCTCTTTTACCATAAAATGTCTGTTGCATGCAATAATAAAGTTTATTTGGAAACCATTCGCTTCATTTTTTATATAACTGAGAGAATGGTGTATGATACAACCCTAGGTTTGAATTATATATGGTTTTAAACCACCCTAGAGTGGTAGAGACCCTAAATACATGAAAATTCTATTTGCACTTGTAACCCAAAATGGAATCAGGTGATGCGAAATAATTTTGAGCAAAAAGATATTTAAGGAGGTTGGTGACTGTCTTTGAGGGGCAGGCGGTGAGAGGGGAACCTACGTGTTAAAGCATAGGATTCACGGACTACTACCAACTCTTACAAATGAAGTTTTTCTTTCATGAACATGCCTATTTATCCGTGTAAACTGTACGAAATTTGTTTTTTTCTTGTCTATATATGCGTTTTATCGTAAATATTGCTTAAAGGTACTATATAATGATTTACAATAACTAATATAAAACATCGAATAATTGCTAAATTCGCGGCAACGGCGTAGTGTATAATGGTACGTTGGCAGCAGTGCTCCGAGCATCTATACATCTATACTCGTCCGTGCCTAACCCCTAACCTCAATACCACACAATCAGTTCAGCGTGAAAGTGACAAATGAAAAGATGCGAAATAATTCTAAATTCAGATGGAAAGGAATGATGTGTACAGAAAAACAATATAAAAGACGGTCAAAACAAGTAGAATCCGGGAAAAAGCGAGAAAAAAAATGCTGTTTCGACCGCTTGCGAAGTGGAAGATGAGAAATGTGTGGTTGAAGGACGTAGAATCGTGGAATTGGAGGTTATGGCGAAACAAATGTATTGCACTAGCTGCAAACAACTATTAGCTCTCGAGAACATTGAAAAAGAAAACCGTCAAGGATTGGGTTCCATTTTTTCCATCCGTTGCCACAATTGTCTGTTGGTGAACAACGTATCATCTGGCAAACAACATTCCAGCAATTCTGAACAGAGTAAACTTCTATTTGACGTCAATAGTAAAACAGCTTTAGGTGAGTGAATTAATGTTGTTCTCTGTTTTCTGAATAATTTAATTAATTTAATCCAAGAAAAAAAAATATATAAATTCAATGTTATTTATGTTATTTCCAAGCACGTTACATGCTGGTTTAGGCTACAGCGCTGTGAATAATTTATTCCAATCAATGAACATCCCAAATATGTGTTCCCGGACTTTCAAGAAATACGAAAGAGAAGTGGGACCTGTAATTGAGCTGGTTGCGAAGGAAAGTTGTGAAGAAGCAACAAAGCTCGAACGCTCTTTGACAATAGCAAGATTTAAAGAGTTACAAAAAAAATTGTAAGTGTCGACGCAACCAAAATGTTCAAAAAGATCATATGTAACTCTTGCAACTGAAACTTTTTTTAATCTTTCAATAATAAGTTGAAATTATTAATATCTAGATAAGCAGACAGGAAAAAAATAAGAAATAATTAAAATTACAATCGTGGATTTATGCATATGAATTGTATATAATATTAATGATGAAAAGTTGAACCAAAATGTAACACCGTCTGAGCACTTATGACTTTCAAAGAGATTTTTCATGATTTTCATTTTTTCTTTTTATAAACCGCAGTAAAACAAAACAAGTAAACATGTTTACTTCTATCGAATAGAGAATCGAATATTATTGGTCAATCATTGAAATTATCGGTCATGTAGGAGAAAACTTAATCGGAGAACTAACTGAAAGTCTCGCATATTGGCTCAACAATACTCAAAAATTGTATAATATTGTTAAGTGCATATTATTGCAAACTGTGAAAATTGTAACAAAAATTGCAGACAATAATAAAGAAGAAGACATTATTCCCGACTTTGTTTAGATTGTCTGGTCATTCTACCTAAAAAAAATGTTATTCTATTTATACTTTTTCTTTTATTAATCTAGGCCTGAAGAATTCCAAACTAGATTCCTAATACCAAAGGTTGCCGCTCAATTCGTCACCTCACCTGAGCTCTCCTCATCACCAATAAAGTCTTCGTTAGCTACGATCCCGAATGATTTAGAAGTTTCACCTTCGTTCCCACCTGCAAACGTTCCACAAATCCATTCAGGGCTGTGTTCTAATATTGAGCCGCAAGAAATCACTTCCTCAACTGTCGCTGCGTCTGTGCTACAACCACCGCCCACGCAATCGTCATGTGGCGTTGCTTTTGATATCTTAGGGAAAACTATGCAACCAGTTGAGAATCCAAGCACATTGTTGCCTTCGCTTTCGAAAGATGTGCAGATCTCTCCTTCGACGTCAGGAGTGCAATCAACTTCATCAGTTGACCAAAATATGTCAATTCCTTTTTTGGATTCGACAAACATTAATTTTGATGACGTAGTGCGTTTGATGGTTTCCTACGATATGGGATATAGCACTAGGGCTTCCGGTCATAATTATGACAGCCTCAATGGTTATGGAGCATCGATTGGCTCACAATCTGGTCTCGTTTTAGATTACACAACCAGGAATAGGAAATGTAAATATTGCGACAGAGGTCACCCGAAAGATAATCATGACTGCCGTATGAATTTCTATGGTAGCGCTAAAGCCATGGAAGCTGATGCTGCAGTAGAGTTATCCGTTGACAGTGAAATTTTCAAAAAAAATAATGTTGAGGTTGGCGTCTTTATTAGCGACAATGACAGTTCAAGCATTTGTGCTGTCAGAAATAAAAGTAATCACGCAATCGTCAAACAGTCGGATAGAAATCACACATCCAAAGGAGTAAAAAATTTATTATATAAAACTGCAAGTAATAAAGAAGTAACGGGATTAACTGGTGATGCTATCACATATCTCCACCGCTGCTTCACATATGCAATTGCTCAAAACGAAGGTGATACTGAGAAAATGGCTATAACCATCCGAAATATTCCATTTCATGCATATGATGAACATGAAAACTGCGGAGACTGGTGTGGTTATTTGAAAAACCCCAATGACTACAAACACGCGACAGTTTTACCCGAAAAATTTTAAAATCAACACCTTCGTCAAACATTGATAAAGGTTTTTAGTCAACTAGGAGACAACGCGAAAAAATTTTCGACACTGGCTTCTACGCAGGCAAATGAAAGCTTGAATGGAATCATGTCTCGAAAAGCACCGAAGGCTATTTGTTACAGCCTTTCAGAATCAGCTGATTTTAGATTCGCTTGTGCGGTGAGCCAAAAAAATGAAAGAAACAAATATGTGCGGAACGTTTTTAAAAAGATCAAATTGAGCCCTGGTTCTCACTTATCGAAGCATATTTTGCGCACTGAAAGATCGCATCGAATACGCGCTTTAAATTCAAAGAAACCGGATTTCAAAAAAAACCGTCAGCTTTTGAAAAAAAATAGGTCACAATTAAAACATCACAAAGAACTTGGCGAAAATCATATATACCAAAGTCACATCGATTTGTTAGCAATGCCTGCCGAAGAAACTAATGATATTCAGACGGAGGAAAAACGTTTACCACAGCTGTCGACTACAATTACTTTTGGAGACACATCTCGAGCTATAGTTTTCTTTGATTTGGAAACAGCGGGACTAAAACGTACTTGTGACGTATTACAAATTGCAGCAAGATATGAAAGTGAATCGTTCAGTAAATATATTGAACCGAACCACCCTATACCTACATCAGCATCTAAAATTAATGGGCTCACAAATGAAGGTCGCGATATGTTTTTACATGGTAAAAAAGTAATATCGTATCCGTTGCGAATTGTAATGGGGGAATTTCTACAATTTTTGGAAAATTGTGGAAAGAACTGCATTTTAATTGCCCACAATTGTGGTTTTGATGCTCCTCGTTTAGTCCGCATCATAAACGAATCATCTCTGAAAGATGAGTTTTCAAAAGTAGTTGAAGGTTTTGCAGACACTTTACTTCTTTTTCGAAAGAAATTTCCAGGAAATGATTGTAGCCTGGCATCATTGACCACTCAAAGCTTTTCATTAAATTCTGAAAAAACGCATGACGCTACTTATGATGTTCTGATGCTTCAGAATATTGCTTTTCGCCACTTCGGCGCCAATGAACTAGTTTCGAAAGTCAACGATTTTTTGAAAATGGTTGAATTTCCTCAAAATTTTGAGTCACTCGCGCCATTGAGCAATTGCATATCCGAAGCAATTAGAAAAAGAATAGCTTACGAAGGCATTAGCTATAGAGACCTGTTAACAACGTATCAGGCAGGGAAAAAACGAGTACTAGAGTTACTCGAAAAAAAGACTGTAATGATAAAAAAATGATAAGAACCAAAAAAATAATGAATAGCATTATTAGTCATTTTGAAAAGGAAGTGCAATAAATAACGGCATGTGATCGTACTTTTACCGTACTTTTCAAAAATGTTTATCAATGCTTTAACAAGTACGTCTCTATGTTTTTCCTATTACTGTTATGCTATATTATATTTTCGTTCTTTTAGTCTCGATGAGAAAGAAGACATCGTCACTAAATTGAATGGTTGCGAAAACTGAAATAATCTAAGACCTCGTTATTTTACTAAATACATCTATTTATAACAAAAATGGTGTTACCTACAATGAGGATAAACCGGAAAAATAAAAATCAGTGATTTAAACTATTATATTTATTGTGTTATACTCATTTCAACTGTTGATCGCCTCAATACTGCTAGTTACTCGTATTTCTTTCGAAAAATCTACACTTTTCTATCGTTCCCTATATATATTTTACAATATATGACATCGCTATATATTTCCACAGGTACTATATATATTTTATTTTTTTAAATAAAATTGTATAATTTTACTTTTACTAGTCAAACAATTCATCACAATCCAACTGGTTAATTAGTTTTTGTTTATCTAACTTCGTAATAAAATTTTCGGTTGTACCCCGTTTAAAGGTTAGAATAACCATCATGATACGCTTCACTAACACAAGCATCGTATACAGCATATACACGTAAGAGCGGCGCAGCGTTGCCACTGTTACTTTCTACATGCGGTGGAGTCGCGGCTGTAACCGAAAACTTTATCATTTTTTGGCGTTCTCTAATTAACTGTACAAAAACTATATGGTCAAAGTTCTTCAATTTTCGCGCGTTCATTTACAAAGATTAAGGCTTCATGATGATATTTTTTTCAAAGCAATCTTACCATTTTTAGTGGGGTTTTTTCTCATGACAATGCGGATTCAACACATAATCGAGTGAATCCTCATAAGCGCCAATGTATAAGAAACCGATGTTATTTATTTAATTTCTCGGAAACGGAATGGTCAAAAATTGCAAAAAAAATCTGGTGATATCTCGATGCTATTCTTAATGTCCTGTAAAAATTTCGTAAACTTTTAACCATTTCCCTTTGGGTCACCAACCTCCTTAATTTGAGGAAAAAAAATTTCGTAAGTACTTCATCAATTTTTTTTTATCTATTGCTCATGAGAAATAATTCGTAATCAGTAAATATTATAAAAGAAAAACTCGTGTAGTACTTCGGCCAAAATTATTTTTTCCAATTAAACTTTAGCTCTCGAAGTTTTGTACGTATATTTTTTTGTTTCAAAATCTCGTTTCGTTATGATTACTTATATTTAAAAACTTTCGGTGCATTCTGATGCTATTGGAGTATTTCTGCGACATCATTTTTTATGGAATATTTTCCGATCCCTTGATCTGTTGGCACGGATGTTTCGGTGCAATATTTTTTGAAATTTTTTTTTACAAAATTAAAAAAAAATTCAAGTTTTTCTTGTTCGTTGTTCTTTTATGCGTCGTATCTTCTCAGAACTACTGTACGTTTTAAGTAATCTAATAATTTTATAGGTATTGACGGTTAATTACGAAGATTGAATTCATTTGAACACTTCTTAGATCAATATTTCACATTGCAGTTTTAGTCCGAATATACACCAGCTCGAAATTCGATCATGTATCCATTTTTAGCCGAAATCATTAAAAAATCGCTTGAGCGACTTCTAAAATTTTTATTCAGGATTCAATTCTTGAGAGAATCACTTTTTGATAAAATGCTACCATATTTTGCTGCAATGCCGAAAAAAATGTCAATTCTTTTGCATCACTCAGATATATATATAATATAGACATGTTTAATTGGCAAGCTATGAATTTCTTACCCGAGTACGTACACAATATTGACATGTTTAATTAACAAACTATGAATTTCATACAAAAAGTCGACAAATCCTAGCCAAAAACAGCATAAATGCTGTAAAAAAAGCTGAGACAAGTATGTTATGCCCCCCAAATAGTCATTCCAGTTAATCCGCCCCACCACCCAGCGCCAAAATACCGATCCCCACAAAAATTTACAAAAACCCGTCTAAGTCGTTCATGCAAAGATCTCCGCACAAAAATCCTTTCTAAAAACCAACTCATCATACAAAGTTTTATGAGTAACCGCTCTCATTATCTTATTAAATTAAGTCAAATTATACAGAGGTGATAATTTCATTCTCGTAAATGTTGAGTTCACAAAAAGTTGATAAATAAATAAAGATCTATTAAAGTATATGTGACCAAGTACGCGGGATTTTATCATGTTTATAAAATCTCCAATTATGTTCATATGCCATTTCTCTAATTAATGCTTTATTACAACGAATTATTATCCCATGACTTGGAACTACAAGGGCTTTAAAAAAAAATACAGAATTGCATTAGCCTGCGTGAGCTTGAATGCTGGCACACTCTCATTTTTAATATTTGTAGTATAATTTTATTGGTAACAAATTGATAAAAATTTACTATCGTACGTAGAGCGGATACGCACAGAGTACTTGTCCGGCCCGAAAATGTTTCATACAATTTGTCACATAAGTCAACATTAATCTACCATACATTTTGGCCTTAACTAGTAAAGTAAACATAGCTAATTTGGAATCACAATATGCGGATTGTTTTGTATCCCAAATTATCCTCCTTTCCTTTAACCAATTGTTATCGATGAATTGATGCTCGAGTGGAGCATATCTCAAGTTATCACACGGCACGTTTATTCCGGTTTTGTAACATCTGGATGAAAACTGGAGTTGCAGAGCGTCTAAATGGTAATGTACACCCGAAATAAGTAATCCGGTACCATTTACACGCACTTTTACACCGGTTTTTACTACAACAGGTTTTACAAAACGGAATAAGCCTGCTATGTAAGAGCGGTCATCAATTGATTACATTCCGAGGCGGGTAAGATTCAAATCTGCGTCAGGAGATCCGAATGTTCGGAGTGGTTGAAAAATTTGCCGTGAACGAAAAATCATATTTTTAGCTGACTAGTCGAAAAATTTTCGGGCCGGACAAGTACTCTGTGCGTATCCGCTCTACGTACGATAGTAAATTTTTATCAATTTGTTACCAATAAAACTATACTACAAATATTACAAATGAGAGTGTGGCAGCATTCAAGCTCACGCAGGCTAATGCAATTCTGTATTTTTTTTTTAAAGCCCTTGTACTTCCAAGTCATAGGATTATAATTCGTTGTAATAAAGCATTAATTAGAGAAATGGCATATGATCAGAATTGGAGATTTTCTAAACATAATAAAATCCCACGTACTTGGCCACGTATACTTTAGTAGATCTTTATGTATTTATCAACTTTTTGTGAACTCACAACATTTACGAGAATGAAATTATCACCTCTGTACAATTTGACTTAATTTGATAAGATAATGAGAGCGGTTACTCATAAAACTTTGTATGATGAGGTGGTTTTTAGAAACGATTTTTGTGCGGAGATCTTTGCATGAACGACATACACGGGTTTTTGTAAATTTTTGTGGGGATCGGTATTTTGGCGCTGGGTGGTGGGGCAAATTAACTGGAACGACTATTTGGGGGGCATAAATGTACTTGTCCCAGCTTTTTTTACAATATACTTTTACCGCGGAAGAGTGCGAGAAGTACAATCTAAAAATTATTTCTTTAATATAAATTCAATGACAGCAATTTAGAGTTTCATTCAAATTCACGTATTTTTTATTTTTTTCCCCCTTTCCATCGCGACTAATTGGAATCTCGTGGCTTAAACAGTATTGAAAATATGAATGTTTTTTCACGAACAGTTGTGAGGTTACAAATATCGTGGTTAGGTTCGATCGACTCTTGGTTACAGTAATAATAAGAAAGTGATGGTGTGAAAATAGTGCAGTGCTTTTAATCAACTTTCGAACAGTGCTGAAATGAATATGTATTTTTTTATTATTGTTAACCCTGCAGTTTTTATTTTCCACACTTAACTCTACGACGGAAACGAAATCGATCTCTTTTCTCTTTCGCAATTAAATGTTCCTCGTATAAGATTTCTTGGGAAATCATTCTTTTCGTTTCTTTGATAACTATGAAATGGTGTACGTTGAACTGTTAATCATGACTGGTGTGAATCGCTGTAAATTTGGAAAAGAAACTCTATAAAACTAATAATGAGTGTCAAAAAAATGTATATGGCAAAATTTGTTATTATTATGCCGAGTTTTGAGCAGTGTCTAATAAATATTTTTTTTTAACTCTGCACCGTTGACAATTTATTTTATTGGTCCCTTTCCTCTTTATTATAAAATGTTCCTCGCTTGCCATAATTAGATTTGTACATCATAAAATGTTCCTTGCATGATAATTGTTGGTCCATTTCAAAAGATTTTCGACGTCGTTTTTCTATCCAAAATATGGTATAGAATCATATCGCGTTTGATGAATTAATAGACAAATACACTGTCAACCTGCATCTGAATATATATGGATGCATCTGGATGATAACCGTAGTAAGTAATGATATATCTTTATGTGAAAATGGCTCGTATAATATATCTTTATGTCAAAAGACTATGGCGGTATATACTTCATATCCTGGTATTATCAAAATTTGTATCTTTGGATTGCAACAAATACCTATAGACTCTGGAAATTCTGTGAAGCGACAAATGTACCAAGTATTTCCACTTTTTGGCTCCGATTGTAGCATTATGAATTGAACATTTTGTTATGAAAATTCTTCGGTTGCTCATTTGTCAATGGGGTCAAAAATATTGTCTTCGGAACACCATGGATATGTGCAAAATTTCAGAATTTTGTTTGGCTCAATATGCTCTATATTTTTTCACATCTCCGCTTTAGTTGTAGCATAATGAATTTTGAAAAATTGTTTCAGGAAGTCTTCCGATGTGTTTTTACTGATATTATCCAAATTTGTATAATTGAATTGCAATGGATACCTACAGACTTTGAAAATTCTGTGAAGCGACAGATGTGCCAAGTATTTTCCCTTTTTGGTTTCGATTATGGCATTAGGAATTGAAAATTTTGTTATGAAAATCCTTCGATTGCTCATTTTTCGATGGGTTAAGAATTGCTGGCTTCAGAATGCCACGCATACATGCAAAATTTCATAATTTTGTTGGGCCCAATGTGCGCTACATTTTTTCAATTCCCTAATTTAGTTGTAGCATAATGAATTTTAAACAATTGCTTCAGGAAGTCTTCCGATGTTTTTTTTACTGATATTATCAAAATTTGTATCATTGGATTGCAATGGATACCTACAGACATTGGAAATTCTGTAAAGCAACAAATGTACCAAGTATTTCCACTTTTTGGCTCCGATTGTGGCATTATGAATTAAAAATTTTGTTATGAAAATTCTGCGGTTGCTCGTTTGTCAATGGGATCAAAATTATTGTCTTCGGAACACCATGAATATATGCAAAATTTCAGAATTTCATTCGGCTCAATTGAGCTGTAATTTTTCACTTCCCCACTTTAGTTGAAGCATAATAAATTTTGAAAAATTGTTTCAGGAAGTCTTCTGATGTGTTTTTACTGATATTATCAACATTTGTATCATTGAATTGCAACAGATACCTACAGACTTTGAAATATCTGTGAAGTGACAAGTGTGCCCAATATTTCCACTTTTTGGCTCGAATAGTGGCATTATTAGGACTTGAAAATTTTATTATGAAAATTCTTCGGTTGCTCATTTTTGGATGGGATTAAAATTTGGCTTCGAAAAGCAATGGCTACATGCAAAATTCATAAACTTTATTGTGCCCAATGTGTGGTATGCTTGAGTTGTGGCATGATTAATTCAAAAAATTGTCAGAAAGTCTCTTGTTCCTTTTTTTCTGGAAGTATAAAAATTTGTTTTATTGGAACGTAACGTATACTTACAAACTTTGGAAATTTCCTGAAGCAACATGTGTGCTCAGTATTTCTACTTTTTGGCTCCTATTGTGGCATAACGATTTGAAAAATATTTTCAAAAAGATTTGCTCTACGGATGCTCTGGTTGTGATGGTACGAAAATTTGCACGAAGATAATGCAACTGGTCCAACTCAACTCGATCCATTTTCTTGGGCATAGTACTGATCTAAGTTTGCCCGCTTTGTTGAATTTATTATTTTAAAATATCCATAACGTACTTTTTGAACTTTTCAAAATTCAAAGATAATATTAAAATATCTGTAAGTTCTAGTTTTGAGGCTATCACGGCCATTATTGTTATAAATATTTGAGGCTTCCGGAAGCCTCAAACATTTATATCTGTAAGTTCTTATTCTAAATGGTATTTGCAAATATCATAATTTCACCTTGTTGATAAGAATGAAGATATACATAAACTTTTTTTTTACAATGGATTCGATATGTTTTCTGTCCAATTACGTGAAACTGGTTTTTTGATGTTTCATTTATCTAAAGCGAAAAATTTCGGAAAAAAATCAATAACGAAGTGGATTAGTAATATTTTTTACCACAAACACAACACAATGAGAAGAAGTTACTTGAAAAGTTCGTGCATTCAATTGGTTTTTTGAAAACTAATTTGCTTTGAATATTTTTTTTATTAAACGTCCAGTTTCTGACTAATAAATAACTTTGAACGATGAATAAAAATGAATGAAAAATAAATCATGTTTGAATGAATCAAAATTGAATTTTATTCGAAATTTCGAAGTATTTTTTTGATGCGTTGATATTATCCGGAAATGATCTGTTTTTTTATCAGGTTGGCTGTACGATGCGCTAAATTCTTACGATTCGGGTTTTTTCGTCGCAGGTGGTATGATTGGAATAAGTGGAGCAATGTTATTTTTAACGGCGGGGTAACGTTAATTCGTGCAGAAAAAGGCACATATTTGTGAACTTTTTTTCACGACACAGTTAAAATCTATTTATTAAAATCAATGGTACATTAAAGTATAACATTCGAAGAATATTGTGTAAAATTTTCATGTAGAAATATTAAAAAATACGGCAATGGCAGCAATTATTGGGAAGCGTCTCGGAAAAAAGTAGAATTGCGGTGCCCCTCATAACTCGGTGCTGGATCATTTGAAATAAAAAAATCAAAGTTCTTTCGTTAGATAATCGCTTTCCCCAGGTAACGCCGGGAGAGTTTTTCGATATTTCAATTTTTCACTTTTTGGGAACACTTTGAAGTGAAAAACGCGATTTTTGCGAAAAAAATCGGCTAATTTGTTATTGTAAAATAAAAAATATTAACAAATTTGAATAAAAACTCTCCAGCGTTACCTCGTAAATTATGTACAGAAATAGTGTTCAAAATTTCAAAAGGATCGGAGCAGTAGTTTTGAAGTTATGAGGGACACCGACTTTGAAAACGTGAGTTGTGGGAAAAACGCGGGCAGGTGTTTTCTGATGCGCTGAGTCCTGTATGAGGCGCGGTTGCTTAAACCGCTGTATCTTCGTTAGTTTTGCTCCGATTCATCTCAAATTTTCGCACAAAATTCTTGAAAGGTTCTCCATTCAGAAAATCAAATAAAATAAAAATGCAAAAAAAAGTTTAAAAACGTTACCCCGCCCTTAATTCCACCGATACAAAAAAGATTGCAGAAAAAAGCGGACAGAGAGAACAGACTAAAGAGAATAGATGTTATGTCTTAGCGAAAAATAAACATGCATAAAAATCCCCCTCGGGGAAAAAACCTGGACAAGTACATTTGTTGACCGCCGTTCCCATATTTTTCCACGAATATACATACACTGCAAAAACCTTTTCTCGCAAAAATCCCTGAGAAAATCAAATTCTATCAAAAAGTAAGAAAAGTGACCACTCTCAAAAATGTATCAAATAAATTCAAATCACACAAAATAAAATGAGTTAATCCTCGCGAAAAGCTAAGGTTGGGTTTCGCAAAAAGTTAGAAAATAAATTGAGCTATACTAAAATATATGTGGCCAAGTACGGGAGGCTTTATCGTGTGACATAAAATCTTCAATTAATGTTGAATGTTGATAGAGAAAAGAATCAAGTTCGAAAATGCAGTTGTTTTACCAACCAGAGTGAAAATAAAAACTCTGTTTCAATAAAAGTCCGAAGCAAAAAAAGATTGCAAACGAAAAAAAATTAGATGAAAAAGAATTTCGGCCGAAGTATTTGGCGAGGTTGTCACCATGACTGATACATTATGTGAATTAAGTGAAAAAACATTCGTCAAGTACTTCGGCCGAATTTTTTTTTAACGTAATTTTTTCTATGTTTTATAAAACAATTTGTAAGCCAAGGATGATGCATCATATTCTTCCGTCATTTCATCTTTGAAAGAATAATAATTCTGAAGCTCCTTCTGATAATGAAGTTAAATATAATTAGCTATTTATAGCTTAGAACCAAATGGCTAATATCCTCGCTGCCTTTTCGCCCCTGAATGACTTATTCTAATACACAACTTGAAAGCTAATGATGAAGTATTTAATTTTCTGAATTTTTGCCTTGGGAAAAAACTGGTACTTGAGGTCTCTTCTATAACACCTTCCTGCCAAGCTATAATCGAATAATAACCTATCAACGAATTACTAACATCTCGAAAATACCTCGAGTCTGTAGTTAACTCTTTTGAAAACATTATAACTTTTTTTCTTATCACAGGAACGAAAAACTTCTATATTTAAACAACCTCAATAACAATGAATTTATGGTAGAAAATCTGTCTCATTTTCTTATGTCGAATTAGTAGTGTGAACAGTAATGATTCCTGTCATTGAAATAAATCGATGATGTAATGATACAAATACGTTGTTAGTTTTTTTGTTTTATACAGATTCTATTGGAGTCTATATAAAGCGAAATATATGAAAATTCTATAGAAAAAAGAAGTGATATCAAATAGCAAAAATCCCCTCCCGGGGGAAAAAAACCTGATCAAGTACATTGGTGGTCCCTCGTTTCCCTATAATATCACAAAAAATCCAAAAGCCCACAATTTTTTTTTTATGTTTACTAATTTTATTCATATCCCGGAGGGAACGCAACCATATAGGTCACGAAATATCCGGCCAAAAAACCAGACTTCACAATAAATGTTACTTTGAATTTATTTCCACAGAACAAAACAGGAATCAAAACATTACAAAATCAGCGTTGTCAAGATGAGAAAAATACCACTTATAATTGGTGTGTAAGAAGTATCAATTGTCCAGAAAAAAAATGAAAAATGGTCACCATTTAAATTACGTGCAGCAGTAAAATTTATGATATCAGTACTAGGACAAATATTTCTTTGGTGACTGAGAAAATATCAACATGGGCATACCGGCAACGTAGGGCAGTTGGTGCATTGCTTCTGGGATCTGCTAAGTCGAGTAGCAACTTTTGTTTTGGCTATGGCTGGACCAATGTTGCCAAATAATATTTACTTATATGACCTAATGAAACAACATTGCCTGCGCCGTGGCTAAAACAATGAAAAACATTCAGAAACCAGTCGAAAACTCGGCACACAAACGCAGGAACAGGAAGTTTCGCATAAGATCCCGTGCTTTTGCAATGTTAAAAAAAGACTAATTTATGTCCGTACATGATAGCATAGTTTTGTTTGATTGGTAATAATTTGATGAACGTTCACCACCGTACGTTGAGCGTATACGCACAGAGTACTTGTCCGGCCCATAACTTTTGATTATTTGATTTTTACTTGAATGAGCAATTTTAATTGTAATTTGTTACGTCCTGAAGGGACTTTTGTAACGGGGAAATAAATGAAATAAAATTGATAAATAAAATAATAATTAAATAGCAGTTGCTGCCACCAGGTTGTACGGAGGGTACAACCAAATAAAAAGAAATAATTCAGTTAATGAAATAATTTGTGAAACAATCTAAGAGAAAAAGAAATAGGTAACGTGAAAAGGCTAGGCTTTAGGCGAGGGTGTCCGTGCGGTCCCGTACGGGCCCCGGTATTCTCTGAAAAATGGCGAATAGATTGGCAGGTATAAATTATTCGAACACGAAGTACAAGTTGGGAGTCTACAATATTAGGTTTATTTTAAGAACAAAAAAGAAATATAAAGAATACAGAGTAAACATATATGTTCTCGCACATATATATATCGACTTACGTTCTCTCACTCGCATACGACGCGGGGACAATCACCCCCGCGTAAACACTCCTGCGCTCTAAACTCTTTTTTAAACTCCGATAAGCGAGCGATCTTGAGTCGGTACGCGCTTCGATCGCTTAAGGGAGGTTCACACACAATTTTGAGGTTAACAATAATTGATTAAATGAAACGAGACAAATTATAATTATAATGAAAAGATTAAAGAAACGTCCTTGTCGCGAAGTGGTACACAACGAACAAAGCGCGAAATAATTATCGGGTTAAAGACTTATGTCTCTGTGCGTGTCCGCCTGGTGATCAACCGGGTCTTACTGCACCGCCGCGAGGATGGCTTTAACGGGTTACCCCCACTTGCGACTTTGAAAAAATCGATTTTTTTTTATTGCATTTTTTTGAAGTATAAGTATCTGAGAATATGGCCTGAAAATTTGAAGTCGATCCAAACAAAATTGACTGAGATATGAGCGTTGAAAGAGAAGAATCCGTTGTGTAAACGACCGGCTAGTCTGCCGCCTGGCGCGCTCGACACTCTCTCCGGTTTCAGTCCATTGTTCTATGAAAAGGGTCGTATACATGGCATTCACAACGTTCATATAATAGACTGGAATTTGTAGAAACGAATTGTCGTTGCCTTTTATGGTTTAAATTTGTCAGTGTAGCTCGAAAGTTCGACTATATGAGACGTATTTATTTCCGCCGTTCACAATATTATAAGCGCAGTTTTTATTTATTTTACATTTAAAAATGAATCGAAAAAAAGGTTCGCGAGAAACAAGAAGCAGTGATAATTTACGGAAATCTCGACCAAAAAAAAGGAAGGGTATTTTTAACCCGAACCTGGCCGAATCGGAAACTGAAAGTTTCAGCACGTCTGCGAAGAAACTGAAAGATAATATTGATACGACTGTGAATCAAAATCCTAATATTGAATATCGCATTTTAAACTTTTGTGTTGTGTTTGCTGCTATTTCAAGTTTAGTGACGTGCAAAACGTGTAATGGAAATATTAAATTTGAAACTGCAAATGCAAGAGGACTAGGCTTCAAAGTCGTTGTGAAATGTGACTCATGTGCAGATAATTTGATACCATCTTCTCCTTTTGTGGCACATTCGTATGAAATAAATCGTCGATTTATATTCACTATGCGAGTTCTCGGCATAGGAATGGCTGGAGCACAAAAATTTTGCGGACTTATGGACATGCCAAGGTTTCTTACCGAGACTACATATTCAATAATTTTAAAAAGTATTTATGAATCTGTGAAAACATGTGCAGATGTAATATTTAAAAAAGCCGTACGAGAAGAAATTGAAAATACACCTAATGCAACAGGCGATGCAACTTCTAAATTAACAGTTTCCGGAGATGGATCCTGGAGGAAGCGAGGATATACGTCGTTGTTCGGAGTTACATCAGTCATAGGCTACTACAGTGGAAAAGTACTTGATCTTGTGGTAAAAAGTGCGTTTTGTAAAATCTGTGAATCGTGGAAACATAAACTAAATGATGCGGAATACGAAGAATGGTACGAAACACACGAAGATAGCTGCAGTGCAAATCACGATGGCTCCTCGGGAAAAATGGAGATGGACTCTATTATCGAAATCTTCAAGCGTTCAATAGCAAAATATAATGTCCTGTACCGTTACTATATTGGAGACGGAGATTCGAAGACATACACTGGGCTAGTAAATTCTCATCCTTATGACGACGTAGAAGGTATAAAAACAGAATGCATCGGACACGTCCAAAAGCGTATGGGATCCCGCCTTCGTAATTTAGTAAAAAAAAAAACAAAAAGCTTGGTGGTAAAGAAAAGCTGACAGGAAAATTTATTTACAAGCTCACTGTGTATTATGGACTTGCTATTCGACGCCATTCTGCTTCTGTTCACGATATGCATGAGGCAATATGGGTGACCTTCGATCATTACAGTTCAACCGATGCAAATCCACACCATAAGAGATGTCCAACCGGTGAAGAATCGTGGTGTTCATATCAACGAGCTCAGGCGAGAAACGAGGCTTTCCAACACGATTACAGACCACTTCCATCAAATGTATTGGATGCCATCAGACCTATATACAACGATCTGAGTAAAGAAACTTTACTCGAAAGATGCGTCGGTGGCTTCAATCAAAATAACAACGAAAGCTTCAATCAACTTATTTGGAAAATCAGCCCAAAAATCGTCTCGAGTGGAGCAATCGTTGTAAATTTAGCAGCTTATATTGCCGTTGGACTATTCAACGAAGGTTCAAAATCATTATTATTTTATTTGAACTCAATCGGAGTGAGCTGTGGACACAACGCGCACGAATACGCTGATAAAATGGACGAAACACGGATTGTACTGGCAGAGAGACGTGCGGCCGAGAGCACTCGTGAAGGAAGAACGTTACGAAGGTAACACCAAATTTCCGTTTTGCAAGCGGCATCGTCGGCGGAAGAACTTCTGTATGGACCCGGAATAGATGACTCTATGTAAGTTTACAAAAAAAATTATTTTCTTCGTGTAAATTGAAATTGAAACTTTAAACGCGTTTTTCTCGAAATGGCATTTCTGAAGTCGGTGACCAAGATTACTCGAACACTAATGAACCGATCTTCTTGAAATTTTGCAGGCTTATTTAATACATAAAAATGTAGTCTTTAATCGTTCGATTTTTTGTTTCGAAAAGAAATGACCGTTTTATAGCCAAAAAACGGCCGTTTTTTTCGTTAAAATCGAACCATTAACTTTGACTGTCCGCCATTTTGTGAAAAATGAATATTTTTTTAAATCCTTCGATTAAAGACTAGTTTATACTTATATTTGACTAAATCCATCCACATTTTTTGTTTCAGATGATCCACTTCGCCGCAATGTTGGTCACCGCAAACCGTACAAATAAAAACATTATTTCATTGACGGCCATTTGCCACTTAACAATGTAATATTTTTCAATAAAAAAATTACTGAAAGTTCTTCAAGATGTGTTCTTTAAGATGATATAGTGATCGATTAAAAAAGTTTTGTAGTTTTCTTTAAAAAAATTCATGAAAAAGGCCTTTTTTTGCGCTACAAGTGGGGGTAACCCCTTAACACGGAGTTTTTCCCCAACCCCACGAGTGAACCGTGGCAAAGTTGGAACTGTTGAGCCGCACCCGCCACAGGAACGACGAGAACTCGAAGAGCTATCGTCCCGGTGGAGTTTTCTGCATGCTCGGAATTTTTGGGACAGTCCTGGGGTCTTTTCATCATCGAATTCCTCGGGTCGCGCGATGAGCGATCAGCGGAATTCGACACGATACATCCGGCTTGCAACGGCGATCGCACGGCTCAGGCCGTACAGGGACCAACCTCGCGACAAGGGCATTCATGCAGAACTAATGAATAGCTAAATAAATCGAAATATTCCCGATAAATATATAATAATGTAGGATAAATAATAATTGTGATTTCCAGGGAGCGGAAGCTCGTCACATGCCGTTTCACGTATTTACTATCACATATATGTGTATTTACACATAGCCCAAGCAAATAAAGGTTTTTACTTGACAAAAATAATAACAGGATACCACCGGTGCCATTACAATCGGACGACCTCCCCGATGCTAATTGCACAAAATTCGACTCGAGAGTCGCGTTTCCTTTTTTTTTTATTAACAATTTAGAGCAAAAAAACGCATTTTTTTTGGTTTTTTGCTTCTAAAAGAAAAACTAATGGATCAATGTGATCGGTCCCAATGGACGAATTGTAGAGAATTGAAATACGAAGAAAATGAGAGCTGAAAAAATCCGATCGGTTCATTATTAAGGGAGAAACCCCAAAAAAACCGAAAAAAATAGCGTTTTTTCAAAAATTCATAACGTTGCCATTTTTCGAGCTGTAGTGCAGGCTCTTCGCGAGATAGTAGATATCGATACGTACTTCCTGTGTGCGAAACCCAGACGCTGTCGAATAATTAGTTTCCGCGTAATTGCAATCACAAGTTGTACATACCATATTTTGCAGCAAGGTTCAATGCTCTGGAGGTCGTCCGATTCCAATTTACCAAACGGATTTGGAAAGTGGAAGTATTCAGCTACAAAACGTCAATCTTCGTTTTTCATTTAAATGCTGAGAAATAGGTAAAAATTGCTCGCAAACATGAGCAAAAACGGCCAAGCGCCCGAGAGTCGTCATGGAGTGGGGGTAGGGCAGCAGAAGCGGAGAAGGCGCATATATAGTAATTCAAGCGCGCTGCACGCTAGTTATGAATCTTCGAATTTGATTATCTCGGCAACCAGTAGGGCTATCTTAACATATTTTTTTTTTAATGCTGGGGTAACTGGACCACCGGAAACTGATTCTGCACTCAGATTCCATGAAAAATCAGCGGAAAACTTTTTTTCTGATTTTTTTTTGCTACATGCCCTTATATCAATATGGTATGGATAAAATATTGTGAAATAGTCGAAAACTGCTTACAAATTTGGCTGCAAATTCATGCGAGGAACAATAGCGGTGAAAAGTGGTTGAACGAGGTTTATGAGTCTGTCCCTTGGGGATTACCAGGTATAGGCAATTCAACGAAGGACGCGACGGTTTCCCCTCGAGTTTTTGACCAAAAGTAGGGACGTGTATATATTGTAATACCCTTCATTTCGGAGGAGCTCCCTAATTCGCTGTTTTGCTCTTTCTTCCGATGTGTCATCGTCTAGCATAATGGAATTTTCGAGAAGTTTTTAGGCTAAGGCGGAAATAGTCCAGGAACTGCGTATTTTTACGTGACACCGAGCCAGAACGATTCTAACCGACGGATTCGTGTAGGGCTGATGTCCCTGATGAAGGCCTACTACTTTCCAACCACAGATTTTGGGGGGCTTTTTTTTGCCACGCGGTCAAAGTTGGCAAAACCATGTTTTTGGGAGATAGCGCCGAAAATATTAATCGGAGAAAAAAAAAGTTCAGTAACTATTTGTAGATATTAGAAAAACGAACAATTTGGCGGGTCGCAAATTAAAATCGGTTCATTAGTTCGCCCGCAAAAAAATATAAACCAGCTAAAATGGCCATTTCTATCATAGCCTATTATCAGTTTAAAAATGCGTATACAGCCTCCAAAATCTCAGGATATTTGCCCCTCGGTACACTAAATTAGTGTGCGAAATTTGGGCTTGATCGGAAAAATAGTTTTTGAGAAAAGCCATTTGTTATTAAAAAACCGACTGTTTTTGCGAGGAATTTCTACACCGGGAGTGTCGCAGTGCAATAAAACCAAAACGAAATTGATCCGAAAGAGTCGTACTATCATGTACACTTTGGGGCAAATCGATTTTTTATAATTAAAAGGATGAAAAACGGCTCCAAAATAGGGTACGATTTTTACTCATAAACAAATGGAATTCCGTCGCGAATTTTTAAGTCACAGAGTCGGAATTGACATATTTCGAAAGCGTTTATTTTTCTACGAATTTAGAAAAAAAAAAAATTTGCAAAAAGTTTATTAGGGGGAGATAAAAAAATTTGTTTTTCAATAATTATTGCAGCTGCTCATTTCAACATAGAGAGCTAAAAATTGGACAGCGTACAGAGAAAGGCATGTGCTAACTGGAGAAAAATCGGCGGAAAAATCCCATATAAATTTATTGTTTATTTCAGCGGTTTTTTGAGAGGCCAAATGTGACGTCGCGTTTGGCGGCAGAGTGGGGGTAGCCGTCTCGGGCTCGCGCGCGCCCGCGTGAAAAGTTAATCCGCGCGTTCAAATTCGACAAACATGGAATATCTCGGGAACAAATTAACTTATCGAGTTGTTTTTTTTTTAATCTGGGCTAACTTTTTCCGCTGATCATAATTTTGTTATTAAAAATTCTGAAAAATTGAAAATTCACCTCCAAATTTATTGATCATTTTTTATTTGTTTATTTCACCCTATTTTGTACTTACTTTCGTGACGTGGTGAAAAATATACCATCATTTCAACCTCTTCCTGCGTTAATATTTTTTTATTTGCTTGTACCCTGAACCTTGTGCATAATAATTTAAATTAAAAAAATATATATTCTTTAATTTTGAGAACATGTGGTGTGTTTCGTAGTTGTAATGGCCTCAATTCGTTCATTTATTGTAAAAACGAAATGACACGTGCTCTGCTAACAAAACATTTTGCATTGAATTTTTTTTTCCTCCGTTCAGTAGTTGGAGAACAACACAAAAATAACATTTGAATCTGATTTTACCCAAAAGTTAAGTACAAAATAGGGTAAAATAAACAAATAAAAAATTATCAATAAATTTGGAGGTGAATTTTCAATTTTTCAGAATTTTTAATAACAAAATTATGATCAGCGGAAAAAGTTAGCCCAGATTAAAAAAAAAAAACAACTCGATAAGTTAATTTGTTCCCGAGATATTCCATGTTTGTCGAATTTGAACGCGCGGATTAACTTTTCACGCGAGCGCGCGCGAGCCCGAGACGGCTACCCCCACTCTGCCGCCAAACGCGACGTCACATTTGGCCTCTCAAAAAACCGCTGAAATAAACAATAAATTTATATAGGATTTTTCCGCCGATTTTTCTCCAGTTAGCACATGCCTTTCTCTGTACGCTGTCCAATTTTTAGCTCTCTATGTTGAAATGAGCAGCTGCAATAATTATTGAAAAACAAATTTTTTTATCTCCCCCTAATAAACTTTTTGCAAATTTTTTTTTTCTAAATTCGTAGAAAAAGAAACGCTTTCGAAATATGTCAATTCCGACTCTGTGACTTAAAAATTCGCGACGGAATTCCATTTGTTTATGAGTAAAAATCGTACCCTATTTTGGAGCCATTTTTCACCCTTTTAATTATAAAAAATCGATTTGCCCCAAAGTGTACATGATAGTACGACTCTTTCGGATCAATTTCGTTTTGGTTTTATTGCACTGCGACACTCTCCCGGTGTAGAAATTCCTCGCAAAAACAGTCGGTTTTTTAATAACAAATGGCTTTTCTCAAAAACTATTTTTCCGATCAAGCCCAAATTTCGCACACTAATTTAGTGTACCGAGGGACAAATATCCTGAGATTTTGGAGGCTGTATACGCATTTTTAAACTAATAATAGGCTATGATAGAAATGGCCATTTTAGCTGGTTTATATTTTTTTGCGGGCGAACTAATGAACCGATTTTAATTTGCGACCCGCCAAATTGTTCGTTTTTCTAATATCTACAAATAGTTACTGAACTTTTTTTTTCTCCGATTAATAGTTTCGACGCTATCTCCCAAAAACATGGTTTTGCCAACTTTGACCGCGTGGCAAAAAAAGCCCCCCAAAATCTGTGGTTGGAAAGTGGTAGGCCTTCATCAGGGACATCAGCCCTATACGAATCTGTCGGTTAGAATCGTTCTGGCTCGGTGTCATGAAAAGGGCCTTTTTCATACCCGGTTCCTGGACTAAAAGGCGAAGCGGCGCCAACGGTTTTTTCGACCATATTCATTTAGTTGGCACGCAGCCTTCGTACACGCTACAAGTATTATAGCTGTATCTTTGATAAACAATTTTTGTGAGTAACCCGTTTGAGTTCAGTGTGATTTAAACTATTTTAAGTGCATCAAAATTGTGGAGTTATTGTACGAGGTGAATTTAAAATTTTTGTTATGTGCGCATGCAATTTAAGTTGATGCTCCATTCAGTATCCCGCCTCTCTGAGTGCTAGAGATAATTGCAATTTCCGAAATTGATATTTTTCTACCCGGTTTCATCGATTACAAAAAGCCTCAGTCAGCAGATTTTGTCAATCGTCGTGCGTACGCTGACAGAGCCTTTTTGTTGTCGGTCAAACCACATCGAAAACTTTCAATTTCGAAAATTCGAGCTGAGGTTTGGTGGATTATCCGTCACCTTTAAATTATTTTGAGTAACGGAAATCGTGAATATTATTGCAAAAATTATAACGTAAAAATCGTATATAGGTTCAGCATTTTCTCTAAATGACCAGCTGACCAGTGCATGATATAAAACAACCCAAACAACTGTTGTCATGGAGTCTCCAAATGAATACGATCTGAAAGAAGCATCTACATCGGCTGATGCAAGGTAAATATGATTGCAATGATTTTAGTTCAAAAATACGTAACATCTTCATATGTATTTGAGCTTTGTATATTTCATGAGCACTTTTTTTCAGGCATGACGAAAATGCATCAGATAAAGAAGGTGATGAGATGTGGGAAGATAGCAGTGATAACTGTTTTCTTTGCGACAAGCTCGCTGAACCCTCCAAGTCCTGCGTGGTAAAAGAACGAGCTATCAATAGATTAATACAAGCAAGTATTAAACGGAAAGATGGGAAACATCTCAAGCTGCAAAAATTGCAAGAGGTAACCGTACATAAAACCTGTCAAACCATGTATTCACGGGAATCGAATATAAAAATAGCGTTGAAGGAATCGGTAGAAACATGGCTAAAAAATCGAAAACGGAGTCAAGATGGACGCACGTTCGATTATGCGACGAACTGTTTTTTTTTGTTCAAGTACCTTGTTCAACAATAGACAAAGGTGCCGCCGTGTAACGAAACAGAACACTATTGATAATGCCATTGCGCAATTAGAAGTTTATCCAAAAACTGAGACTAACAAATTAATATCTTCGTGTTTAGATCCATTACGAAACAAAGATGATAATTACTATATTGATAATAACGTATCGTATCATCAAAAATGTTTGTGCACATTTTATCAGTATCGTACAAATAATATTCACGGAAGACCTATTAGCGACGATATGACTGATTTGTTATCTTTCATTATTAATTACATCGCGGAAAATAGCGAAGAGTGTCAGTTTTCATTGAAAGCGATCATACAAGAATACACGAGTAAACACGGGGAAACTGATGTACCCGGACTCGATAGAATTGAGCAACTTTTGAAACAGCACTTCGACGATGAAATAGTAATTCATGCAACAATACGTGATCGGTTCATCTGCTTTAAGCAAACGTTGGGAAAAACCCTTGAAGAAAACTGGTATTCCAATCGTAAGACTGATGAGAAAGAAGAAAAATTAAGAATAGTCGAGTTGGCCGCCCATATTATTTTGCAGGACATCCGAGCAATGAAATATGATACAGACAATTATAATTCGCCAACTGATTTTGTGAATAATGTTGCTGAAGGCATTCCAGAAACGTTAAAATTATTTCTCGATAATTTAATTAAAACGCATAAATGCACTCCGAAAAATGGGTCTTGGGCTAAATGGGAGAATAAAATTGTTGCTGCAGCCCATATTTTAATGTCTTCCGTTAGACCGCGATCATTTGCTTCGCCCATTCAATTAGGGCTTTCGTGCATGATGCACACAAAATTTGCTGCAAGAGGACTCATCGACTGCTTACATAATATAGGTCTTTGTGCCTCGTACTCCGAGACCGTCCAATTCGAAAATTCGCTTATAAATTGTCCGCCAAATTTCGATTTCGTTTCCGACACATACTTGCAGTTTGTTTATGATAATGCTGATCATAATACAACTACGATTGACGGTAAAAACACCTTTCATTGTATGGGTGGTATAATGTGTGTGACTCCATCAACCTCCGTGTCATTTGAAAACAGTATCCCTCGCTTAAAAGGAGCGTTATCGTCGAACACCAGCGGCACGTATGGTTTTCTTCCGCTGACTGATTTCAAAAATAATAAGCCATTCAAATTGGATAGTGTGATTATGAATAATTGGAAAGAAATGGACCGTATTGATATCACGATTCAAATTGAAACGATTGATTTGTTATATATTTACGGCAAGCTTACCGCACCACAAAATACAGCAAATTGGCATGGATTTATGAATAAAAACCATGCTTTTAACAGAGATTTTTGTACAACAAGAGTAATAGCATTGCCGTTCATTAAAGCACCGCCAAGTGACCATATCACCATTTTAACCGCTTTGATAGATGCTAGGCAGAGAGCAAACAAAAATAATCAAAAGCACTGTTTTGTCACGTTCGACTTACCTCTGTATATGAAAGCTAGTGAAATTGTTGCTTCTATTGATCCTGATAACGATCTCCACAATGTACGCTCAGTTATTCCACGTTTAGGCGGGTTTTATCTGCTAATGTCGTTTCTTGGTTCAATTGGCTATATAATGGCAGGTAGCGGTTTCAAAGAAGTGTTTTGCACTATATATGCAGACTTGTCAGCAGATAAAGCTTTAGCGGGTCATGCGTTTTCCAGATCTGTGAGAGACCATCTCTTAGTGCAAGCGGCACTTGCTATCATGATTTTCGAAAAAATTCAACTAACGGTCGATGAAAAAATGTTTTTGGATGAAAGCCTGACAAAAGTTGGAAAAGAAACCGTTGAAAATTTGTTGGTAAATCCATTAATGAAAGACATACAGGAAAAAATAGTATCAGTTATTGGTGACATTGAAAAAAATGGCCCAACCAGTCAACTGTGGCTACAATATTTTTAATTGATCTGTTTAATCCAAAGGTATATAGATGCTGAGAGATCTGGAAATTTTAACTTGCACCTACAAACAGTACAATTAATGATACCCTTTTTTTCGCCTCATGTCATCATTTGTACGCTAAAGCTTCTCTCTTATATCTACAACAAATGTTGAATTTGAAAAATATAATGGTTATTATTGAGTATGACACGTATTGTAAACAAGGGTTTTATACGATAAGGCGTTCAAATCGTTTCTGGTGTGGGGTGTGGTCTGACATGACGATCGAGCAAGTATTGATGCGGTCAATTAAATGTAATGGAGGTTTGACGCACGGTCGCGGATTAACAGAAAATGTGATCGGGAAATGGGTTTCATCGAGGGTAGCTCTTCTAGAAGTGGGCATTGCAATGGAGTTATTTTGTAATGTGACGTTTGCTACGTCTGAATAGTATGTCGACAATCGCGTTTCTCACATGTCCAGAGATGCTGATGATTTAGTGAAAGTGCAGCAATTTTTTAGCACATATTACCCATTTCCCGAAACGGATAAGATTATAGGAATTTATTCCGGAATGGTTGGTGACTTAGCTAACGTAAATTGTCACAAGGCCTTCGAAATCGGGAAAGTTTTGATGGATGATGCATCAAATAAAAGGTTCACAGACGTTAAATTCAAAAGAAACAGCAAACTCGTGCATTTGGGGGCCGCGAACTCCGCAATGGAAAATGTCGTTCGTGGAGAAGTGTATATATCGCCGTTACTCATATTTCAAAAGATTTCATTAAATATCCAAAATCAAGATGATATGAAAGAATACTGCAGCTCTTACGAACTTTCTTCGATACCGTTATCTTTATTTGATGAAAATGGCATGCGCAAAACAACTAAATCTGCGTTTTACTCGAATTTTAATTCTTCCCACGAAATTTCAATGAAAAAATGTATTACACACATTGTTGACGGTGGATTTTTTTTGCACAAAGTGGTGTGGTAAAATAATAAAAAAGTAGAGGACGTACTAAGCGATTACGTTTCGTATGCGATAAGGAATTACGCCCCAAACAGTTTCATCATTTTCGATGGTTACCCCGATGATAAGACATTGTCGACTAAATCTGTTGAGCGTTCGTGTAGGCAGTCAAAAAACATTGGGCGTGAAATTGCTTTTAACAAAAATACTCTCATTGCTGTAAGCCAAAAACAGTTCCTCAGTAACGAAAAAAAACAAATCAAAACTGATAGATATGATTTGTGCTTCGTTACATGCAGCTGGTTTTCGAACGAAAATTGCTCTCGAAGACGCCGATCGGCTCACAGTTGTTACTGCGATTGAGAATGCTCGTTTAGATTCCGAGGCAACAGTTATCCTTGTAGGCTAACAAGGAAAGGTACTTTGGTGTCCCCCTCCGATTTTGATAATTTTTATATATGTTATAGTCCATCGAAAATTAAGAGACACGTAATTTTTTTTATCGGCTTAAAGTTATTTTTAAGGGGTGAAATCGACCCCCAAAGTTGAGCATGTTTTGCATCTGGTAGAGTGTTTCATATAGAAGCACTTAACCGATCGTAACGAAACCAATTGCAAAACGTTTTTCACGTCAAATAACCTGTATATAATGTTCAACTTCTTATGCACCCCTATTACATGGGGATGATTCACCCCCGAATATCCAGAATTCTTTTGTATAAAAAAAACTTGCAATCCGATTTCAATAAAACAAACGCCATTTTGCAGAGCAAAAAAAATAAAATTGACGTATTTTTGGGTTTTTCTCAGATTAAAAAAATTAAGGGGGTAAAACACCCTTAAAATGTCAAATTTCATTTTGAGCACTGTCCCCTTCCGATTTCAATATTTTTTTTATAAAATGTAGCTTATCGAAAAATAAGACCACCTATTATTTTTATTGGCTCAAAATTATTTTTAAGGCGTGAAATCAACCCCCAAAGTTGGGCATGTTTTGCATCTGGTAGAGTGTTTCATATAGAAGCACTCAACCGATCGTAACGAAACCAATTGCAAAACGTTTTTCACGTCAAATAACCTGTATATAATGTTCAACTTCTTATGCACCCTTACTTACTGCAGGGGGCTGAACCACCCCCTGACATTCATAATTTTTTGTATAAAAGAAAAATTGTCATTCGATTTCAATGGAAAAACCAACATTTTGAAAAGCAAAAAAAAATTATAGTGAATGTGTCTAGATTTTTCGAATAAAAAAAATTAAGGGGGTAAAACACCCCTAAAATCTCAAATGTCATTTTGCGCACTTAAATGATAAAATTCAATTCAATTGGTCTCATTATCATTGCGTATCGACTTATATGCTAAATAATATTTATTTCGCATGTACATCCGCTGCCCTTCTGACATGCTTCACGTTTATAAAGAAGTGTTGGTATCCGTTCTATTTATATAAGTTTCTATTTTGAACGATTTACGAAAATAAAAAAAAAACTCAAATATCAAAAGAGTCGCATCAGCAATTCACCGCCCAGAATGTAAACAAAGCTGGCTCATGCCTTGCCATATTCTTATTCATATCAAGAACCGCTATAGTGGCTCGACCCCAAGTATTCTTGAAAAAGCCAGTTCGCTCAGGCTAATGTTTGAGGTATATCCGAAAACCAAATAAAAATGCTGTTTTCGTGGTGATGTCAGATCAAACCGCCCACTCAAGATGAAAAAGGTAAAACTGACTTTATATTATTCCAGAAGTTAAGTTGCTGTTCGACTGTTGATCAGTCATTATCGTGTCCGCTATCGTGAATACCGTATTGTTATTAACATGTCCATCAATCCAATGAACGTAATAAGACTGTTGTTTCTTACATTCGAGGTAATGAACATTCCTGACAGTCCTGTTAACAATAATGAAGTGGAATTGAAAGAGAGTTTCGCGGAAATTCTGAAGGCCTCTATGGCAGAGTTCAATCAGTTAGAAATCGTCGAAGATACGACATTAGATTTTCAAGAACCGTTTAGAGATGTCATAGTAGAACCTGTCGAAGATAATGACATCGAATGGGGTCTTGGAGAATCTCCATTAAGCCCTGAAACGTGTACTGACGATGAAGAAGATTTGAGCTACGACTACAAACAAAGAGCTGTTGAGTACTGGAGAAGTGCAAAAACGAAACAAAATAGGAAAATAGAAACAGTCCAAAACCGATTTAAACTCGTTAAATCTGTGCGCCAATTAAGGCGCTGGGCTCAACAAATTAATAAAGGCGGAACTTACAAGGAAAAATTGTCGCGCATTTCTGAATATACAATCGATAATTTAAAAAGCGCCATAGAAGCAGGTCTCATTGTACACGATATCGATCTTCGGAGATGGGCATTACAAGCCCAAAAATTGATTGGGCATGAGAATTTGCGTTTCAGGGCTTCGCCAACATGGATAAAAAAGTTTAAAAAAGTTCATCGAATAACAAGTAGAAAAATAAATAAATTCGTGACAAGAAAGACTCTCGAATCAAAGGACATATTACAAAACGATGCTAATAAATTTGTCTCCGCAGTTCAATTGAAAATTGAGGAATATGGCTTGGAAAATATTTATAATTCTGATCAAAGTGGTTTCCAATTAGAAGTCCATTCAGGGCGAACGTTAACAGAAGAAGGTACAAAACAAGTAGAATGCCTTGTACAATCCGTTTCAGCGACAACCCATAGCTACACCATCCAGCCGACAATATCAGCAGCAGGAAAATTGTTGTCACCTCTTCTGATAATTTTAAAAGAGCCATCCGGGCGGTTGGGGCCAATCGTAGAACGAACCATTTTTCGACCTCCCAATGTTTTTATAAGTGTTTCAAAATCTGGCAAGGCTACATCAGGTACGTTGGTATGTAATATTCAAATATAAAAAATAGATGTGCTATTAATTTTTACATATTGATTTATAGAACATTTCAAAGTATGGCTTCAAGAAGTGTTCTTCCCAAATGTCGGTGAGAAAAGTGTGCTTTTAATAGACTCATGGAGTGGACATTGCCCTAGTGTTGTCACGGAAGTTACACCACATAACAAAGAAATTGTTACAATGATCATACCGAAAGGAACAACAGGGAATATCCAGCCACTTGATGTCTTCGGATTTAGAATTTGGAAAAATTATGTCAGACATTTTTCAGACAGTGTCATGTTACTTGATTATGATTTAAGTCTACATTTACGAAATAATATAATCAAGCTGCAATCTCTAGTACATAATCAATTATCATCTCCGAGGTACGAAAATTTATTTCGATATGCCTGGTTCAAAAGTGGGTACATAGAAGAACGACCTGAGCATTTCGAAAATCCCGTTGAATTCGCTTTTGGTATGTCATCTCAAACACAATGTGAAATTGAAGGCTGCACAAATGTGGCTGTAGTAAGATGTTCATGGTGTAAAAAGTCACTTTGTTTCAAACATTTCTTCGAAGAACATCATTACTGTTCAAAATATAATCATTAAGTTCAGGAATGATAATTGAAACGAAAATTTGAATTGGAATCTATTTTTACTACATGAAAGATTTTAGCGCCTATGTATAACCTATATATATATATATTTGTGTACAGACCATGTGTATACAAAAATAAAAAATCGTGAAGCTCACGACCACCGAAGATGTAGGAGTACTCAATTTTTCATATAATTAAAAAGCCGATGTACATGCGAAATAAATATTATTTAGCATATAAGTCGATACGCAATGATAATGAGACCAATTGAATTGAATTTTATCATTTAAGTGCGTAAAATGAAATTTGAGATTTTAGGGGTGTTTTACCCGCTTAATTTTTTTTATTGGAAAAATCTAGACACATTCACTATAATTTTTTTTTGCTTTTCAAAATGTTGGTTTTTCCATTGAAATCGAATGACAATTTTTCTTTTATACAAAAAATTATGAATGTCAGGGGGTGGTTCACCCCCCTGCAGTAAGTAAGGGTGCATAAGAAGTTGAACATTATATACAGGTTATTTGACGTGAAAAACGTTTTGCAATTGGTTTCGTTACGATCGGTTGAGTGCTTCTATATGAAACACTCTACCAGATGCAAAACATGCCCAACTTTGGGGGTTGATTTCACGCCTTAAAAATAATTTTGAGCCAATAAAAATAATAGGTGGTCTTATTTTTCGATAAGCTACATTTTATAAAAAAAATATTGAAATCGGAAGGGGACAGTGCTCAAAATGAAATTTGACATTTTAAGGGTGTTTTACCCCCTTAATTTTTTTAATCTGAGAAAAACCCAAAAATACGTCAATTTTATTTTTTTTGCTCTGCAAAATGGCGTTTGTTTTATTGAAATCGGATTGCAAGTTTTTTTTATACAAAAGAATTCTGGATATTCGGGGGTGAATCATCCCCATGTAATAGGGGTGCATAAGAAGTTGAACATTATATACAGGTTATTTGACGTGAAAAACGTTTTGCAATTGGTTTCGTTACGATCGGTTAAGTGCTTCTATATGAAACACTCTACCAGATGCAAAACATGCTCAACTTTGGGGGTCGATTTCACCCCTTAAAAATAACTTTAAGCCGATAAAAAAAATTACGTGTCTCTTAATTTTCGATGGACTATAACATATATAAAAATTATCAAAATCGGAGGGGGACACCAAAGTACCTTTCCTTGTAAGATGTCGACTTGCTCGTTATCTTTTCGCAGCTGGCACAAAATATGAAAAATATTTATTTCTGCAAAGAAAACAAAGGCTCAAAACCATATGAATTTTATAGTAGTGACAGTTTTAAATATCCACATTTACAAGCAATAGCTGCTTTCTTACACGCATTCTGCGGATGCGATACAACATCTTGCTTTTACAAAATTGGTAAAAATAAGTTAATAGATTCATTTCTTCATGAAAAATTGGTAGAGTTAGCTTCAGTTTTCTATAACAAGCATGCCACTTGCGATATGATAGCTTGCAGTGCATCTAAGTTGATCCGAGGAATGTACACGAGCAAAAATCAAAGGAAGTTGATAGAAAACTCAAGCTCCTTTCGTTAAATGATTTGCGATACTTAAATTTCAGTAAGGTCAAAGTAAAAAATAAATTCGCTATTGAGACTCTTCCACCGACAGAAGGAGCAGCTAAACAACATGCGCTTCGAGTTTTCTATCAGCTGCAGCTGTGGTTAGGGAATACGGATCTGAGACCAATTGACTGGGGATGGCAAGTCAAGGGAAACGGATTGATACCGATAGGAAGTACCGATCCTCCAATTCTCCAGAAATTGCTTGATCAGATTTCGTGTTCCTGCAGTAAAAAAGGGTGCGTAGATGCTTCGTGCAGCTGCAAAAAACATGGTTTGAACTGCACGTATCTCTGCGCGCACTGTCACGAAGGTACATGTTTTAATTTTGAGACAAAAAATCTGCAAGTTCAGTTGGAGGATAAATGTGAAATCGAGGACGATAATTCAAGTGAAAAAAATATTACCATCCATGTACATTAGGGTGGTTCAAAAAAAATCGATATTTTTTTTTTTCTCGGGCCTCAACGGAAATTGTTAGTACATTATGAAAAACTAATTTTTGCAAAATTTGAATGGTCTAAAAAATTTTTTAGATAGTGCTCAAGCGACTTTTCCATATTTTTTCTATTTTTTGTTGAAAATCACGACATGAAATTTTTTTTATTCTGCTCTCATAGCGGAAAGTGTTAGTGCTTGATGAAAACGTGATTTGTGTAAAATTTGATCACTCTTAAAAAATTTAAACAGCTGCCTCAAGTAATTTTTCTGCATTTTTTTTCATTTTTTCGATAAAAATGACGAGATAATCAAATGTTTAACTACAAAAATCAATTTTTGGTTTCCTATTAAAACGAGAGTCATAAATATTTGATGAGACTATTTTCTCAAAACTTTTTACTTCAAAACATTTTTTAAGCGGATTCTTATTTTCTTGTACTTCTAGCTAAAAAGCATGTCGAAAGATAATAATAAATAGAACAATTTCAAAAGATGTGTTTGAAAACACGTATTCCAGATAACAGCAGACGAGTATCTATAAACTTACGTGCTTACTTCGAAGATGCAGTTGAAAAATAGTTGCTCTTAACCAATTAATTTGACTTATTTTTATTACCAATTTCATTGTTAACTTTTGCTGAAATTTCCTCCGTTTCCAAGTTTGATTCTTTAGTAATCCATGATATAGATTCTCTTCGATTTGTTCGTTGATCAATCAAAAATTCTTTTTGTCTTTATGTGAGACTGTTGTGAATATTTTTTTTTTGCATTGTCAAATAATGCATCCAACTGTTTTTGAAAGACATTTTCATTCAACGTTTGAGTTGGATTTTCCCGTAAATGATTTTTTTTAAATGCCGTCCACTCCAAGCGCAATTTTGTGATTTTTTAAATATTGACGCAAGGTCGAGACGTTTCTATTCCGGTTTCGCTCCAAATATTGTTTATTTCCCCGATAACTTTTTGCGCATTCTCTCGGATAGAAAATTTAAGAGTTTGATGGTAATAAAAAAATAGACCCAAAGCTTCCCTATTTGTGGGTAATTTTCGTTTCACAAATTCTTCGATTTCCGTCCTGACTAAATAAATTTGACGATTCTTACTATCGTCAAAATGCGCAGTCATTTTTCACGTTATATTTTTTTCATTTATCGACATGTGCCTCACTACAACAACTACTGGAAACAATTCATTGAATCGCGAAAAGAAAACTCACGAACAGTGGAACAAACAATGGCGCTGTAGCTTCAACAGCACCGCGGTTTGTATCGCACGCGTTCGTATGACCTTGTTTACTTCAAAACAGCACACGCATATTTTTCACACTTGTTAGACGGTCAGGAATGTAAATACCAAGTGACGAATCGAAACTCAATCGTTGAATGAAAAGCTCTTTGACAAAACGTTGAATGCATTATTTTACATCTCAACGAATAATATTTATGAAGCTCTGATACAAAGACGGAAGGTTTTTTAATTAATCATCGAATAGGTTGGGGTGAATCTATCTCATGTGTCTTTGAAGGATTAAGCCTAGAAGCAGAGAAAATATAAGCAGAAGTTAACGAAGAAATTAGTGATGAAAAAAAGCGAATTGCGAATTGGTTTCTGTTTGGACGTTACTGTAACAATATTTTGACATCGAATTTTTTTTTGCACTCAACATAATATAATAAATATATAATGGACGGAAGAAAAGATTTTTAATTGTATAGAATGTACTGAAATAAAAAATGTGAGCTTGTTTGCGAAACGTTGTCCAGGTTTGCTAGCCTATAACAAGTGGCTCAAATCTTCAAAATAGGATAGTAAGAAGAATCGTACGTCGTATTTCAGCAAAATTAATGTTTTGTAATTCATAAAAGAATAAATTATTATGACGTTATTTTTTTCTCTATTCTACCAGGAATTTCATCCAAGAAATGATTATAGAGTTTCTGGCATTGGGGTATATTTTTTTTAACAGCGTTCTGCAAATAGCAATTCATGTAAAGCCGTTTAGTGGGATGCTGAATTAAGTTTTTCAATTCTTTTATACCACATACTAGAATACACATTTTTTAACGCATAGCTCGAAATCATTCTGTTATCATTTATCATGATTTTTAATTGAATACACAAGAAAATGGAAAGCAATCGATTGAGCTAATTGAAAAAACTTTTTGGAGCATTAATGCTTGAAGAAAATTATGTTTTCATCAAATACTTATACCTCTTATTATGAGAGAAAACAAAAAATTAACTAATGTAGTGAAAGATTCGATTGTTTCGTGATTTTTAGCCGAAAATTGAAAAAAAAAATGCGAAAAAATTATTTGTGGCAGCTGTTAAAATTTTTTCAGAGCGTCCAAATTTTGAACGAATAACACTTTCATCAAGCACTGACACTTTCTGCTATGAGAATAAACAAAAGAATTTTCATGCCGAAATTATCAACAAAATATATTTTAAAATAGCAAAAAGTCGCTTGAGCACTATCTAAAAAATTTTTTAGACCACTTAAATTTTGCAAAAATTAGTTTTTCATAATGTACTAATAATTTCCGTTGAGGCCCGCGAAAAAAAAATATCGATTTTTTTTGAACCACCCTAATGTACATAATAATAATTGTGATAGTGCATCGGAGATTTCGAACTCCGCGAAAAGAAAACGATTAATTTAATTATTTGTATTCAAGTTTGAATGTAATAATATTAATATCGATAGTATTAAGGACGATTTCTGTACAAAAACTGTTTAATAAAAATGATTGTTATGTTCTCCAATAAATAAGCTCCTTGGCTGGTAGCATCATACCTATTTCACAATATTTTATCCATACCATATTGATATAAGGGCATGTAGCAAAAAAAAATCAGAAAAAAAAGTTTTCCGCTGATTTTTCATGGAATCCGAGTGCAGAATCAGTTTCCGGTGGTTCAGTTGCCCCAGAATTAAAAAAAAATATGTTAAGATAGCCCGACTGGTTGCCGAGATAATCAAATTCGAAGATTCATAACTAGCGTGCAGCGCGCTTGTATTACTATATATGCGCCTTCTCCGCTTCTGCTGCCCTACCCCCACTCCACGACGACTCTCGGGCGCTCGGCCGTTTTTGCTCATGTTTGCGAGCAATTTTTACCTATTTCTCAGCATTTAAATGAAAAACGAAGATTGACGTTTTGTAGCTGAATACTTCCACTTTCCAAATCCGTTTGGTAAATTGGAATCGGACGACCTCCAGAGCATTGAGCCTTGCTGCAAAATATGGTATGTACAACTTGTGATTGCAATTACGCGGAAACTAATTATTCGACAGCGTCTGGGTTTCGCACACAGGAAGTACGTATCGATATCTACTATCTCGCGAAGAGCCTGCACTACAGCTCGAAAAATGGCAACGTTATGAATTTTTGAAAAACGCTATTTTTTCGTTTTTTTTGGGGTTTCTCCCTTAATAATGAACCGATCGGATTTTTTCAGCTCTCATTTTCTTCGTATTTCAATTCTCTACAATTCGTCCATTGGGACCGATCACATTTATCCACTAGTTTTTCTTTTAGAAGCAAAAAACCAAAAAAAAATGCGTTTTTTTGCTCTAAATTGTTAATAAAAAAAAAGGAAACGCGACTCTCGAGTCGAATTTTGTGCAATTAGCATCGGGGAGGTCGTCCGATTGTAATGGCACCGGTGGTATCCTGTTATTATTTTTGTCAAAATCTGATAATTTTAGAGCTCTGTTGCTTGGCCTAATATATGTGCCGATAAGAATCATTGCAAAAAAAAGAATTATTGAGAAACGGGACGTGACGGCTGAGCACGTGGAGAGGAGATAGACTCGGAGAAGCAAAAATGCTCGCCTCCACATATCTTATCTCCACGTGCTCAGCCGTTGCCAGGCAACGAAGCTAGCACGAAGAGGACAACCGAAGCCATGCGTACGACCACCAATACCCCGTACTATGACGTAGGGCTGGATATATATGGCGTTCCAACGTCAAAAGTCCAGCCTGAAACCCCAAACATTCCGCTCATTAATAAGGGCCATTCAAAAATAATTGGCGATCGTGAGAACCTCACGTATAAAAGAGATAATTATGTACACTTTATCTCCGCCGACGGTGAATTAATTACCCCTGTTGGAAAATTATTGTCCGACCTAGGATTAATTGATTCATCATCGATAAGGGATAAAAATTTGGCAGTTGGACAAATCGCGTCTACGCGATGCGGACAACACCAAGCGAGAAGGACAGAACTACTACCCCAGTCTCGGTGGGGGAAGCCGATCACTCCAGTTCACGGACGTCCCCGCTTGCTTCTCAGTGTTGCGTGCGTGAGCGCACACAAAGACGACGCTAATGACATTCGACGACCGGGGTGAAAGCTTGTCCTGCTACCCCAGTTTTTTAGGGACCATACGGACTGCAGGCTTTACACTTCTATGAGGATCCATCTTCGTTGGTCTCGGCGAGAGCCTCGGGCCAGCAGACGACAGAGCTGTTATTGTACTTGTCCCGAGACTCTACCGAGTCTCTTGATATTGCATTTAGGATATTTGTGTATGGGAATATTTTGTACATAGGATATTTTGTACATGGGCTGTTTTTACTTGGAATATTATTGCTGGGTTATTATTGCATGGGATATTTTAGTCGGAGGCCGTAATTAACATAATCATTCTATCACATTTAAGAACGAAATGTCCAAATGAATATGATAACGGGGTGTACATTTTTCGAAGTGTTTATAGAATGAGAGAAAAGAAGGAAAGAAAAAAGAAGATACAATAAGAGCACAATGTTATTTCATCAACTTGAACGTCAATAATGATATTATACTTCAGGCTCTGAAAGAAGCTAAAGATGATTACACGAAAACTCATAGGATCGTTATGGGTGAGTTTGAGTTGCGTTTTGGAGTAAAGGCACTTGAAGAAAAACGTTACAAAGATGCAGTGAAACATTTCGCCACTGGTGCAAATCTTTCGTCGTCAGGAAGTATGTTCAATTTGGGGCTGTGCCATGAACTTGGGATCGGGACTGTGACAGATACGATAAAGGTAAATTGTACAACCATAAACGTAGGTACGTTAGAAAGAATTGAGTGTTCGAATAAATCAATCCGATCGAAGTGGTTTCAAAAAAGCAGCACCGTTTTTAGATTTGTTTTTCAAGTTGATTAATTAATGATTGATAATATTTACGCAAGTATGGGATAAATTCAATACGTTGATTTTGTAAATTAGTTAACATCCCCTATCAACATTTCAGATTCAAATATTTTTTAAATGATTTTCTTGGATATTTTGGTGTTTTTAAGCGTCCCACAGTTTCGTCAAGAAATCAATTATATCCTTTACCTCTTAGGGTTCTACGTGATATTCATAAAAAATTACGCAAGTTTGCTGCATCGTTGAAGTGCAACATTCATTTCCTTTTATTCTACTGCCAGTTTGTATGCAGATTTGTCAAAAGAATTGGAAAAACGTTTCTTAAGTCCCATCTAGGGAAATCTTCACATAAAAACAGCAGCGATGATAAAAATCGTTGGCAATTCGAAAATTGAGCCAGCGGCAAAAGAGTAGCAAATATTTTTGTTTTATTCATACAATGCAAACATCAATAATTAATTTAGAGACGCTAGGTATTTAAAAAAAAGTTTAAACGTTAAAGGCAAGTCGCGCCGCGTATATGTACTCTAGATCGGACTCTTTTCCGTAATTATTAAACTTATCATTTACTCGTAATTGTACGGTTGCTAATTTCCGTAAAATTTTCAGGCTGCAAGGTATTATAAAAATGCAGCGGATAGAGGTCATCCCGACGCAATATACAATCTCGGTGTGTTTCATGCCCAAGGAAAGGGTGGACTGAGTTCAAACATGAATAAGGCTCGTAAATTATTCGTCGAAGCAGCTAATCTTGGTCAGATACAGGCACAACTGGCACTCGATATGGAGAAAAACGTTGCCCCTGTTAATAAAGAACTCCTGACGACCGAGCATCTACAAACGAAATTCATTTCTCGAGTAAAACGTGTCGCGTATCGTGGTACAAGTACGCTTTCACGGACATCGAAATGTGAAAGTACCTCTTCCGAGGGACTTCACAATGAATCAAAAAGCTTGTTTTACGACAACAGTATGGAATGTGTAGAAAATTCCACAGATATCTTTTTCAATTCGCATGGTATTCAAACGAGTCGACATAGAATTCTCGTGGGTCCTAATGATTGTAATGTGCCATGTTACACTTAAATATCGTACATTGTGTATTATAATGTTTTATGCGTAGTTTGAACAAAAAAAAAAGTCTTCGATTATTTTTGGATTATTAATTTCCCTCTGGAAACGTAGCATTTTATTTTTGGGAAGTTTCTAAAAGTGCAATTAGTCCTCGTCGATTCGTGAACACCAATACATACGCTCGTACCATGTAAGTTTTCATCTTGGCGGAAATGATTTTTTATTATCAAACTTTTATTACTCAGTCTGCGAGATCCGTGAACCTGTAAAACAAATACATTTACATAACTTATGTAATATATACTTGTGACAGAATTTTGGGTATTGAAAAATGTGGTTTCACTCCGATGATAATTTGAATATTGCACAATTGCATGATACTATATGCAGAATCCAAATCGAAATCTGAATACCGAAGATCATAATATATCGCTGGCGATATGAGACTGAACCGGTTGTAGGCAAGGCTAAACAGTCGACTGAGAACGACGGAAAAAGACACAAGTAAATAAAGCATGAGTTTTATTTTTCAATTAATTTGGTATTGCTCGTAATTAAAATTGATTAATTAGATAAAAAGTTTTACAGATTGTTTACAAGTACCATATAAAAGTATGCGAGACAAGAACAGCGTACTTAAAAAATAATCGCTATAGGTTTCAATAGTAACTATTTGTTTTCTTTGCTATTTCGCGATGATCAATTATTTACGATTCCCTAGCGGATCCGACAACCGTCAGTGACCGAATTTACGGTTACTAATTGGCCGTAAAGGACCGTTTCCGGATGATTCGATCCATTTTTCGACCGAAAATTCGGTCACTGATGGTTGCCGGATCTGCTAAGGTTACGCGCTACATAATAAGAGACTCTGTGCAAATTTGACGAAATACATGATATAAAAAGGAAAAGGATCATATAATTATATGACAACTTTTTTGTAGCATCAGATGAGTTCGGATGTACAGGCACAGTGATTTAACGCTAAAATTAAAAGTAATTTGAAACCTGTGGCTACGTGCGCGCGCATGTTTGCTTGCAGCGCAAATTTTTTTTTCCTCCGAATTCAAACCAAATACAGAATAAATAATACTTAAATTGTGTTCAACGTTTAGTTATTCGATGTCCATTATTGTATGTTATGTTAACGGGAGAAACCAGTTTAGGAGGCCGAAATTTTGGTGTTTTTCGTGAATTTTTTTTAACAGGAAAGGAATAATCAGATTTTGTTTAAACTTGGAGGATATTTTATTCATGTTTTGATGTACACTTTGTAATTTTTTTAAGTCATTTCCGCTGGAAATAGTGGAGTTAGAAGCTGCTGTCCATGGATGACTTTTTTTCAACTGATGGGCATTCTAGCTCAACAAGTTATTGACCAATCGTTCTGAAAATTTGTGTGAATATTCTTTATTCAATTACAATCTATATGAACCTAACTCTGGGATGATATTATTATTAAAAATATTTTTTTTTAATGCAAAAAAGGTGAAAAAACGTATAAAAACATGACATTGTGTTCAAACACCTCAAAAACATGCAATTTTCAACTTTTTTGATCACAATTAGGTTCATATTCTTAGGAAATATGTTGTTAACGAAAAAAGAAAATTGTAATGATTACAGATAAAAAATTGTGACTTCAGGAATGCCCACCAGCAAAAAATTCGGATGGCGATCGTCCATGGACAGCAGCTTCTAACTTCACTATTTCCGGCGGAAATGACTTGAAAAAATTACAAAGTGTACTTCAAAACATGAATACAATATCCTCCAAGTTTAAACAAATTCTGATTATTCCTTCCCTGTTAAAAAAATTCACAAAAAACACCAAAATTTCGGCCTCTTAAACTGGTTTCTCCCGTTAATATCAACAATTATTTTGAGAACAAAAATTAATCGTTACTCTTCGTAAAAATGAACGTGTGGAGTTTGTTATTTGTACTGGATGCAGTAACGAAGTTATGATAAATCTGTAAACGTTATAAAAATACAACGACATGCAAAAAAGGCTCATCGATCCGAATTGCAGTATTATCAAACGATCTCACTCTGGTAAAAGCACTCTTGTGGAATATTTTTGTTGTTGTCGTTTCTACCATATACAGTCATGCTCAGTTGAAATGCAACGATTGATTTTTTGTCGATCTCGTGTACACATTGCTCGACTTGAAAACAAAGTCGTCAATTGTTGCAAACTTTATCAGCTTTCGAATAAGCCTAGTCTCATTTTGACTGGATGCGAACCTACCGATTGGCAGTCGGTTTGGTGAAAAAGTGCGAAACGCAACGTTGCCAGGTTGTCGAAAACTTGATGTTTCGAATAGACATGATCAGGGATACGGTATTACAGTGTCCCGTGCCATGACAAATCCATCTCTGCTATTTTTGTGCGACAATTCTAGGTCACGTTATATCTCCTTAACACCTTCACTGGTAGGCCCGCCATATGGCGGGCTGTCCAAAAAATAAGTTTCTAATCATACAAAATTGAATACCAGTGGTATTCCTGGGTTTATAACATCGCTGATTAAGATTCTGACAAAAAAGAAGAAAAAAATGTGGCCATAAAATTTCACATGATTATTCCTATTATTGATTAAATGATAAATCACGATATTTCGTACATATTCATTTATTTCATTCGACATTATTAGTTCGTAATTTGTTAACGATCCGAAGTGTGCCACGAGAAGGCTGCACGGTAGGATTTTATACATCGTTTTTTGTTTTTGATTTTTTAATAAAAAAATTAATATTTTTTTGGTTAAACATTTTTTTTAAGTTTAAGCCGATGAAAACGGCTGAAATTGGCGAAAGAATCATCTGTCTACCTTTATTGATTGCTTAGAAAATTAATTTTGATAATCGTGTTTTTTACCGTTTCAAGGTAGCCTACCCCGTTTTTTGTTCTTTAAGAGTACTATATTTAGGAGTGCGAATATCTTTTACGAATTTCAAAATTTTTATTTGCGATTTTTTTGTCTACCAGAAATGTCCACCTCACTCTCAAACCAGTGAAGAGGTAACAAAAAGCATTTTCGATAATAGCTCAGCAAGTAACCGGTCGATTTTAGCCGGATTTCGCGAGACATTATTTTTCATAAATCCTTACAACCTGGTGAGATCGCCTCTTTCAGGACATGCTCCTGAGGTAGGGATCTTGTACCTCCCGCAGTACACCAAAACGTTCCGATCGATTTCTGAAAAGGAACCAAGCCGAATTCAGTATTGCAATTTATCCCAAGTTGTAGCTGATATTTCAACGGAAAAAAAGCACCCCCGATAGTCCCAGAGAGCCTACGTGAAAGTGTTGATTTCGTGTTTCGGAACAACGGTTCGATTTTTCGCATCTAGCCGATGCTTCGAAATGGGTAGAATCGAATATTTTTTTTCAAAACACGAAAAAAGCACCTCTGTAATCCCAAAGAGGCTACGGGAATCGTTTATTTCGCATTTCGAAGAAACGATTCGAATTTTCGCATTTAGCTCGTGCTTCGAAAAGGGTAAAATCGAATTGTTTTTTTGAATCGCGAAATTCACCTCTTCCCGTAGGCTCTCCAAGACTATCGGAGGTATTTGTTTCGGTGAAATGTCAGCTACAACTTGGGATAAGTTATAATCCTCAATTCGGCTTGGTTCACTTGCACCAGAGTTCGACAAAAAATCAATCGTTGCTTTTCAAGTGAGCACGACTGTATATCATATATATTAGGGTGGTTCAAAAAAAATCAATATTTTTTTTTTTCATTTACCGTGTCCTGAACGCTGATGTGTCGTGAATAAAAAAGCCTTGCCCAAGGAAGGCTCTGTAGCCCAAAATTAAAAGGTGGCGCAAGCCATTTTTGTATTTTTTTCACGATTAGATGAGAAAAATCAGTTTTATCATAGACAATTAATAATGTAAAATACACATATCCATTCAACAATATTTCCTTTTCGCATATAAGAATATGGAGGTAAAAAAAAAATATTTTGGCAGGACATTAATCTTCCGTTTCCATTATCGTTGACAGATAATTTTTTTTTCGCAAGACGGGTATTTTTTTCGGTGGTTTTGGACAACTTGTACTAGATATTGTACTTGGTTTTCGTCTTTTGTTAAATAATCATTAAATTGCTCGATCAAAGCTACTCCGCGCTCCGCCGCATCATTCACTACTCTGATATTATTGCATATGGTCCGGCAGTATTGATAAGAATCACTGGTGGCCCATAGACTTGTGTTTAAATCAAGGAAATCACGTGGGAATTCGAATTTATCAAATAAAATAAATGATTGTTTTGTAACAAAATCACTAAGTAAATTGCCGATTAATCGGCAATTTACTCCGATCGAGGCAGTGGCTTATACGACCAATTAAATAAAGATCTTCATCTTCATTACTACTGGTCATCGTGCTTGTCGAATTCGTACTGTTCTAAAACTGCTGTGTTAACAGCACGTTTTAGTCGAGAAGGCGTTCGGAGACAACATTGTTGCGCGTACGTAGCGGGTAGAGTAGAAGCTCTTTGTTATTACGGGCAGCTTAATTCATAAGACAAAGTGACCTGCCTGAACAAAACATACAGCGCCGTACCGCGATTTCAATAATTCCTTGTGCAGACCACGTTGAAAAAAAGGTTGAGAAAGAATACTAGTTCCTAAATGTTATTACGCGATACTGATGAAATCATTCATTTTAGAATATGAGATATCTTCATTATAATGATGTTCGCTATAATGGCAAGTTCGACACTACAATTTATTTAGATTCAAACACATTTCAATACCCTGAGAAATTTATCAACGATACCATTGTTTTTTTATTGATCAATTTTTTACGCAAACATAAATATACTTTTTATTCAAATCTACTTGAAACAAATCGAAAAAAGCTTTCTATACTTTTCATTGTTATTTACAGAAAATGTATTTGAAGAGTATGCATATTCACCGACATATTTCACACTCGGTACACAATCACAGCGACAGAAAATACCCTTTGGACGACAAAAAAATACTTGGATTCAATATCTAAAGACATACAATGGTTCTTCTACATCCAAATATACTTAGATATAAAACTCAGATATTTTTTAATAATTATGCATATTTGATATTATTAATTTTCTACGGAAACTTGATTTTTTCTCATATAATTGCGAAAAAAAACACAAAAATGGATTGCGCCACCTTTTAATTTTGTGCTATAGGGCGTTCCTTTCGCGAGGCTTTTTGTTTCAGGATATATCAACGTTCAGGACACGGTAAATGAAAAAAAAAAATATCGATTTTTTTTGAACCACCCTAATATATATATAAGGCAACACGGATAACGTAAATTTTTTATTTATCTCGGCTGTTAAACTGAACAACGAACTCCATAAAAAAAAATAGCGTTCAACGTTAAGATGGTTGTTAAAAATCCTGCTGCGCATTTTTCTCCGGCACAGTTGAGTTTTCGAGACAATAAAAGTTAGACGTTGTTCTTCTTTCATCAGAGAATAAGATGTAACTTTTGGTGTCCTCAAAATGTCAAGCATTTCCGAGAAAAACGTAAATCCGCTTCATAGCTATCTCTCTCGCACTGACGCGTAAGATTACCGACCGATAGATCACGTTCATTAATATTGATCAACGTAAATTAAAATGTGCGTGCGTTATTCACCAATGGGCGTTTCGAACATGAGCAACCTGTTGGATTAATTTTAGGTGATTGGCGTATAAATTGAGTTTCCCATTGACGTCCATCCATTGTACATTCGCCGCGTCGTCCCCAGCTTCGAGTTTCATATTGCCCACCGTATTGCCGTTTTCGTCATGGAAATTCGTCGCGAAAGTTTCCATCCAAGCGTTGTCTGTGTTCCTCGGATCGTCGACATATCCTTTATAAATTTCTTCGCCGCTCGCGAAAAATTTCGCTATTAATGCCTCAAGGTCTTGCAATTCGGTCTTACTTTTGTCTAATGCATTCATAGTTTCTTCTATAAATTCTCTTTTGAGTGTTGTCGAAATGGTCTCATCAGCATCCACCATGCCACCAGGTATCGCCCATTCACAAGAATCGCATCTTTGTATAGAAACAAATTGTAGCACTGGCTTTTCTGTGGCTCTATCAATTTCCAGAGCACCCGTACCATTGCGTTTCCAGCGAGTAACAATAGGATCGGCTGCATGGTTCGGCCCCCATCGTCCCAAAAGACCTCTGCCCTTCAAGCCCGTACGACCGATTGGATTCAGTGGATAGCCTTGTTCGTCCAACGTATAGTCACCCATAAAACTTTGACGATTCACGTTTTCTGTTGGAAATGAATTTCCTGAGAACCTGACGATTATATTCAAATAATTAATGGTTATGTGTTATGCGATTGTCAGTACTAGACTTTATTGAGCATAGCTGAAATGTTGCTCCAACCTTTATTATTATTACATTTTCTATACAAAGTAAGTAAGTTTGTTTAAGATCTACCATATTCTGGCTTGGAAATTTTCGAGAATAATGGATATAAGAGTCTCAGTGCACAAAACCAGATGCATAGTTTTAGAAAAAAAATATTTTTTTACTCCCAAGCAACAGCAACAAGACACACGCATGTCCCATTGTGATTATGTTTTTGTCTACTACAGACTTTTCGTTAACAGATCAAATGTTAGAAACTGTTTCGATTTCATCATTAAAACATGGAAAAATATTTTAAGATTTATAGGTTAAAATTAAGCACGTATTTATTTGACATTTTCACTTATAGATATTAATATTTCATTTCTTATATACCATACGCGTTGATATAAGCCATTATATGAAATACATAAAACAATCGTTTTTTCTTTTAACAATATAAATCTAAATTGTTATTGTTTCTTTCTGTAAACGAAATATATGTAATCGTTTGTAATAATTTGTAATTATTGTAATAATTTAAATAAATGAGAGAATTCCTAACATCGCATCCCACCATTGTTCATGGAATATATTTACGTTTTTCAATTAAAAAATAAAAAATATAATTGAATAATTTGAAAAATAAAATCAATTAGTTATGTATAGAGACGGGATTATTATTCTCACCGTCAACGCAATTCCACCGAGGTGAAAATTCTTTGTCCGTGATATCGGGATCGGCCCAAACTTTACCATTGATAAGGCTCGCGGTATATTCTTCTGGGTTGTATTCGGAGAATTCGACGTTCCATGGGATCTTATCAACAGGTACGTTGAATCTGGTTACGCAGCTGGACGGATAAACACCTTTGATACAATTTTGATGTAACATTTTCAATATCCTCACTCGCATTCGATCGCAATAACGAGACGATCTTTGGAATCACTATCACGTGACCGCTATTGTAACATGAGCTTTATAATTATTCTTAAACTGGGTACGACAAAAAATAGTTGTAGAGTAGTCTTTGGCCGCGGTCACGGTCTTACATAGGCTGTATTAAAACACCTCTGTGAAGTTAGCCCCCCCACTTTATTTTTTTAAACTCATTAATGCAAATCGTTTGAGAATCGTTTGAGAGAGTTTGAGAGAGAAGAAAAATTATTTGAGAGTTAATATTGTTCACGTAAAAACGATTTTATTTTTTGGTGTGAACTTGGCTCCAATTTTTTTTATCTCCTGAAATAATGGACTTAGACGTTTCATTTTTTTTTTAATCGTTTGAGAGAGTTTGAAAGTCAAAGACAATCGTTTGAGAGTTAATATTTTAATTGATATTAAATAATTATTCAGTGCGCGATTTACCCTAGGAGCCGAGCACTTCCGATGTGCGCAGTGCATGTGCGCAGTGCATCTGAAATCAACTGCAGCGGTGCTGGACCCGATCAATTAATATAACTGATTCATTCGCACTGCGTATACCCACTGCGCACACCGGAAGTACACAGGTCCTAGGGTAAATCGTATACTGAATGATTATTTTATATAAATTAAAATATTAACTCTCGAACTATTTTTTTTCACTCTCAATCTCTCTCAAACGATTCTCAAGCGATTAAAAAAAAATGAAACGTTTAAGTCCATTTTTCTAGGAGATAAAATAAATGGGGGCCGACTTCACACAAAAAATCAAAATCGTTTTTATAGAAAAAATAGTAACTCTCAGACAATTTTTCTTTTCTCTCAATCACTCTCTAACGATTCTCAAACGATTGGTATTAACAAAAGTTTAGAATAATGAAATTGGGGGGCTAACTTAACAGAGGTAAAAAAAAAACCTACTCGTAAGAATCTCTACCGCTCGATCTCTACCAAAGAAATGTCAATCAACAAAAAAACACTATCCAAGCCTAAACTACCAAGATTTGTTTATAACCATGATCATACCTACACGCATTCAGCAGCGATATCAAAGAACTGAGACGTTTATAGAAGAATAGGTCTTATGGGCTGACTTTTGCGGGAACCTGGAAGCTTCTGCCCCCCAACCACCAGGAGCTCTACGGGCATTCCGTGTCCGTGAACATGCACACATGCGCAATGCTTGTACCACTACACAGTGGTGCTTACATGTATGAGGACGGAGTACTCCAAGCGACGTTTCCGCAAACTAAAAATCTGGCTTCAACGTTAACACTGGCTGTATTCCAAAACCAGCTGCCAGCGCTGTCAGCACTTCGAACTGCGTTCCATAATTGCTCGCAGCGCGCTGTGGCAGCGCTTCGAAACATGATGACGTCACGGATTTTGTCGTCACTTCCTGCTGCGGCAAAATAGGTAAAGCAGCTGAAGCTTTCGCCCCCACTCACGACCAAAATGGCGGTACTTTCGAAAAAGAAGCGTTCGTTCAGCTCGATTGTAAACACAATCAAGAGTACTACATTTTTCTCTTTGTTGAAGACACGAAAAGAACCCAGATTTTATGTGGTTGTTATTGCCACACAACATTTTCAATATAATTTTTGTACCGGATTCTCAGCACAAGTTTAGAATTATTCTCATGTGCAAAGTTAATAAAATATAATCGGTATCAGAATCACTTGATTCGTTAAATGATCATAGAGCGAGTACAATAGTACCCCAATTATTAATAAAAGGTCTCGTTCCATCGCCACCTTTTTTAGGTTACCGATAGTACTGTGAGCGGCGTTCCAATTTTATCGCGGCACAACGCAATGGCAGCACGCTTTTAATTTTGGAACGCTCCTTGCAGCGTGCTCCGACGACAGCACGTTTACAGTGCTGGCAGCAGGTTTTGGAATACAGCCTTAGTTTACACGCGAGGCTTTAATTCCTTTCAGTCTGAAGTGAAGTGAGTTTGGAAACACGTTTACACTTGCGTTCTAATGTGTTTAGCATTACAGTAGCATTACTAATGTATTTCACAAATGATTTCTAGTTGATTGTGAAAAAAGAACTTTGCATTACGTTCTGCTAACTATACGTCCAATACACTTTTATTTATTATCAATAAACTATTATTTCGAAAATTATGATATTAGGGTCAATTAATGGCATACATAATTCCCAAGATATAGCAACAATAAAAAATTAGTATTATCAAATTCATCTACTAACTATACAGAACTCCCACAGAATCTTAGAATTGCATTAACTTCTAAAGGAGAATAGGAATAACTAATAAAAATGAGCATTTTTAGCAAAATTAAATTTTTTGAGAAAAAGAAAGTGAAACAAAAATAGAAGACATTTTTGTAGAGACTTGGTCTTTTATTCCTAATACTATTCTGGAAACTAATAAGTAAAAGTGGTAATAATTATTTTGATTGTCGTACCAATAGTTTTAGAGATATTGTAGCCCAAATCCAGGCAGATAGATGTAAAAAAGAACCAAATATAAGGGAAGGTTTTTTCAAACGAAAAAACCTTTTTTTTTTTTGAAAAATGATCATTTCTATTTTCTATTCTCATTTTCTTCAGAAAGTAGATTCAGAAGTATTACAAGAAGTTTCTTTGAAAAAGTTACTTTCATTCAAGTTTCAAAACTCACATGGGTACTACTTTTACAATAAAGTCGAGTCACTCTACACCGGGGCTCAAAAATGAAATTTCACCTAATTGAAAAAATATGAAAACAAAAGTTGAAATGGGCCATGTTCAGGAAAATTCATTTTTTGGACAAACACATTATAAATAGAAATATTCTTTTTAGACGGTTGATCTATTTGTTTCTACAACTACGTGAAAAGCTGCACACAATTGCTATTAGTTATTTATGCAGTGGGACTTATAGTTTCTAAATCATCGCAGCCTGAATCCAGAGGATTAAAGCATAAAATCAAAAGTTCTATTAGCTGTCAAAATAGAAAAAGTGGCCGAATCGAAAAATCCCAAAATACGCGTCCGCATATTTCTTGTATGAAAAGCCATATAAAAAATTCCTCCAAACGAAAAAGAGTGGGGGTTTTAGGATGTAAAAGTGGCGTGAAATTGCCTAATATATTATGAAGTATTCTTGACTGATTAGACCACGTTTCCTCGAATTTAAAGAGCTTAAATCTTATCCGTATGACCTTGGAATATGCATTGCACGATGTATTATTTTCAATATCGAGTTCTAAGCGGAAAAGTTACGTACTAATTTTCAAAACTTAACGTCCTATCTAATTACATACTTTTCTATTCTGCATCAAATTAACAAAATGCGTCGTCAGAATTTTGCGCTCATTGTACTGTGCGTGTACAACTATTTGTCATTAACCGGTTGAGTGGTAGGCAATTTTTCAGTTTTCTGGCCAAAAGTGGTACGCTGCAGTTCTTTACTAAAATATATACGAATATGTTTTCTAAGGGTTTGTTTGGGCTGCTGAATCCATTCCCAGGGTCAGTTTTGATAGAGCACCCCACCGGGGGTGAGAAGATAAGGGTAGAGGGTGCATTTGCGTAGATTTTCGGAACGAGATTTTATAAGAATTCCAGATTTACAATAAATAATTTTCGAAGAGTTCCAACCTTATTAGGTGAAAACCCAATTCGACCATCACCCTCCAGGGGGGTGAAAATCAGAGGTGGGGGTGAGGCGCATGCAAGTTCGTCTAATTTGCTCGAGAATTATATCGTGACCGTTTTGGCACAAAAACTGTAAAAAAAGGCTACCCCTAAACCCGCCCCTAATTCGCCATCCTTACATTTTTTTGAAAATCTGATAGAACATTTGTGTAGAGCGACCTCGAAAATGATTATATATCAAATTGTGTGCAAATCGGTTGACATTTGAGCGAGTAATTCAAATTTATACATATATGATCCATTACCACTGCGGGTACATTTTCTTTTTGTACATATATGATCCATTACCACTCAACCGGTTAAAAATTTTACACTGAAAGGTGGGACGGACATTCCATTTTGGAATAGAGTAAATTTATCTTATATAAGAATGCATTTTTTTGGTTTATTACTCAATAAATAGTTCAATTGTAATGACTTCCGACGTTTACTTTCGTAAAAAAATTCTAGTCAAACGAATATTTCGTTTGAACAAATATATATGTACAGGGATATTTTCGGTTTTTATGTAAGATTGTTACAATAAAAAGTAGGTTCTAGTTGCACTGATTGCCACCGGCGCGGCAGAAGGGAATTGCGAATGGAAAATATTTTTCACGGGCACTTACGCTGGAATTTTTAGCCGGTAAGACAAGCGTTCATCGCGAGTATTTCACCCTCATCGTTTTTTAATCCCGGAGATGGTCTTAATGTTCCCTAGGTCTTTTTCCACGAATAAAAGATCTCCAGTGGACGATTCACTCGCCAGTATTTATCGTTTACTTGTCGAAGCGTCTGGGAGCCACTAAGAACGACCAGTTGACCTGGAGTTGGTGCGATGTAGATACAAAAGTTTAGAAGCCTATCGGATTCTGATAATTCCGTATCCAAGTCCAGAGTCAGTCGCATTGCCAGGTATTTGCTCAAATGATCGACTGTGAATCATAAACCGACATAATATGTTTATTTATATTCATCCATTTTTTTTGCAATCTCATTGTACGTGGTGTTCAATACATTTTTACGAGTCCAACAAGCTCAAATTCGTCCAATATAGCAGAATTGGAAAACTTATAGAGTAAGATCTTTATTACCTTCCGTGAAGCATGCTTTGAAGTTTTGAAGCTTGTTACATAAAAAAACCAATTTTGAGCCCCTAGTGTAATGTCGAGTACATATCGGTGGAGACGGTCATACAGAACCTAAAAACACCCCGTGTTACATCGGGGTCACCGTCATTATCAATAGTAAGATTTTTTTGTTCCAGTTCCAAACACCATAAGTATTTTGCCTAGACAGTCAGAATTATGTATCATCGTCTTCATTTTCTTTGTCAGTCGCTTCGTTAACCGCTTAAATCATTTAGAAAATGTGCAAGTCTTCCAATAATAGGTAATAAGCAAGCGGAAGAAAAGTACCAGATATTGGTATAAACATATGCACAACAGCTCACTGTTCATTTTTAATAATATTTTTGTGTATTGTGTATTTGATAAAAAAAAGAACAGTCCGAAAACCGTCATATCCGAGTATATAAGAGTGCGGCAGGGCTCGCGCTAGCTTTCTTTTTTAAAACTTGACGTCGAGCCGCTCCCACGGCTCTTGATATTTTTTCCAACTGAATTTATGATGCGACATGTTATCGAACGAGCATTTCAAGTCCATTAACAAAGACATTTTCACCTGTCCAAAACTGCTCTGAAGCTTTCTGTGCGACGATCGCTCCTCGAGCAACAGATGATCACGGTGAAAAGTATGTTTATTGCTTCAATAGTGGATAACAGGGTCCAAAAGGGTCTTACAGTAACTTCCAAAGAAAATAAATGAAGCTAAAAATATGATCTAGAAACATCACGGAACAGATATTGTTTTTAAAAAATTTTAACATGCCGTGTATGCTTTCAAAGTCTATCTAAAATCGTGATTTTATTTGTGACACTTCGTAGTAAACACCAGTATTTTGAAATAGTGTATTACGCCACTGGGGGGGGGGGGGGGTAAACCGCGTGCGGTTTGACATGGCCTCTTTCCCTCCCGTGTGTGTGTATATTATTTTTCACCACATCTCCGCGGAAAAATCAACTTACGCAAGGCGGAAAATTGAACTTTTCGTGGAGGTGCGGTGAAACAGTGATAATATTACGAATTATAATCCTCCTCCCCCTTATGCGGCTGCAACCGACATATCCCCAATTGCAACAATATACGTAGGGTTTTTGAGTGTTTTTATTTTAGATTGAAAGAAAAAAAGGGGGCGGGTTGAAATTCCGAACTTTAAAAATCAGAAAGTTCAAAATTCCGAATTTATTTATCTAGAATACAATACTCCTGGAAATTTACAATTCCAAAATTTTGTAAACAGAATTATTGTATAACCGAAAATAAAAGTCCACTACGAAATTAAATGAGAATAATCATGGATCCGACCGATAAAACGTCAACATGAAAACATAGCACGTAAAACATGTATCAACTTCACATAATCAGAGAGTCCATAGTTCCGAAAAAATGTAGAGTTATATATTTCAGATCCTGAATGGCGAAAGTTTCTACAGAGAAATGTTCCGAAAATAGAAATATCCGATAGGTGTAAACATCCTGATATTATATGTTTACAATAGAACGTGAAAGATGATCAATACTCAGAAAAAATTCTACCGAGAAAGATCAAAATTCCGAAAGAATAGTACTCTGAAAGATCAAAACTCCGAAAAAAATTTCCGCGAAGATCGAAACTCCGAAAATCCATGCGATACAGTAGTGGTGCTGCCATCTAAACGCGTCAGGCTTACATGCTATCTGCTTTATGTATGAGTTTTCGGAATTTTGATCCTTCTGAACGTTCTATATCGGAATCTTACACTATCTAAACTTGAGTTTTCGCAAACTAGATGATCGAAAATATGATTTTTGGATTCCAAAACTTTCGGGAACCTGACGAATCTCTTATTAGCTTTTATTATATTTAAACTTTCTGATATAGTTCGTTTTCTAAAATAAAAATTTCGGTAATTTGTGGCATGTGAAACATTACATATTCGAAGTTTTGTGAGTCGAATTACTGGTCATTCAAATAAAGCGTTGATCTCAATCATACGATTTCTGAAAATTATCTCGTGTAAGAAATCACATTTGTATCCTTTTCCTATCGCTACTCGTACCGTTCTACATCATTTCCAGTCAACTGTGTAGACTTTCGCTGGCATTATCCTTATGAAGCTTTCAGTTTCGGAACATTAAAATTAGGAATTTTAAACCGTTGGAGCATTTAAAGTTCGGAATTTCAGACCGGCCCCAAAAAAAATTTCGTCTGTCGCTGGCCACAGTAGATCTTACAAAATAATTCAATTATTTGTTTATTCAATATGTACTTCTTCAATCGATAACTATGTGTGTGTAAAAAGTAAAAGGCAAGAAACTTTGCGGGGCTGTAATAAAATCATCGAATAATTTAATTAAGACATTCTAAAAACGTTATTATTTTTTCAATCATCAAATCATCCTGTTGTGTAATCGCAAGAGAAATTATATATTTAACCATGTGATTTAGAGACATGCATGAGAAAATAATCGTTTTAACAGTCACTCAAACACCAGATTACACGATGAGTAAAAGGAATAAATTACCTGTTGCATTTGCTGTCGTTTTGATGTACCGAATACAATTTTCCTTGAGGGCCTTTATCAGCGAATTATCTCCGGCCATTTCGGTCGGATGGGGTTTGAAAACGAGCTCAATCTCGTTCAGGTTAAGCGGCTCGCTTGAACCTTCGCCTTCTGTATCGATCATTGACTCTCCTCCAGGAGTTTCGGCTTCAAGGCTCGACGATTCATTTTCCGATGTTTGCACACTCCTCTGAGTTTCTGAAAGCTTTGGCAATTCGATCGAGGGATGTGGTGATGGTGTAGTTGAACTTTCGGTATTTGAATCTATAATGTAAAAATATCGTTAAAATATAATTGTAAACTTACTAAACATTGCTCGTAGATATTACGTTAATTGGTAAATATTTCTCATACAGATAACTTTATGCGTCCAATACAACAATGTTCTCCTTATAGTCTTCATTAGTTTTCAATAAATGGCAAATCTTTCCCTATTCACAATTAGCGATAATAAAATACAATGAATAAATCATTAAATGAATAAAAGGCAACTTACAAAAAAAACGCCCGATTTTTTTATATTTTTCAGTTGTTGAGAAAGATTAAACATACTTTTAACTGCTCATTTACTGCTCCGATTACGAGAATACAAGAATCATTAAAAAAAAACATTTAGCATTCATACTAATAAGCAAATGATAAAAAATAAAAAATGTATCAAATATTCGCGATTTGTTAAATACCCACTGTTTGAATTCTGAGAATTTGAACTGTTGGTCAAATTCGTAGGAGCTTCGATGAGAGTGTTGATAATAGTGCTGTTCGTCGTAAAATTGCTCGCTGGTATAGAATTATCACAGCAATCAACAGAATTTGCAGTTGAAACGACATTGGTCAATGGAATTGTCGCGACTGAATTAAAATTATTACTGTACAGTGTTATTGTCACCACTTCATTTCCACCTTCTGGCTCGTTGGGTGCTTTCCGTGCTCGTTGAGGCCGATTTTGGCTCTGTAGTTTTATTCCCTCGGTTATCGAGTTAACGAGAGCGGCTTGGGAATGAGATTTATTCAATTTCGCTAATACTCGCTCTTGATGGGCCTCGTACTCGTCACGTGATGGATAAATCTTTGCTATTAAAAGATCAAAGTTTGGATCTGGCCTGAGAGATCTCTTGGACACCAATTTTTTTCTACATGTTGGACATTCCTGAGAACAATAACGTTCAATGATTATACAAATAGATAGTAGTGAATAGTATCGATTATCGAACATTACGTTTGGATGAAAACAAACATTTTTATAAATTATTATATAATTTCTAAACAATATTTGTTCCAATACCCTGATTAAATTGAATCCGAGCATTCCGCAATTTTTTTTAATAGATGAAACGAATCATTCTTTTTTTCCATTTCACAAAAAAAAATTGGATGACATTGAAAAGTTATGGGATAAAAAGTGCGATTACCAAGTTGACAAATTTTAAGGGAGGATATTTTTATTTATTATATGGATATAAAAAAAAAGAACTCCCCATCAAGAAATAAATGAATTATCCCATTAAGATACGTGTCTACCGTCCCCCATTTCCTAATCTCGGTTCTTTCTCTAAATCATTATGCTCCTAAATTCAACACAATTTGGTAAGCAAGTTTTTCCATAAACATATTTCAGCTATTTCCATGAAAACTGCTTATATTATTGTAAGAGTGAGTTGACTACCCCCTCAAGAATCGTAATCTATATACACCTATAGTAAATTCTGAAAACACGTCCATTTCCACCCTTGTGTTAATACCCAGAATTTTCAATGTTAATTACTACCCAGGCAATTGGATTGGAAGTGCACCTATTGACAGCAATAGGTGCACAATGAGTGTATGGCTCCATTTATCTCCCAATGCAATCAGCCTCGGGTGAAGCCAATACTTAGTTGGGTGACCATTTAGTTATACACCGGCTCGTGCATCGATTGCTGAGTGAGCAGCACTTTTTCCAAGTTTCTGATGCTAATAAACTTGAGCTAAGTCAAGATATATCCATGTTTATCGACTGGGTCTACCAGTTTCCCTTGGTCCTTGTCCAAATGCCATTTAGTAGTACATTAGGAAAGAGTGGCTGTGGGCAGCACTCTTGGCGGGTCTCATTGAAACATGTAAGTTAGTAAAGTGGGGTTAAAGTACTGGGATGGTCTCGTAAAAACCTGCAAGGGTATACGCAGGAAAATTCTAAATAATAAATACTACCCAAGATCTATGGATACTCCATATGAAATATTGTCAGTACACCTCTTAATTTGTATAATTGCTGATGTCTAAAGGCCATTTGAAGGGTTTGTCTTTCAAAAAATATCTAATATCTATAGGTGTTCGGGAAGACAGGTAGTATTCAATAGGTTAATTCGAGTCAAGTGTCATTTATATTAATGTTTTTGTTAAGAAACTAAAAACACAAGGTATTCATATTTTGTAGAGATTTGCGAAGCAATGATGATCTGACATTAATAATGATGACCTATCGAAATTTGATGGTTTCAATGCAGTTGATGATGCTTATCCCGTCAGGACAGTAACGTAAGGGTTTATAAGAATATGTTATTTGAGCTTCAATTTGAAATATCAAAAGGAAAAAGATTAAGTGACAACAAAGCCGAATAAGAAATAATAACGAATGAAGAAAAAATAATAACCTTATTACCGCTTCGAAGTGCAGTTATAATGCAGTCAGAGCAAAATCTATGGAGGCACTCTTTGGTTGTCATTGTCTTTTTGAGCATATCCAAGCATATGGGGCACATGAGTTCGCTGTGCAAACTTCTCGGACTAACAGCGATCTCAGTGTTATCCGTGATTGCATCTTGAGGTAACCGATGAAGTTCGTAAAGTGAAAGTTCCCATGTTTTGTTAAGACCGAGTTGGTCCGTTGACGCCATATTCTCCTCTAAATTCTCCGCCAGGGAGACTAGAGAGGAGTGGACACAGCGTGCTTTAGAATTGTACACGGAATCCCAGCCAGAACGGGCGGCGCTGTGATCGGAAAGAGTATAGCTATAGGCCACGGTCTTGTATACAGGTCTTGCAACTAGTTCTGTATAGTTAACAGACAAATTTGACAATATTAATTTTTTATTATTGCTATATTTTGGGAATTATTTATGCCATTTATTGACATTAATATCATAATTTTCGAAATAACAATTTATTGATAATAAATAAAAATGTATTGGGCGTATAGTTAGCAGAACGTAATGCAAAGTTCTTTTTTTTTTTAACAATCAACTAAAAATCATTTGGGAAACATATTAGTAATGCTATAATAATTTGCGAAGTAATTATTTTATCACGATAATGCAAAACCTAAGTCAATCAATTATTCTAAGAGAAATCCGCCGCTTTCCTAGGGATTTTCTGGTATACCCCGTCTCTCATCTCTCATTGGATATCGCTGCTGAGTGCGTGTAGAAGTGTGCTGTGGCTATAACCCGTCAATAAATAATTGTAGTTATATCAACCATATCAACAATGAACAATATCAATTTGGTGCGAAAACGTCATCATGTGTCATTCAACCTCTTGAAAAATAAGTACGGATGAGTGGAAAACGTACAGTGGAAACGTATACCGGTAACGTAAAAGTCGCTAACGAAATAGAACACGTAATGTTTAATCTAATCGACGAAGCTGCTTTCCTTCAACCTTACCTAATCATTATTTATCATTAATTATAATTAATTATAGTTAATATATATATATATATATATATATATATATATATATATATATATATGTAAGAAATGTATATATATATTATATGTAAGGGAATCGAGTAATTTGATAACTAAAAATAGTAGGGTGGGTTTGGGTCATCTTGCGGTTGTTTTTTGAATAGTTGAGCATGTGGAAATAGTATTTTTACATGACCAACTATTCAAAAAACAACCGCAAGATGACCCAAACCCACCCTACTATTTTTACAGTCATCAAACTACTCGAATAACTCTTAAAAACTGTGATGACCGTCATCAAAATGACCAAAAGTCTTCAAAGTACACGAATAACTCTTAGAAAAGTCATTAAACTACTCGATTGTCTTACACGGTAGCACGTCTAAATATCACAGTCAAAATTCACACGACAAAATATCACGGACAAAATATCACGTCGACAGTATATCACAGCCATGCAGGAATTTATTGATGCTCAATGTTGTGTGTGTATGCTGTGAGTGTTGTACATAGCAGAATGGATAACGGTTCGCAGTTACGCCATAATGGTGGTGATTCCTGATGTACGCGGACTATTGTATGTAGATAATCATAATGATAATTTAGTATCAATTCGCCTTGAGTCTTGATTAATTGTATTGAGTTTGAGATTGATGATGTTGCCGGATATGAGACGTTGATTGAAAGCGAATATTTTAATAAACACGCCGAGGTATTGAAGAACTAACATAAGTTGTGTATTTTGAAGAAAATTATATCGGTAATGCATTGACTCAAACCCACCCTATTATTTTCACATGTCCAACTATTCAAACAACAACCCAAAGACGACCCGAACCCACCCAACTATTTCCACATGTCCAACTATTCAAACAACAACCCAAAGATGACCCGAACCCACCCTACTATTTCTACATGTCCAACTATTCAAACAACCCAAAGATGACCCGAACCCACCCTACTATTTTCACTTATCCAACTATTCAAACAAGAACCCACAGATGACCCGAACCCACCCTACTATTTCCACATGTCCAACTATTCAAACAACAACCCAAAGATGACCCGAATCCATCCTACTATTTCCACACGTCCAAGTATTCAAACAACAACCTAAAGATGACTTGAACCCACCCTACTATTTTCACATGTCCAACTATTCAAACAACAATTCAAAGATGACCCGAACCCACCCTACTATTTCCACATGCCCAACTATTCAAACAATAACCCAAAGATGACCCGAACCCACTCTACTATTTCCACACGTCCAACTATTCAAACAACAACCCAAAGATGACCCGAACCCGCCCTACTATTTCCACATGTCCAACTATTCAAACAAGAACCCAAAGATGACCCGAACCCACCCTACTATTTCCACATGTCCAACTATACAAACAACAACCCAAAGATGACCCGAACCCACCCTACTATTTCCACATGTCCAACTATTCAAACAACAACCCAAAGATGACCCGAACCCACCCTACTATATCCACAAGTCCAACTATTCAAACAAGAACCCAAAGATGACCCGAACCCACCCTACTATTTCCACATGTCCAACTATACAAACAACATCCCAAAGATGACCCGAACCCACCTTACTATTTCCACATGTTCAACTATTCAAACAACAACCCAAAGATGACCTGAACTCACCCAGTTCCACATGTCCAACTATTCAAACAACAATCCAAAGATGACCCGAACCCACCCTACTATTTCCACACGTCCAAGTATTCAAACAACAACCCAAAGATGACCTGAACCCACCCTACTATTTCCACATGTCCAACTATACAAACAACAACCCAAAGATGACCCGAACCCATCTTACTATTTCCACATGTTCAACTATTCAAACAACAACCCAAAGATGACCTGAACTCACCCAGTTCCACATGTCCAACTATTCAAACAACAATCCAAAGATGACCCGAACCCACCCTACTATTTCCACACGTCCAAGTATTCAAACAACAACCCAAAGATGACATGAACCCACCCTACTATTTTCACATGTCCAACTATTCAAACAACAATCCAAATATGACCCGAACCCACCCTACTATTTCCATATGTCCAACTATTCAAACAACAACCCAAAGATGACCCGTACCCACCCTACTATTTCCACACGTCCAAGTATTCAAACAACAACCCAAAGATGACCTGAGCGCACCCTACTATTTCCACCTGTCCAACTATTCAAACAACAATCCAAATATGACCCGAACCCACCCTACTATTTCCATATGTCCAACTATTCAAACAATAACCCAAAGATGACCCGAACACACTCTACTATTTCCACATGTCCAACTATTCAAACAACAACCTAAAGATGACCCAAACCCACCCTACTATTTCCACATGTCCAACTATTCAAACAACAACCCAAAGATGACCCGAACCCATCCTACTATTTCCACATTCCCAACTATTCAAACAACAACCCAAAGATGACCCGAACCCATCCTGCTATTTTCATATGTCCAACTATACAAACAAAAACTCAAAGATGACCCGAACCCACCCTACTATTTCCACATGTCCAACTATTAAAACAAGAACCCAAAGATGACCCGAACCCACCCTACTATTTCAACATGTCCAACTATACAAACAACAACCCAAAGATGACCCGAACCCACCCTACTATTTCTACATGTCCAACTATTCAAACAACAACCCAAAGATGACCCGAACCCACCCTACTATTTTCACATGTCCAACTATTCAAACAAGAACCCAAAGATGACCCGAATCCATCCTACTATTTCCACACGTCCAAGTAATCAAACAACAACCTAAAGATGACTTGAACCCACCCTACTATTTCCACATGTCCAACTATTCAAACAACAATCCAAATATGACCCGAACCCACCCTACTATTTCCATATGTCCAACTATTCAAACAACAACCCAAAGATGACCCGAACCCACCCTAATATTTCCACACGTCCAAGTATTCAAACAACAACCGAAAGATGACCTGAACCCACCCTACTATTTCCACATGTCCAACTATTCAAACAACAATCCAAATATGACCCGAACCCACCCCACTATTTCCATATGTCCAACTATTCAAACAATAACCCCAAGATGACCCGAACACACTCTACTATTTCCACATGTCCAACTATTCAAACAACAACCTAAAGATGACCCAAACCCACCCTACTATTTCCATATGTCCAACTATTCAAACAACAACCCAAAGATGACCTGAACCCATCCTGCTACTTTCATATGTCCAACTATACAAACAAAAACTCAAAGATGACCCGAACCCACCCTACTATTTCCACATGTCCAACTATTCAAACAAGAACCCAAAGATGACCCGAACCCACCCTACTATTTCAACATGTCCAACTATACAAACAACAACCCAAAAATGACCCGAACCCACCCTACTATTTCTACATGTCCAACTATTCAAACAACCCAAAGATGACCCGAACCCACCCTACTATTTTTACATGTCCAACTATTCAAACAAGAACCCAAAGATGACCCGAACCCACCCTACTATTTCCACATGTCCAACTATTCAAACAACAACCCAAAGATGACCCGAATCCATCCTACTATTTCCACACGTCCAAGTATTCAAACAACAATCTAAAGATGACTTGAACCCACCCTACTATTTTCACATGTCCAACTATTAAAACAACAATTCAAAGATGACCCGAACCCACCGTACTATTTCCACATGCCCAACTATTCAAACAATAACCCAAAGATGACCCGAACCCACTCTACTATTTCCACACGTCCAACTATTCAAACAACAACCCAAAGATGACCCGAACCCGCCCTACTATTTCCACATGTCCAACTATTCAAACAAGAACCCAAATATGACCCGAACCCACCCTACTATTTCCACATGTCCAACTATACAAACAACAACCCAAAGATGACCCGAACCCACCCTACTATTTCCACATGTCCAACTATTCAAACAACAACCCAAAGATGACCCGAACCCACCCTACTATATCCACATGTCCAACTATTCAAACAAGAACCCAAAGATGACCCGAACCCACCCTACTATTTCCACATGTCCTACTATACAAACAACAACCCAAGGATGACCCGAACCCACCTTGCTATTTCCACATGTTCAACTATTCAAACAACAACCCAAAGACGACCTGAACTCACCCATTTCCACATGTCCATTTATTCAAACAACAACCCAAAGATGACCCGTACCCACCCTACTATTTCCACACGTCCAAGTATTCAAACAACAACCCAAAGATGACCTGAACCCACCCTACTATTTCCACATGTCCAACTATTCAAACAACAATCCAAATATGACCCGAACCCACCCTACTATTTCCATATGTCCAACTATTCAAACAATAACCCAAAGATGACCCAAACACACTCTACTATTTCCACATGTCCAACTATTCAAACAACAACCTAAAGATGACCCAAACCCACCCTACTATTTCCACATGTCCAACTATTCAAACAACAACCCAAAGATGGCCCGAACCCACCCTACTATTTCCACATTCCCAACTATTCAAACAACAACCCAAAGATGACCCGAACCCATCCTGCTATTTCCACATGTCCAACTATTCAAACAATAATCCAAATATGACCCGAACCTACCCTACTATTTCCATATGTCCAACTATTCAAACAATAACCCAAAGATGACCTGAACACACTCTACTATTTCCACATGTCCAACTATTCAAACAACAACCTAAGTTGACCTGAACCCACACATTTTCACATGTCCAACTATTTAAACAACAACCCAATGATAACCCGAATCCACCCTACTATTTCCACATGTCCAACTATTGAAACAACAACCCAAAGATAACCCGAACCCACCCTTCTATTTTCACACGTCCAAGTATTCAAACAACCAAACCACCATGACCCACCCACCCTACTATTTCCATCCGTGATATATGTGAGTATTTGTCAGTGACAAACACTGTCCTTTATAGTTTTGTCCGTGATAGTTCGTCAGTGACAAAATAACACTGACAAAATATCACGGACAAAATATCACACGGACAAAATATCACTCGGACAAACTATCACACGTACAAAATATCACACGACGAAAAACTACCCCGACAATATATCACAATGAAATTATTTTATTTGAAACACGCAAGGAAACGCTAAACTAAAAATCAGCACGCATTATCGACCTGCCCGAATTTGCGTAATGCATTGTGGAAATAGTAGGGTGGGTTCGGGTCATCTTTGGGTTGTTGTTTGAATAGTTGGACATGTGGAAATAGTAGGGTGGGTTCGGGTCATATTTGGATTGTTGTTTGAATACTTGGACGTGTGGAAATAGTAGGGTGGGTTCGGGTCATCTTTGGGTTGTTGTTTGAATAGTTGAACATGTGAAAATAGTAGGGTGGGTTCGGGTCATCTTTGGGTTATTGTTTGAATAGTTGGACATGTGGAAATAGTAGGGTGGGTTCAGGTCATCTTTGGGTTGTCGTTTGAATAGTTGGACATGTGGAAATAGTCGGGTGGGTTTGGGTCATCTTTGGGTTGTTGTTTGAATAGTTGGACATGTGGAAATAGTAGGGTGGGTTCAGGTCATCTTTGGGTTGTTGTTTGAATAGTTGGACATGTGGAAATGGTATGGTGGGTACGGGTCATTTTTGGGTTGTTGTTTGAATAGTTGGACATGTGGAAATAGTAGGGTGGGTTCGGGTCATCTTTGGGTTGTTTGAATATTTGGACATGTGGAAATAGTAGGGCGGGTTTGGGTCATCTTTGGGTTGTTGTTTGAATAGTTGGGCATGTGGAAATAGTAGGGTGGGTTCGGGTCATATTTGGGTTATTGTTTGAATAGTTGGGCATGTGGAAATACTCGGGTGGGTTCGGGTCATCTTTGGGTTGTTGTTTGAATAGTTGGACATGTGAAAATAGTAGGGTGGGTTTGAGTCAATGCATTACCGATATAATTTTCTTCAAAATACACAACTTAGTTCTTCAATACCTCGGGATGTTTATTAAAATATTCGCTTTCTATCAATGTTTCATATCCGGCAACATCACCAATCTCAAATTCAATACAATTAATCAAGACTCAAGGCGAATTGATACTAAATTATCATTACGATTATCTACATACAATAGTCTGTATATATTAGGAATCACCCCCGCTCTGGCGTAACTGCGAACCGTTATCCATTCTGCCATGTACAACACTCACAGCATACACAGACAACATTGAGCATCAATAAATTCATGCCTGGCTGTGATATACTGTCGACGTGATATTTTGTTGCAGTGATTTTTTGTCATGTGATATTTTGTAGAGGTGATTTTTTGTTGCAGTGATATTTTGTTCGTGTATTTTTTTGTCATGTTATATTTTGTCCGTGATATTTTGTCGTGTGATATTTTGACTATGATATTTAGACATGCTACCATGTAAGACAATCGAGTAGATTAATGACTTTTCTAAGAGTTATTCGTATACTTTGATGACTTTTGGTCATTTTGATGACGGTCATAAAAGTTTTTAAGAGTTATTCGAGTAGTTTGATGACTGTAAAAATAGTAGAGTGGGTTTGGGTCATATTGCGGTTGTTTTTTGAATAGTTGGACATGTAAAAATACTATTTTTACTTGTCCAACTAATCAAAAAACAACCGCAAGATGACCCAAACCCACCCTACTATTTTTACAGTTATCAAATTATTCGATTCTCTTACATATAATATATACAAATAGCAAAAATCCCCTCCCGGGGAAAAACAACTTGGACAAGTACATTGGTGGTCCCTCGTTTCCCTATGATATCACAAAAAATCCAAAACCCCACTTAAATTTTTTTTTTTAAATCTTTACTAATTTTATTCATATCCCGGAGGGAAACCAACCATATAGATCACAAAATATCCGGCCAAAAAAGCAGACTTCCCAATAAATGTTACTTTGAATTTATTTCCACAGAACAAAACCAGAATCAAAACATTAAAAAATCAGCGTTATCAAGATGAGAAAAATACCACTTATAATTGGTGTGTAAAAAGTGTCAATTGTCTAGAAAAAAATGAAAAAAGGTCGACATCTAAGTTACGTGCAGCAGTAAAATTTATGATATCAGTACTAGGACAAGTATTTCTTTGGTGACTGAGAAGATATCAATATGGACGTACCGGCAACATAGGGCATGCAGTTGGTGCATTGCTTCTGGGATCTCCTAAGTCGAGTAGCTACTTTTATTTTGGCTATGGCGCGACCAATGTTGCCAAATAGTATTTACTTTTATGACCTAATGAAACAATATTGCCCGCGCCATGGCTAAAATATCGAAAAACAAGCAGGAACAGGAAGTTTCGCATAAGATCCCATGCTTTTTAATGTTAAAAAAAAAACTTTAATTTATGTCTGTACATGATAGCACAGTTTTGTTTGATTGGTAATAATTTGATGAACGTTCACCACCGTACGTTGAGCGTATACGCACAGAGTACTTGTCCGGCCCATAACTTTTTATTAAAATTGCTCATTCCAGTAAAAATCAGGGGTCTCTCAAAAATCAAGGGTTATAAATACGCACTTTTTCATTGTTGGTATTGTCTTATTTAATTTTTATTTTTTTATGATTAATCCCGCATAACGGTTTAAATTCTCATTTTCAAAACATAAAGGGCTATTTTGATAGCTGGCGCCCAAAAACGTCAAAATGAAACGAACGGAGGGGGATTATTTTGTGTGAAATTTGCGTGATCTTAAAACTTTGGATACAAATTTGACGGTGCATTCATAGCCTGCATTGATCTTTTGACCATTCACCAGTGGTTACTTAGATCTTCTACTAATAAATAGTAGCATTCCGAAGTATAATAACTTTTATTGCTGGCAATAGTAGTTTTCGGAAGTATGATACGCTACATTGCTGGCAATGGTTTACTAAGTCTCATTTTCAGAAATTTCATAACTGACTGCACTTTATGTTAATGCAATTTTATGATGACAACGAACACCATTTTATTCCGATTGAATCGACGTTGAATGTTGCGTATGATACAAGGCCATTCTGAAATTCGCAGAAGAATTGATTTTCTTACAAATTTCTGACGGCGAAAAGCAACGCATGCAACGAAAAGCACCTCCAATTTGATTTTCACTTGAATGAGCAGTTTTAATAAAAAGTTATGGGCCGGACAAGTACTCTGTGCGTATACGCTCAACGTACGGTGGTGAACGTTCATCAAATTATTACCAATCAAACAAAACTGTGCTATCATGTACAGACATAAAATAAAGTTTTTTTTTTAACATTAAAAAGCATGGGATCTTATGCGAAACTTCCTGTTCGTGCTTGTTTTTCGATATTTTAGCCATGGCGCGGGCAATATTGTTTCATTAGGTCATAAAAGTAAATACTATTTGGCAACATTGGTCGCGCCATAGCCAAAACAAAAGTAGCTACTCGACTTAGGAGATCCCAGAAGCAATGCACCAACTGCATGCCCTACGTTGCCGGTACGTCCATATTGATATCTTCTCAGTCACCAAAGAAATACTTGTCCTAGTACTGATATCATAAATTTTACTGCTGCACGTAACTTAGATGTCGACCTTTTTTCATTTTTTTCTAGACAATTGATACTTTTTACACACCAATTATAAGTGGTATTTTTCTCATCTTGATAACGCTGATTTTTTAATGTTTTGATTCTGGTTTTGTTCTGTGGAAATAAATTCAAAGTAACATTTATTGGGAAGTCTGCTTTTTTGGCCGGATATTTTGTGATCTATATGGTTGGTTTCCCTCCGGGATATGAGTAAAATTAGTAAAGATTTAAAAAAAAAAATTTAAGTGGGGTTTTGGATTTTTTGTGATATCATAGGGAAACGAGGGACCACCAATGTACTTGTCCAGGTTTTTTTTCCCCGGGAGGGGATTTTTGCTATTTGATATCACTTCTTTTTTCTATAGTATTTTCATATATTTCGCTTTATATAGACTCCAATAGAGTATGTATATAACAAATAAACATACAAGGTGTTTGCATCATTACATCACCGATTTATTTGAATGTCAGGAATCAGTACTGCTCACACTACTAATTCGACATAAGAGAATGAGACAGATTTTCTACCAAAAATTCATTGTTATTGAGGTTGTTTAAATATAGCAGCGTTTCGTTCCTGTGATAAGAAAAAAGTTATAATGTTTTCAAAAGAGTTAACTACAGACTCGAAGTATTTTCGAGATGTTAGTAAATCGTTGATAGGTTATTATTCGATTAAAGCTTAGCAGGAAAGTGTTATAGAAGAGACCTCAAGTACCAGTTTTTCCCCAAGTCAAAATTTCAGAAAATTAAATACTTTATCATTAGCTTTCAAGTTGTGTATTAGAATAAGGCACTTATGGGCGAAAAGGCAGCGAGGATATTAGCAATTTCGGTCTAAGCTACCAATAGATAATTATATTTAACTTTACTGTCAGGAGCCTCAGAATTATTATTCATTCAAAGATGAAATGACGGAAGAATATGATGCATCGTCCTTGACTTACAAATTGTTTTATAAAACATAGAAAAAAATTAGATTAAAAAAAAATTCGGCCGAAGTACTTGACGAATGTTTTTTCACTTAATTTACATAATATATCGGTCATGGTGACAATCTCGCCAAGTACTTCGGCCGAAATTCTTTTTCATCTAATTTTTTTTCGTTTGCAATCTTTTTTTGCTTCAGACTCTTATTAATACAGAGTTGTTATTTTCATTCTGGTAGGTAAAACAACTGCATTTTCGAACTTGATTCTTTTCCCTATCAACATTCAACATTATTTCAAGATTTTGTCACACGATAAAGCCTCCCATATTTGGCCACATATATTTTAGTATAACTCCATTTATTTTATAACTTTTTGCGAAACCCAACCTTAGCTTTTCGCGAGGATTTACTCATTTTGTTTTGTGTGATTTGAATTTATTTGATATATTTTTTGAGAGTGGTCACTTTTCTTACTTTCTGATAGGATTTGATTTTCTCAGGGATTTTTGCGAGAAAAGGTTTTTGCAGTGTATGTATATTCGTGGAAAAATATGGGAACGGCGGTCAACAAATGTACTTGTCCAGGTTTTTTCCGCGAGGGGGATTTTTATGCATGATGTGATTCGTTTTTTCTCGTTCTTTTCGAACATCTCGCTTTATATAGATTAGAAAAAGGTTATATTCGGAAATTATCGCTTTTTCATTTCCAAACCCTGACCCCTTCTACTTCGAGTTTGGTTTTTTCCCCATGAAATAAAGGGACACGTGTTTTGGAATTTTCAATTTGGTATTTTTTTTATTCTCGAGCCAGTCAAATTGTTTTGACATTTCGATTTACCTTTCTGGAATCAAGCTAAAATAAGTCGGGAACTGGGAGTCCGATACAAAAATTTACAAAGCTTTTGAGGGTAAGATTAGAGCAGTCAGAACTCTTCCATAGAATTTGTAGCAATTTGAATTTGTGCTTATCAAAGAAACATATTAAATAGCAGTATCTCCTTATTATATTTGTATGAAAAGTGAAAAAACATATTGCACTTTAAGCCCAACAAAGTTCAGAAAATTTGGATGTATCTATTGCGTTCCGAGGACAGAAATTTTAATCCCATCCAAAAATGAGCAGCAGAAGACTTTTGGTAATAAATTTTTCAATTCATAATGCCACAATCAGAGACAGAAAGTGGAAATACTTGGCGCACATGTCGCTTCACAAAATGTTAAAAGTTTGTAGGTATCGGCTACATTCCCATGATACATATTTTGATACAAATTTTGATATTTATAACAATAATGGCCGTGAAAGCCTCAAAACTAGAACTTACAGATATTTTAATATTATCTTTGAATATTGGAAAGTTCAGAAAGTATGTTATGGATATTTTAAAATAATAAATTCAACAAAGCGGTCAAGCTTAGATCAGTACTGTGCCCAAGAAAATGGATCGAGTTGAGTTGTACCAGTTGCATTATGTTCGTGCAAATTTTCGTACCATCACAACCAGAGCATCCGTAGAGCAAATCTTTTTGAAAATATTTTTCAATTCGTTATGCCACAATAGGAGCCAAAAAGTAGAAATACTGAGAACACATGTTGCTCCAGGAAATTTCCAAAGTTTGTAAGTATACGTTGCCTTCCAATGAAACGAATTTTTATACTTCCAGAAAAAAAGGAACCAAAGACTTTCTGACAATTTGTTGAATTAATCATGCCACAACTCAAGCATACCACACATTGGGCTCAATAAAGTTTATGAGCTTTGAAGGTCCTACAACTTTTTGAATTAATTACAGGAGATAAAAGCAACTATCGTAAACGTAATTCCCGCAATCGACCATAAAATGTGATGTGAATAAATATTCGTCCACATTGGTTTCATCTCGATACGTAAAAAGTCATTCATTTTATGCGTATTGATCTGGGTTATTGAGAACCAAATATCGCATCTTTTTGTCGGGATAATTTTTTCGTTAAGATTTTAATGAATCCAAGTAGAACAACTCGCAGTACTACTTAGATTCATGTAAATATCAACGAAAAAATTATCCCGACGATAGAAATGGAAGGCAGATTTTTTTCCGAAATTTTTCGCTCTAGATAAATGAAACATCAAAGAACCAGTTTTACGTAATTGGATAGAAAACGTATCCAATCCATTGTAAAAAAAGTTTATGCATTTCTTCATTCCTATTTTTGTCAACAAGGTGAAATTATGATATTTGCAAATACCATTTATAATAATAATGGCTGTGAAAGCCTCAAAACTAGAACTTACAGATATTTTAATATTATCCTTGAATTTTGAAAAGTTCACAAAGTATGTTATGGATATTTTAAAACAATAAATTCAACAAAGCGGGCAAACTTAGATCAATACTATGCCCAAGAAAATGGATCGAGTTGAGTTGGACCAGTTGCATTATCTTCGTGCAAATTTTCGTACCATCACAACCAGAGCATCCGTAGAGCAAATCTTTTTAAAAATATTTTTCAATTCGTTATGCCACAAGAGGAGCCAAAAAGTAGAAATACTGAGCACACATGTTGCTTCAGGAAATTTCCAAAGATTGTAAGTATACGTTGCGTTCCAATGAAACAAATTTTTATACTTCCAGAAAAAAAGGAACCAAAGATTTTCTGACCATTTTTTGAATTAATCATGCCACAACTCAAGCATACCACACATTGGGCTCAATAAAGTTTATGAATTTTGTATGTAGCCATTACTTTTCGAAGCCAAATTTTAATCCCATCCAAAAATGAGCAACCGAAGAATTTTCATAACAAAATGTTCAAGTCCTAATAATGCCACTATTCGAGCCAAAAAGTGGAAATATTGGGCACACTTGTCACTTCACAGATATTTCAAAGTCTGTACGTATCTGTTGTAATTCAATGATACAAATTTTGATAATATCAGTAAAAACACATCCTTCCTGAAACTTCCCGAAACAATTTTTCAAAATTTATTATGCTGCAACTAAAGAGGGGAAGTGATAAAATATAGTTCAATAGAGCCAAATGAAATTCTGAAATTTTGCATATATTCATGGCGTTCCGAAGACAATAATTTTGATCCCATTGACAAATGAGCAACCGCAGAATTTTCATAACAAAATTTTTAATTCATAATCCAACAATCGGAGCCAAAATGTGGAAATACTTGGTACATTTGTTACTTTACAGAATTTTCAAAATCTGTAGATATCTGTTGCAATCCAATTATACAAATTTTGATAATATCAGTAAAAAAACATCAGAAGACTTCCTGAAACAATTTTTCTAAATTCATTATGTTACAACTAAATTAGGGAATTGAAAAAATGTAGCGCACATTGGGACCAACAAAATTCTGTAATTTTGCATGTATGCGTGGCATTCTGAAGCCAGCAATTCTTAACCCATCGACAAATGAGTAGTCGAAGAATTTTCATAACAAAATTTTCAATTCCTAATGCCATAATCGAAACCAAAAAGGGAAAATACTTGGCACATCTGTCGCCTCACAGAATTTTCAAAGTCTGTAGGTATTCATTACAATACATTTATACAAATTTTGATAATATCAGTAAAAACACATCGAAGACTTCCTAAAACAATTTTTCAAAATTCGTAATACAACTAAAGTGGGGAAGTGAAAAAATAGAGCGCATATTGAGCCAAAAAAAATTCTGAAATTTTGCGTATATTCATGGCATTCCAAAGACAATAATTTTGATCTCATCGACAAATGAGCAGCGGAAGAATTTTCATAATAAAACTTTCCATTCATAATGCTAAAATCGGAGGCAAAAAGTCGAAATACTTGGTACATTTGTCGCTTCACACAATTTCTAAAGTCTGTAGGCATTCGTTGCAATTCAAAGATATAAATTTTGATAATGTCAGAAAAAACACATCTGAAAACTTTCTGAAATAATTTTTTAAAATTCATTATGCTACAACTGAAGCGGGGATGTGAAAAAATATAAAGCATATGGAGCCAAACAAAATTCTGAAATATTGCATATATCCATGGTGTTCCAAAGACAATATTTTTGATGCCATTGACAAATGAGCAACCGACGAATTTTCATAACAAAATGTTCAATTCATAATGCTACAATTGGAGCCAAGAAGTGGAAATACTTGGTACATTTGTCACTTCACAGAATTTTTAGAGTCTATAGGTATTCGTTGCAATCCGAAGATACAAATTTTGATAATACCAGGATATGGACTATGTACCGCCATAGTCTTTTGACATAAGGATATATTATACAAGCCATTTTCACATAAAGATATATCATTACTTACTACGTTTATCATCCAGAGGCATCCATATATATCCAGATGCAGGTTGACAGTATATTTGTCTATTAATTCATCAAACGCGAGATGATTCTACACCATATTTTGGATAGAAAAACGACGTCGAAAATCTTTTGAAATGGACCAACAATTATCATGCAAGGAACATTTTATGATGTTCAAATCTTTATTATGGCAAGCGAGGAACATTTTATAATAAAGAGGAAAGGGACCAATAAATTAAATTGTCAACGGTATAGAGTTAAAAAAAATATTCATTAGACACTGCTCAAAACTCGGCATGATAATAACAAATTTTGCCATATACATTTTTTTGACACTCATTATTAGTTTTATAGTTTCTTTTCCAAATTTACATCGATTCACTCCAATCGTGATTAACAGTTCAACGTACACCATTTCATAGTTATCAAAGAAACGAAAAGAATGATTTCTCAAGAAATCTTATACGAGGAACATTTAATCGCGAAAGAGAGAAGAGATCGCTTTCGTTTCCGTCGTAGAGTTAAGTGTGGAAAATAAAAACTGCAGATCTAACGAGAAAGATCTAACGGAATGGCCAATCACAAGCTCGGAAGGCGTCAAGAGGCCTTTCATTGCGTCGTATACAGACATGCCAATACTTCGATGTTAGCATAATCTTGAGCCTGTGCAATGTTTTTTCTCAGCAAATACGGCATCAATCGTGCTGATTTAATGCTCAATCGAAGTATTTTTTCGTAATAAATCTCCAGTTCAATTTTCAAATCATCATATGCCTCCTGAGCTTCGTAACTAAAGAAAATGAATTTCAGTTTTTACCCCCACCACGGCGAATCGTTTTATTCAGAGATAATAATATACTCGGGCGAGCCTCGGGCCAGCAGACGACAGAGCTGTCAATGTCTTGTCCCGAGACTCTACCGAGTCTCTTGATAAAAGAACCACGAACAAGTATCAAAACTTTAATTTTTTTTGAAAAAAAAAAACAAAGAGAATGGTTTCTAAATAAACCTTATTTTTGCATCCGAGGAACATTTTATGGTAAAAGTAAACAGGCACCGTTTTCGACTCCGTTCTAGAGTTTACGTTCAGAAAAATGGATTGTTGGGTCTAGGGTTAATAAAAAAATATATTTATTTAGACACTGTCCAAATGTTTATTTATTGAATCACACTTTATTTTTGCACTATCACTCTTCTATCTATAATAAAAGTCTCTTTAAGCAAAAGTTGAAACTGGCCGCGATCTTTATAACCTCACGACAAAGATATTAAATATTCACCGAATACGAGTTTATCATACACCATTCTCTTGGTTAACAGAAAAAACGAAGAGAATGGTTTCTAAATAAACCTTGTTATTGCATTCGAGGAACATTTTGATGGTAAAAGCGAAAAGGGATCATTTTCGATTCCGTTGTAGCAGAGTTTACGTTTGGAAAAAAATTGTAGGGGCTAGGTTTAATTAAAAAAATATTTATTTAGACACTGTTCAATGGTTCATTATTACACTTTATTTTCCCACCATCACTATTCTATCTATATAAAAGTCACTCTTTACTCGTCTATCTATAAACACCACTCTAACCAAAAGTTGAAATTGACCGCGATCTTTATAACCTCATGACTGTTATAAAAAAGATATTGGTCAGCTGTCATATGGACGATCGATCGAATATCACCACACTGAACCATGAAATGATTTTTTTTATAAATTTATCGATATAATTGCTCACACGTCCCGCACTTCGTTATGTCAAAACACATTCAAACTTTATGTTGGCTCCGTACAGAGGAAAGACGAGTCGTCGTGACCAATCGCAACTCGTTGCTTCCGTTGCCGGAGACCGGCTTTTATGGAAATGGGTTTTGATGGGCATCAAAACGCCTTTGATTGTATCGTCTGAGTGCATATACAGACAAGACAAATTCTTGAATGTAGTAGAATCGAGCATAATCCTAAGCCTGTGCAAAGTTTTTTCTCAGCAATTACGCAACCAATCGTGCTGATTTTAGGCTCAATCGAAAGAGCATCGCTCAATTAGTCAAAAGTTCGCTTTTCAAGCCGCCAAATGACTCCTAGGCTCTACAATTAGCGAAAACGTCATAAAATTTTTACCCCCACCACCGCGAATCGTCTTGTTTAGAGATAATATAGACTCGGCGAGCCTCGGGACAGCAGACGACAGAGCTGTCAATGTACTTGTCCCGAGACTCTACCGAGTCTTTTGATACATTTCTTACATATATATATATATTAACTATAATTAATGATTAGGTAAGGTTGAAGGAAAGCAGCTTCGTCAATCAGATTAAATATTACGTGTTCTATTTGGTTATCGACTTTTACGTTACCCGTATACGTTTCCACTGTACGTTTTCCACTCATTCATACTTATTTTTCAAGAGGTTGAATAACACATGACGTTTTCGCACCAAATTGATATTGTTTATTGTTGATATGGTTGATATAACTACAATTAATTGACGGGTTATACACTTCTACTCGCACTCAGCAGCGGTAGCCAATGAAAGATGAGAGCCAGGGTATACCAGAAAATACCTAGGAAAGCGGATTTCTCTTGAAATAATTGATTGATTTAGGTTTCGTGATCGTGATAAAATAATTACTTCGCAAATTATTCTAGCATTGCTAATGTGTTTCCCAAATGATTTCTCGTTGATTGCGAAAAAAGAAAGAACTTTGCATTACGTTCTGCTAACTATACGGCCAATACATTTTTATTTATTATCAATGATCTATTATTTCGAAAATTATGATATTAGTGTCAATAAATGGCATAAATAATTCCCAATATATAGCAACAATAAAAAATTAGTATTATGAAATTCATCTGCTAACTATACAGAACTCTTGCAACTGTAGATTTTGACGTGGTCCTCTTAACGCCTTAAGCCGCTGGTGTCGCTGCGCTCGAGGGATATTCGGTGCGACGAAGATGACAACAGTCGCGCATGCGACTCACGCGAGCATTGAACTTGAAGCCAAAATTTTTGTTTATACATTATAATTTCTATGAATTTAGTTTGTTTAAAGAAAGAAGGATGTGTATCAACTAATAAATCCATAGCCAATATATTTTAAGTTAGTTGATTTGCCACTTTTTGAGTCGCTCACTATTCGATGGCACTTTAAAAACCGATCGTTTAATTTTCAGATTGTTATAACCCGTTTTACAGCGCGGCACAACACAAGGCTTCGTCATAATTCGAAAAAAAAATCACCACTTTAATTCATGCACGGAAATAATAATACTGCACTCACAAATTGTCACACGTCACATGCGAGAGGATTTAACAAATATAGGTTATGTTGATACGTCCCTCTATCGCTGCGCCACCTGGATTCGGCTTCAACAGTGGAGTCACTGCCTTCTATTGGGAGCTTTCCAGCTACGACACAGAGCGACACAGTGTGGCACAGTGTTCGACACAGTGCATTCCTACTACGACACAGTGCGACACAGCCAGACACAGCGAGTAGCAGAGTTTTAGCGTGTTGCTTCACGCATGGCTACCAATGTCTCGGGGAAATTTCATTTTCTCAAGTTGGCTCATCTTTCTACATACTTCTCTTCTGTAACCTCTGTCTATTTCGGTCTATTCATTCACCTCCGTGAAGTTAGCCCCCCCACTTTATTTTTTTAAACTTTCATTAATGCAAATCGTTTGAGAATCGTTTGATAGAGTTTGATAGAGAAGAATAATTATTTGAGAGTTAATATTGTTCACGTAAAAACGATTTTATTTTTTGGTGTGAACTTGGCCCCAATTTTTTTTATCTCCTGAAATAATGGACTTAGACGTTTCATTTTTTTTTTAATCGTTTGAGAATCGTTTGAGAGGGTTTGAGAGCCAAAGAAAATCGTTTGAGAGTTAATATTTTAATTGATATTAAATAATTATTCAGTGCACGATTTACCCTAGGATCCGAGCACTTCCGGTGTGCGCAGTGCATGTGCGCAGTGTATGTGCGCAGTGTATGTGCGCAGTGCATCTTGTTCATAAATTAGGCTGCATTTTGTTTAAAAAAGTTATAACCAATTATTAGTCCGAACTGTAAACATAAATCGAAAATTTCAGCTTAATTGTGTTAATTGTGTAAAATTGTGAAACTTTTTGATATTTTTTGGAGAGCTACAAATGTCAACAACTGCACTGCTGTCAAAGAGAAAAGCTGGACTTATTGTATTTGGTTAAAAAAAATAGTGAAATATGAGTGAAAATACGTATAAAGTACGCCGTGACATTGGTAAAAATGTGAGCCAATTTGTAACGGGCAAAAACAAGAATAGCGTTTAAAATATTGTGAAAACTGCGGAAGATAACATAACCTCTTGAACGTCATGGCTACGAAAAATCGTCTGCTGATCACATTCTTTCAAGTTCTATCGCGAATATTTTCTTCAAACGTCCGGTGACTCTTTGTTTTTATCGTTGCTACGGAATCTTTAGAATTTAATTTACCGCAAGACAGTTTATATCAAACATTTATCATTATATAATATATGAATTATTAAATAGAAATGTGAGCAACAGGTCATCTCCATAAAGTGTCGTGTAAATTAGACGATTTGCAAAGTTATAATTCTTTTCTAAAGGTTCGGTAACCTGACTCGATATTTTTCCAGTGGACTGGGATGTGCTTTTACTTTTATGTACAAAAAAATTAGTGAATTGTCAAATATTCGAGTTCGTGAAAAAAGAGATTCATTCAGTTTATTACACCTTGGTACATTGAGGCAATTATACAAATTTCTAAATAACGAATAATTTGTACAGAATGATAATATTCATAAACAAAATAATGATCATAGTAATAGTAATAACAATAAAATAAGAGAAATAATATAACGCCATGAAAATAATAGAAAGATAAAAGAGAGATTAATCGATACTCATTGCGAACGCCATTACGAAGCGTATGCCAGTAACAAGGTCATGAATAAAATATCAAAATAAAGTCTAATGTACATCATTTTTTCTAATTTGTGTCTCGTATTTTGTTCTTCAGTGTTCTCCTTGTACCTACAGCACTTCATTTCATATAATTAAACCCTTCTAATCGTTTATTAACAAATATTTCGCTTTGTATTGATTATTAAGGGCGAAATTTTGTATTTTTTCAATAAAAACATCGATTGAGAAGTTCAATGGAGAATATAGAAATAATAATATTATCTCTCGAGAAATCCCAAATTGTTGAATTCAAATTTTCAATTTTATTTTCAAAATTGCTCGATTTCTTTCCTAATGTAGGAAGAAATTGATTTGTTTTGGAAATTTAGTTTTTAATTTAGAAAAATTCCGAAGATTTCCAATGTTTTAATATCTCGAAGTTTATAATTCAGAAAAGAAATGTTATCTAAGTTCAATTTTAATACCATATATTGTAGATACGAGCATGCTTTTGTAATGAAAAGGACTGTGAATGAAATCAATCATTCATTTTTGGAGATAATAATATCAGGGAAAAATGATTTTGTACAATATTTGCGAATCCGAAACAGTGTAATTCTCCGAAATTCAAGTTATCAAAAAACAGTAACTCACATATTATCATTGTTCAACATTCTTTCAGATACTCTAATCAAAAAATGGATCACCCTGAACCTTAAAAATCAATGCAGTAAAAAGAAAATTGTGGTCATTAATAAGAATCCAAACTTTCCCGTAATTAAGAGCGGTGACTCAACTCTTTATTTGACCAGAGACATCGCCGCTATCATTGATCGATACGAAAAATCTGTTTTCGATCTCATGCACTACATTTTGGAGAATTCGCAGAGAGACCATTTTACAAATTTGGTCACTATTCTTGAAAAACAACCTTTCATCGACAAAATATGTCAAGTTAAATTTGGCAAAATACGTGGTATAAGCACGAGAAAAGGCACCGCTGTTTTTCTCAGTGATTTTTTGAACGAGGCTCGAGACACTATGCGAGAAACACAAATTAATTCGCTCAGTAAGCAACGATAATTTGTAATTTTTTTTTACTAATAATTAATGAATTAATGGATAAATCAATAAAAATTTCATAAGAAAAACATTCAAAAACTGCAGGAAAAAAATCTGAATTTGAATTCGGAAAAACATTAAGTAATTATTGACCTAATAGTCATTTATGTTTTGAATATTTGATTGATTTTCAATAATAAAATACGAATAAAAATTCTAAGCTTCACTGTGGAAAATTAAAATTGTATTTCCCAGTTTTTTAGTTTTTTTTAGATTTGAAGCATTTTCCCTAGAAAATGCTTCAAATATTAATTGAAGTTATTTTTATCAATATTGCACGAGCTAAAGTGTTTTTTTCTGCAGACTGACCGATAATATAACTCGATAAATATCAGCGACCAAGGTACCTCTCGACCCGCATGACAACAACTTCGATAGCCTTGGAACTTGAGCGGTTATTATTTACGATTTGAAACAAAAAGGGTTTCGAGATTATGGCTTTAGTTGGAATATTGCACTTAATTTGGGTATTGACGGAGAGAGCCAATAAATTTTTTTAATGAATCTTATTGATTATATTGATAAAAAATGTCTAAATGTGAACAAGTTTTCGTTGCGTTATAGTTTTCTCTATTATGCAAAAATAATTTATTAAAACGTGAGAAACAAAAAATTTCCTTAGTATGCATAGGTCATAAATTATCTTCTTTAAAAAATTCAGCAAAAGTAATCATAGTTCTTGATGAAATGTCTAATTCGATTTGTCGAAGTTTTGGCACTTATGCAAAAATTATTTATCCAAAAATCGCGGATGAATTATTATTTTTTTGTCTAATCAAACTTGGAACTAAATTGGCGAGCCAGTGCGAACCATCAATGCTGAGAGAACCGATCGTAAATGATCTCGTTACAAAAATCAATCAATTCGACGATTATTTCTTCGTACTGTACACTGTAGCCGTGCCATTTAGCAAAGTATCATTTTGAACTGCGGTAAGCTCGCTCAATTTTTAGAAAAAGACCATTTTTTTGTGTTTCATATTCAAAATTTCTCCCTTAAAAAAACCGTTTAAAATTGTTTTACTAATTAAAATATGGTTTTGAAAATGTTTGTGTGTTTCTTTTTTTTAATACTTAAAAGTGCTTCTCGATGTAGCCACATAGTCAACAAAACTTTGAGGGAGCTTGACGTCAAGAGGGAACCGGAAGATGTGGGATCTTAAAGATTGCTTCTCTCCAGATTCTCCAAGAACGTTCCAGCAAAAGGAATGAAATTACTAGGTCGTCGACCTCTCGAACAAATGTAAAAAAAAAAATTGTTGAAAAAAAGGAAATCTTGTATGACTCTTTTAGACAACAGAATAATCGAACGTTTTACGGATACAAAAAACGCGATATTCCTTGGTGACTACGCTTACCGACGATACTTCGAACAATTACAACGAGGCACTTGAGGCGAGCAATTCCGCTGTATATTCAGATAAATTCATCTACAAAGATAAGATTATTTGGGGAAAAGGCTCAAAGAAGTTATTCAATACTGATTTAGCCCGGGTGGTGAGACTGGGGCTCACACATTTGGGAATTCCTTACGGTTGGCGATGGGGCGGTCTCGCCTCAAATCACTGCCCAATCTGGTGCGAAATATTCAGCGAGCCCATTGAGGTTTGACGGATGCTCTCAACTTAATACCTAATTAAATAAGCAATTATGTTACTCGCGCAAAGAAAGAACGAAATACGGAACATAATTGAGAGTATTTGTACGCTTGATTTTGAGCGAAATTTTTTGGTTTGCAAAAGTGTGTGCTCTATCGTTTGTTCTTTCCTTCCACGTGACGCTGCGTCAAAAATCACTTCCTTCTTGAAATTGACAGACTTCTCTGTATTATACGTATAAATTTATAGTTACGCGTGCATCCAAAAGATGAAAAATCATTGAAGATATTAATATATAAAACGAATTAATTGTGTAATGTACATAATGAAAACGACCGTTCACACAGAGATTACCTATGTAATTACAGTTTCTTCATTTTTCTTTTTTCTTATACTTATTATTTAACGACGACGATGTATACAAAAATCCTGGAACAGAATCCTTTGTAGAAGGAACAAGACTGACTACTTCCACTTGTAATAAGCGGTGCGATGCTGGCATGTCGCATCGTAAAAGTATCCAGTGCATAATAACGTTAAATATAATGAAATATTTTGCATAACTCGCATTGCTCACGTTTTCCTTTTTTCTAATTTTTTAAGTTCATTCTCGTTGTCGAATATCCAAAAATTATGGTCGTAGCGAACGTAGCACAAGATTTCCCCAGGGACAATATAATTTCGGACGAAAATTTTCATACAGCATTTTTTTTTCATTTCAGCAAAATATTGCTAAGTTTCATTTATTTTCTACGGCTGATAATTATGAAAAATATTTTTTTTTCGTTCCTTAATGTGGCAAATTCAAATGTTTAAGTGTAAAAATTTTTTTCTATAAAAGTTGGTTTTTTTTTTTACATCGTATACAATATGTACATTATCTTACATATGGTCGTTAAAAAAATATAGTTACATTCCACACAAACTGATTCGTGAAAATCTTCGAGAGGTATTTCTCAATATTGTGATCAGATGTAAAATCTAACATGCGCGCAACACATACATCGCGGTTCGTAAAATCCGTGGTGAATAACTTTGCGGTATAATGTTAAATGATTAATTTACTTCACTATTGCGCATCAACAATGAGTGCCTTCTTCTATGTTACATGCATTAACAAAATTTGAGGTTTAGGCGATTAGTTGTTAGGAACGAGAGTGGCTGTAGGGCCCTCGTAGGGAATCGATTGAAGAAATCCATTGGTTGTGTTCATCGCGCTCACCGGTTGAAGCTGCATTATACCACCGTTGTCCACATTTATCCCTCTCACCGTTCCACCCTGCTGAGCTGTTATATTCGCCAATGCTGAGGCGGGTATAAGGGTCAGCTGTTGGCCTTGAGCACCTGAAAACGGTAGAAAAAAAATAGCATTAATCGACACGAATCAACATACTATTTATCTGTTTTATCGCCGGGATCACGAGTGGCATTTTATTTTTAGTTTGATTCGTTCTAAAAAGAACTACAAATTTTCATTGAAAAAACTTCAATTTTTTCAAATGTTTCGCTTAATATTTTATCTGTGATAGTAATGGGCTGTATAGTCTGTTGCTGTGACTGAGCAGCCGGTATGTGTATGACTTGGCCACTGGCTAATTGACTCGCATCTATACTCGTAATTTTTATTTCACCTCCTTCTTCCGAGGGTCTGGTGAGAGCGGATAAGGTTTGAACGTCAATTTTCTGGCCGTCTTTCGTGGTAAGAACGGTTCCTCCGGTACCACCAGCTCCAACGGGTCTTCCGAGGGAACCAATGCCTACGATCTAATAAAATCAAATTCGTCAGCGTTCAATAACCGTTCAAAACACTGGGTGAAGATATTGTTTATCTTTATTTCGTTTTATTTTTCCTAAAAGCTCATACCGGTTGTCAAGTACCATTGACATTCTGGAATAATATTATAGAATGAATACTAATTTAAAGGGACTAAGTTAAATTCAATTTTTAACCCCAGACCCCTGCAACGGGGTCGAAAACGACCCCAATTTTTTGAGTAAAAAATGTCTTTCTAGCGTTTCTCCGAAATTCGTTTCGTTTTATAGAGTTTTCATCATTAAATGTCCACCAAATGTGACTTTATCATATACTATTCTCTTCGTGGTTAAAAAAAAAACGGAATGGTGTACAATTAAACCTTATTATCGGATACGAGGAACATTTTATGTTAATGAGAAGATTGAAGTCATTTTCGATCCAGTTATAGAGTTAAAATGAAATTCTCCATTGTACCTGAACATTTCCGCCAGGACCAGCAACGCGCTCGTTGTCCAAGTTGTGCTTGACGTCGGTGTCGAAGCAACAACTTGTGCCTGAACTTGTTGCTGCTGCTGTTGTTGTTGCTGCTGTTGTTGTTGTTGTTGCTGCTGTTGTTGTTGTTGCTGTTGCTGTTGTATAACTAGTTGAACGACTTGTTGGACTTGTTGTTGTACCTGGGCATCAGTAACTTGCTGTTGTCGTTGAACGACCTGTTGCTGAAATTGATGCTATAAGCCACGACTTGCTGCACAACTTGTTGTTGTGTTTGTGGTTGGGCGACCTGTTGCGCAACGTGATATGCTACTTGTTGACCCTGCAAACCTTGCAACTGCGGTAGATTGACTATTTGTACCTGTTGTATTTGACCATTCAGAGTTATGATCTGAGCCATTTGCGAAATTTGCTGAAAGAATAAAGAGAATAGAGAAATTTCATCGTTTCGTTGTTTCTCCGAGGATACAAGAATATTTTCTAGACGAATAAAATTACAACCCTTACTTGCGTTATCTGTGGTATTATCTGCGTCGCACCCATATTGAAAACACTAGATAACGCTTAAATGGGAAAGTATACCATTTGATAAACGGTCTGACCGTTTCCAGCGTTTACCGGTACCTGTACCGGTACGGTTTGCAGCACATTCTGCATCGGGAATTGCAACGGTCTCACCTGTACACTCTAACCTGAAACATTGAGGGTAGCCTTGGAATCTGCCCGTTCGTTTTCGATTTCAGGTGTAAAAAAAGGCAGTGGTTAATCGGTGAAAGCGGCGGCATTAGAAGTTTCGCAAACTTGAGGTAGTTATCGTGCAAAATTTACTTTGTTTAGAAACCAGATGAAATAATATGGCTTTAAGGATTAAAAAAAATGGCTTTAAGAATAAAAAAAAACTAGTATTTCAGCATATTTAGAAAGTGGAAAAATAAAAATAAAAGTCATAATTTGAGGTTGATTATGAATAATTTAAAGGTGTTTTTATGGACATTAATCTAAAAAATACAAGCCTAGCTAAATACTCCATTTAAGGTTCTATTTTTGTGCAAATGTAATCTAAATCCGTTAAAAGCGTAGTTTTTGAACGAGAACTACCTTAAAGCTTACCTTTAGAAACCGAACCTTTAGAAAAGAATTATAACTTTGAAAATCGTCTAATTTACACGGCACTTTATGGAGATGACCTGTTGCTCACATTTCTATTTAATAATTCATATATTAAATAATGATATATGTTTGATATAAACTGTCTTGCGGTAAATTAAATTCTAAAGATTTCGTAGCAACGATAAAAACAGAGAGTCACCGGACGTTTGAAGAAAATATTCACGATAGAACTTGAAAGAATGTGATCAGCAGACGATTTTTCGTAGCCATGACGTTCAAGAGGTTATGTTATCTTCCGCAGTTTTTACAATATTTTTAACGCTATTCTTGTTTTTGCCCGTTACAAATTGGCTCACATTTTTACCAATGTCACTGCGTACTTTATACGTATTTTCACTCATATTTCACTATTTTTTTTAACCAAAAATACAATAAGTCCAGCTTTTCTCTTTGACAGTGCAGTTGTTGACATTTGTAACTCTCCAAAAAATATCAAAAAGTTTCACAATTTTACACAATTAACACAATTAAGCTGAAATGTTCGATTTATGTTTACAGTTCGGACTAATAATTGGTTATAACTTTTTTAAACAAAATGCAGCCTAATTTATGAACAAGATGCACTGCGCACATACACTGCGCACATGCACTGCGCACACCGGAAGTGCTCGGATCCTAGGGTAAATCGTGCACTGAATAATTATTTAATATCAATTAAAATATTAACTCTCAAACGATTTTCTTTGACTCTCAAACCCTCTCAAACGATTCTCAAACGATTAAAAAAAAAATGAAACTTCCATTATTTCAGGAGATAAAAAAAATTGGGGCCAAGTTCACACTAAAAAATAAAATCGTTTTTACGTGAACAATATTAACTCTCAAAAAATTTTTCTTCTCTATCAAACTCTATCAAACGATTCTCAAACGATTTGCATTAATGAAAGTTTAAAAAAATAAAGTGGGGGGGCTAACTTCACGGAGGTTATTCATTCCTCATATTTGACACACGTAGAGGAACTACTGCTACTCAAGATTGGTGTCTCCATAAGTAGAACGATGCTTACATCTAAGTCGTCCTACAAAATATTTATGTCAAGTTTACAACAAACCTTTTTATAAATTATAACACGGCTTATCCAATAAAAATAAAAATATGAAAAAATAGTCATCTCACTATGATGAAAATGTCGATTACATTAAGGTTAGGAACTCGTTGTTAGGAACCTAGTGAAATTGCGAGCTGCCTGACATCTGATGGTTGTGTCAGAAACTAAAAAAGCGTTCCAACAAGCACCTCTCGCAGTGTCGACACAGTGTCACACTGTGTCGACTTGTTGGAAAGCTCCCATTGAAATTCTACCGAGTTGCAAGACCTGTATACAAGACCGTGCTATAGGCATATGGGCGGTATTCACAGTCGTGTCTTAAATCCCTAGCGGATTTATCGACCGGAATTTTACGGTCGTTAAATTTTCGGTCGATTTTGGGGTCGATTAGACCGAACATTTTCGGTCGTAAGAACATTTTACCCCTAGTCGTAACGACTGAAAATCCTTAGTCGAAACGACTAAAAAATTTCCGTGATTTATAATTTTATTTTGGCCCACGATCATCGCTTGGTCGTTTCGACCAAAGCTCTCGGGTATATAGGACCACAGAAAGAATCGAAGAAAAAACCAGATCATCTGAGTGAGGCTTGATCCCGGGACTCTCGGAGTTTGAGTCTGATGCGCTATCCACTACGCTGCCAGACATTCTATATCCAAGTAACAACGAAACTTATATATAAAGTGTGTATAAAGTGTGCATACGGTTTATATACGAGTTCCATTGTTTCTTAGGCATAAGATGTCTGGTAGCGTAGTGGATAGCGCATCAGACTCAAACTCGGAGAGTCCCGGGATCAAGCCTCACTCAGATGGTCTGGTTTTTTCTTCGATTCTTTCTGTGGTCCTATATACCCGAGAGCTTTGGTCGAAACGACCAAGCGATGATCGTGGGCCAAAATAAAATTATAAATTACGGAAATTTTTTAGTCGTTTCGACTAAGGATTTTCAGTCGTTATGATCGAAAATGTTCGGTCGTTTCGACTAAGGATTTTCAGTCGTTACGACTAGGGGTAAGTTGTTCTCACGACCGAAAATGTTCGGTCTAATCGACCCCAAAATCGACCGAATTTCCGGTCGGTCAATCCGCTAGGGATGTAAGGCGATCTTAAGATCGCATTTTTGAATGGACTCCATTCACAATCGATTCATAAATGCGATCTTAAGATCACCTTACATTTAAGACTCGACTATGAATACCGCCCTAGATCAGACATCCTGCCATTACTACTAATTCCCTAACCTCAATTTGTCAAAATTCGCGCAGTGCCAATGTTTTCATTTGCAAAACTTTTTTTTTCTTATTAAGGGGACCGTATGGTCTAGAGCACGAAAATTTCACCTATTTCCACGATTTTTTTTTTGCCATAAAAAATTTAAAAATCGATGTTTTAACTTTTCGGGTTTATTACTACCTTTATTAAGTATACAAAAAAAATTTTTTTTTATTTTAAAAACAGTGTTTATTATCATATAATTGGCATTGAAGACGACCCTCTCGAAAAATCCGACCCGGACGGTGAAGATCGATCCGAGACTTCTACTCATCTGAAACACAAAATTCAAGAAGATTCTTAATCAGAAAGAGTGCAGTTATGGTCGGGACTAGAACAAATCGAAAAAATTAAAAATTGACAAAATGGCGCGCTTTTGAAAAAAAATTCGTAAAATCGGGTTTTTTTTTCACTAGTTTGTTACTATAAACAATAAGAAATTATTTAAATAAAATTATGATTGTAGTTCCGACGATAGCCATACATGTTGTGAACAACATATCCAAATTTCAAGTGATTCGGTTGAATAGTTTTTTTGTTTTCACCTGCGCAGTGCCGAAAAAAGTCGTTTCGAGATAAATGAGTTTAAAGTTTGAGGTACAGATATTTTCAAAAATTGAGCAAATTTTGAATACTTACAGTTAATCCGCGATTCCGGCACCATATAGGATTCCTTCGGAACGTTCATAATTCAAGATTTCCTCACTCCTTTCATTTCTTCGAGCTGTCCGAGCCTCTTTGGAGTTGTCCGTGCTCCTACGGTTGGCGCTCGATACTCGCAGCTCGTCTCGGTTTTGCGCTAGTTGCTCCGCTTGTGGCCCGATTGTTATGCCCATGGTCTCCATTATTTTCAATAGGGATGCAAATCCTTCATTGAATATGCAAGCGGAAATGTGAGTGGCAATATCAATGATTTTTTTTCCGGCAAACAGATGTTTCGGCGCAAGGTGCCACACGCAAGCATTGAAACTTTCGTTATTGTTCTGCGTATTACTGCCAATACACCTTTCCAATAAAGTCTCTGCTGTCAATTCTTCATAAATTGGTTTTAATATCTCTTGTGCTTCATCGCACAGAGCAGGTGGGTGCTCGTAGGTGTCTAAAGTACCTGCAGCCTCACTTTGACGCCACTTGCACCACGATTCGGAACCTGGAGGACAGTACGAGTGTTGCGGATTTTCATCTGTTGAAATTTTGTGATAATATGCTGCCCATATTTCACTTCTCATCCCTTCAGTCGAATCTGAATTACGTCTAATTGCTAGACCGTAATAAGTTGACAGCTCTTGCAATAATTTATTCGTCAATTGTTGACGCTTCGGTGTTTTATTTATCGATTTCCGCTGTGTCTTTTTTCCCTCTTCTTTTTCTGTCAATTTCTTTGTTGCTTTCTTTATTTGTGCATGTTTTTTTTCGCATCAACAGCACGTTTGTACAAACGTTTTTTAACATGCAAAACACATTCTTTTTTGCAAACTAAAAAATCATCCCCGTAAGGCTTTGTGTCCAATAAGGCTTTGAACGTTTTCGTGTCGCGGACCGCTCTCTACCTGCGTTATGGGCTGTAGAAGCTGTAATATTGAGAATTTCCGCATGAAAATTTCACAGTATATTCTTGAGATACTATACTTTCGACATATCGAAAAAAAAAAAAATCGATTTTTTCAAATTTCTAGACCATACGGTCCCCTTAATGTGCAGTGTTAATGAATTTATCATGTTCAGTAAAACAATTTTATTAAATTTAGTTGAATAAAAATCAGTGTAAAAATTTTATATTAGTTATCGTTTTCGTCACTGGAAACTTTTCTATGAAATCTACTAAAAATGTAAGAAAAAGAAATTAAAAATGGATGTTTTTTAAGATTTGAGTCGCAAATTTATGAAAATCGCAAGTTATAAAAAAATCAAAGCTTATTATCTCGAGAAATATCAATAATAGCGATTTGGTTCATAGGAGCTTTTTTAAAAAAAATTTAATTTATTACAACTTTGTCATTTACATAGGAGCATTTTGACTGGACTAACCGTGCGCGGTGCTTACAACGCCATGAAGTGGGCCATTTCTACATTAGCTGGGTGCTAAGTAATCAAGCGCGTATACGCGGGTGACAAGATTTTTTAATTGATTTACGATACAAAATTGATTTATTTGTTTTTCTTCGTCAAAAAGATATCGGTAAATGCAGGGCAGCTCTCACACACCACTTTGGTTTCGAGAAGATTGACCATTCTTCAAATACTGTTCTTTTCCTGAGAGCGCTGTCCATTTCGCATGAAAGAGCGAGAAACAAACGGAATGAATTATATGGCCGATTCGTCGCCCGTGCTGTGGGCGGTATTCACAGTCGAGTCTTAAATGTAAGGCGATCTTAAGATCGTATTTGTGAATGGAGTCCATTCATAAATGCGATCTTAAGATCGCCTTACATTTAAGACTCGACTGTGAATACCGCCCTTTGTGTTTCTACGACATTTGAAATATATCTTGAGCCACATTTTAAAAAATTTTTATATAATTTTAGGCTCCAGCACAATCATTAATCACGAGCTGAAAACCTTAATTGCTCATTTTTAACATTGTTAATCGTAAAATTTGTCTTTATTCCTATCCATTTGGGTTTGTTTGGGTTTGTTTGGGTTTGTTTGGATACAAGCCGAACTTGTTGATGAGGGTCTTTCCCAAATTCTCGCCGATTTACATCTTGATGATGAGGATGAGAAGCATATGACCGAACTGTCATCCGGATAATGATTTGGACAAAATAACACCGCACAAATTGCACATTCAGACACGAGAGAGCGCGCACATCGGCGGTGGTGCTGCTCTCTATAGCTCACGCATGGTCCCTATACCAATCATTGTAATTGGAAGAAACAAAATAAATCGTAAAATTAGAAATAGTGCTGTGGACTCAAATAACAGTCCACAACTCGTTCTTAAGAAATAAAGAACAATATGAACGATTGTGGGGAAATTGAGAATAAAACTGAAAAATAAAATGAATAATGTAATATTTTTTTCCTTGACCAAATTTTTTTTTATATGAACAAAATATAGTTACGCACGTCTGTAGACAGATGTACTTAACGATCATCAGCACAAGGATTTTGCCACAATTGGTTCTCTCCATGAACGACTTTGACATTTTTTTCTCAACCAAATAGAAGAAGTAAAATAATCCAAACAGAAATCTGTTCTATTAAAGTCTCATTTTTTAGGTACTATAGTCCAAATCATTATCCGGATGACAGTTCGGTCATATGCTTCTCATCCTCATCATAAAGATGTAAATCGGCGAGAATTTGGGAAAGACCCTCATCAACAAGCTCGGCTTGTATAACTATTTTATGGACAATAAATAAACTTTTATTCATTTGATATATGTCGAAATATTTTTATTTCACTTTACCCAAACGAATTATTAACTTTCCCAGATAGACATTTTGCGTCAATACTACGGCAACAGTGCACCATGCGATTGCATGATGAAACAGCAATATTGAATCTTTTGCCGCCATATTAAACTGCATAATGACAGCACGGTAATGCGTTAAATGTCAACAAAAAAACGACAACACAACGACACGACGTTGACTCTAGTAGCAGCAGCACGATGGATAGAAGTCATAGCACGTTGAAGCAAATAATAGGGCATGCCGTGCCGTTTCCATTCGGTTAGAATAAAGGCCTGTTTTTGGAGTAACAGAACATCAAGTCCGCGACATGCTGTAAGAGCAAATGAACGGCACAACGACACCACGACGTTCTGTCCAGTTGTTGGCTGAATTGAGGCATGCAATTTCAGCAACGGAGCAGCGAATTGGTGACATACTGTATGGGCAAGTTGAGGGCATATATTCAGCATGCTGTAACGCACGTCTGACGGCAAAGGAATAGCACGCTGTTGCGGCGTATTTGCAGCAATGGGGGGGCGCTACATTGCCGGCGGTTGGACAGCAGGGCTGCGACATGCTGTAACGCAATATCAGCGGAAAATTTTGTTTGTCAAAATAGCAGGTTGATTGTGTATTGACTGCACGTTGCGTAGCTGTATTACGTCCCGAGAGGGAGATTCCCAGATAGACAGTTGGCAGCACAGTGACGACACTGAGACCGCACCACACGGCCCGCGTGCCGTCAGAAATCAGTTATGTGTGTCCGAACATGACTGATTTCTGACGGCACAGTGGGACGGCACTGCATGCTGACACCGTGCTGCTACTACGTACCATGTTCGTATCGGCTGTTCTTGCGGCACCGTAACGATACAGGAGCGTCTCGCAGCGAGAACTGCGATGCTGCCAATACTGCACAGTGCCGGCACAGTGGCTAAACCTAGAGGGGTCAGGAGGCTTCCCAGTGCCTGCACGGTGACCGCTCGCAGTAACGGCACTGAATTCACCGGAATGCTACGTTGGCATCACCGTTGCTGCACGTTAGAGTATCACGTTGCGGTACTGAGCCTACTCCGTGCCGTCACCGCTATTACTCATTGTATCATGTCGAAACGCCATGCTGCATGCACGATGGCGGCCCGCAATGGCGTAACGAAGCAGCATGGTCGCTACATGATAGAAACGCGTAGTAGATCCCAATATGGCCCGCGTAATAGGAATGAGATAAGTACATTTACTCTCTCCAAATAGTTGTCCCGATAAAAAATCTCCTGAACGCGAACCCTAATAAAAAGTTATAAAAGAGATTTCCTCCCAAAAAACCAACCTTACAAAAATTCTCTGATTCACATCAAATCTCTCAAAAAATTATAGGAGAACCCCACGATAATTTTCTCAATAAGTTAGAAACTCACACAAATTTATAAGAGAGCCTCACAATAATTTACCAATCAAATCATAATCTCACAAAAGATGCCAATTCAAATCTGACAAAAAATTAAGTCTAAACTTTACAAAAATAAATTAAAACTATAAAAGCATTAATAGTAAAATACATTAAAGCCTATTAACCTCTAATAAAAAAACTTCCAATTCATTAAAAATACGGATGTGCTACAGTACAGTTGTTCTACACAAAAAGAACAAGAATAAAAAATAAGAATGAAAAAAATTTCGGATATAGAAAAAATTTCAAAAGAGAAAAATTAGATTGAAAAAAAAAATTTCGGCCGAAGTACTTGGCGAGTTTTTTTGATTAATTCATACAATGTGTTTAATTTAATTCAATTTGCTTAATTCACTCATAGTTACAATCTCGCCAAGTACTTTGGCCGAAATTTTTTTTTCAATCTAATTTTGTTCTTTTGAATTTTTTTTTGTATCCGAATTTTTTTTCATTCTTATTTTTCATTCTTGTTCTTTTTGTGTACTGTAGCACATCCATATTTTTAATTAATTGGAAGATTTTTTATTAGAGGTTAATAGACTTTAATGTATTTTACTATTAATGATTTTATAGTTTTAATTTATTTTTGTAAAGTTTAGACTTAATTTTTGGTCGGATTTGAATTGGCATTTTTTGTGAGATTGTGGTTTGATTGGTAAATTTTTGTAAGGCTTATAACTTTTTGTGAATTTCTAATTTAGTGAGAAAATTTTTGTGGGGCTTTCCTATAATTTTTGATGATGCACATTAATTTTATAAATACCGATTAATCAATATATATTGGAAATGATAATTCTTTCGTTTAGAATGTAAGAGGACCGTATTTTCAGGTGAAAGATTACATCGTTTTCACGTAGAACATTTATATTTCAATCAATCTTTTCTCGTCTTAATTAAGTTTTTCGTTTTAATTAGCAGTCAGGTAATTGAATAAACTTTTTTTAAACAAAAGGATAGTAAATTTTTTCGGATGAATCATGCATGAGAATGGAGTATTACAATGGTACTAAAAAATTTACTCCCAATGTTTTGGGGTTGTTTCATTATATTTGAGCATATTTGAAAACCTTAAAATTCAATTTGCGCTGGGCTAGGGATTAGGTGAAATAATTCCTTACGAAAACGTACAATCATGCTGACTTGAAACGCAGCGATTGGATTTTTGTCGATCTAAGGCGCAGATTGACTGAGATCGACAATTGTATAAAATTCTGTCAGCTGTTGAATAAGGCCAGACTCGATTGATAACCGGGTCGGTGAATAAGTGCGAAACACAACGTTGCCAGGTTGTCGAAAACCTGATGTTCCGAAAAAATAGGCACGATCAGCGATACCACTTTACAAAGGATATCCTATTAGGGTGTGTCATTTCAAGGCAACTTTTTTTTTTAAGATCCTCGCTCGTAAATCTTCAGTTTACACTTAAAAATAAATCGTCGCGCAAGGGAACCACTGTCAACAAATATTTAGAGGTTTCTCGTCGGCTTTGAAGTTTTCTGATTTAATTAACATTGGAAATGCGTTTCTCTTCATGGTTAATGGTATTTCTCATTTCTTATGTGGCCGCATTCTATAAGTGGGTTTTTATAGGAAATTGTATTCTCAAAGAAAAATAAGTCTTCTAAGTAAAGTCTGTAAAATAAACTGTGTCCGAGTTATTACCGTTTAAACCTAATTGTAGATGAAAATTTCTGTTTAAATGTACGTCCTAGCTAATCTTTTGAAAATATCGGACAAATTCAAAGGACGATTTTGTGTACAATTGAATTTACTACAAAAAAGGTTATTCAAGTCGGATCCGTAGGATCAATCGTTCCCAACTTAGCAGATGTTATTTTTTACCTCAAAAAGAAACAAGGGAAATTTTCTGGAAGTACATGAAAAAAGAAAGATTTCGTCATGGGATTGTTCTTTTGTAAATAACGTAAACAATATAGGGTAAAATTATCGAATCACGGCTGCACCTCAAAAGGGCTCCAAATTTTTTTCTATAATTCTTCATCACTAAAAAATAGTAATCCATGTAATATTATGGTGGGGGAAGACCTTTAACACCATGAAAAATGCAAAAAAGTGAAAATATTAAAAAATGCAGATATGAGGTATAGTACCAAGTATCGATAAGTATGGACACACACATATATACCCAACCAACGCATACACACACACACACACGCGCGCGCACACACACACACACACACACGCACACACACACAACCAACCAAACAAAACCAAAGGTATTAAAGAATAACATTTACGATACTAAGATTTACGTCTTACGACTCAGTCCGAATGAAAAAATGTAAACAAAGGCATTGTACAATAACACTTCATAAGGTAAGTATATTTTGCATGAATTTCAATGGTTTGAATTTAAACAGTGTCTGCACAATAATCTTGTGTGACGGATGTTGCATATCGTTAACCAAAGCAAATGTCAAATTTCAAACTATACACATATATACAAATTATATTACAAGCAACAGCAATGAATGAAAATGATGAATGAAAAAAATGAAAAAAAAAAATCTTTTGCGAATTTTTTTGTTTTTTCCCCTTCCCCCTTCTTAAAATTATTCGTGATATAATTTTTTATCAATACAAAACGTTAAAAAATAATTTGGAACGCTTTTTGGCAGAAGGCGCGATTTTAAATATATACCAAATAAATGTTATGTACTGTAACGACTTTTTCCAAGAGTCGCACAAAATATATTTACTCTCGATACCTCTTGGACGCCAGCTTAAGAAAAATCTTAAACAAATTTTATTGTGAGTTATCGAGAATAAATAAAGGTGGTTACCCGGTCGTAGCCGTATTATTTAACGATTTGGCAGAGGGGCGGAGTTAAACAAAACAAAATAAATTATAAAACAAAAGAAACAATTTCGGAATAACAAAAGTTATTTATTAAATAAAATAATCATAATTAATATTGAAAAATTAACGTTCCGAAAAAAACATGATATATAATATCTCGTCTGTCTCGAGATTTGCGTAATTAACAAAGTTGTTTTTAATCAAATTACAATAATAAATTATAGACAATCTAGTATTACAAGTCTTCGTCGTTAATTAACCGTCTCGATATTTAAACAATAATTCTTAAACTAAGGACTCTCGTCGACTAAAATCAAGGTCGAATTCCTCTCGGCAATTCTATAATTAAGACAACGGAAAACACAGTCGATATTATACCGTGATCAAACGTTAAATAAAAATCCTACTCAAAAGCGAACGTACCCCGAAACAATATCGCTTTTTAATTCGATAAACTCAATAGATCGTCACACGATCACGACAATTTTTAAAGCGCTTTTACAACATTACAAAATTCAACAAAACAATAATGAAAGCGAAACGACGGCTCACCGCTACGGTTTCAGAAGAAGGAAATCCGGAAAAAGACCACGGATGATATTTCCTCTCGATAATTCCGGTTACGTCGGATTCTTGTTAAGGGTGGCGACGGCTCGGTAGAAAACGTCAGGTTCCGTTGAAATCGATACGAAAAGTCCCTGATAAATTACGGTAACGCGTTTTTATACTTTTGGGTCCTAGCCCCCCACCCTTCGCCTACTCGCGGAGTCTAGATTCTTCTCGAACATTCTCGCAAATTCGAATTTCGGCAGAACGTTTCGATGACGGGCGATGACCCTTGATAACCGAGATTTTCCGAAGACTCCCGATGCTGTAGGACGCACCTCTCGAGATTAGACAGCTCCGGGTGAGGGCTTCGAGCTAGCGACCACTCTCGATACAATTCGAGCGTTCCGTCGATGAAGACTCCGGCTGACCTTGACGACCTCTGCCTTCCCTTATAACGATAATATTTGCCAGCGACTATATTTTGGCTTCCTTCTCTCTCTGTGATTCTCGCCATAAACCGCCGTTCGCTCGTACAAAATAAAAATGAAACAAAAATAAATTAAAATACGGAAATACGCTCGCATTTGTCTCCTTAACATGTTCTCGAGAGTTGTGATATGTTTGATAGAGGTGTGATAAACACCTCTATCCACGATAACCGACTTCAAATGATTATTATTAAACTCAGTACCATTATCCGTTAAAACAACTTGAGGAGTACCCCAACGCGAAAAAACTAGTTCTTCCAACGCTTCACCTATTTTCTTTCCGTTAGCTCGTTTTAAAGGACAAACCTCAATCCATTTCGTGAATAAATCCTGAATCACGAGAACGTAAACATTACCGGAACGACTTGGCGGAAACGGTCCCATAATATCCATGGCTACTACAGACCATGGCTCTTCCACTATTCGACGACCCATGAGACCGAGAGGCGGTAGTTGTTCAACCTTGGCTCTCTGACATACTCCACAATGTTTCACGTATCGAGATACTTCTCGAAACATTCGTGGCCAGAAATATGAGTGAAATACTCGCTCATAAGTTTTCTGAACGCCAAGGTGACCCGCTTGAACCTCGTCATGACACTCACGTAATACTTCTCGACGATCGTAACGTGGCACAACGAGTTTCCACTCAGAATCATCTCCATCGGCAATCACACGACGAGCTACACGACGACAAATATAAAGTCGACCCTGTCGAACTTTATAGTTCGGAAAACGACCAGGTTTCGCCAAAACGTCCCTGAGTCTTCGATGATACCACGGATCGTCCGCTTCCGTTACCGGTCGCGGCGCGACACCGACAGGTAGCAAATAATTTGGTCGAGAGTTATCACTTATCAAATTCACGGTAGCCGGTTGTTCATTTTCAAACATTCGAGACAAAGCATCAGGCACGTGATTAAGCGCACCCTTACGATACTTGATCTCGAATTTATACTGAGCCAATTGTAAAGCCCATCGAGCTAATCTACCCGTTGGTTCTTTCAAATTTCTTAACCACCGTAAACTATGATGATCGGTAATTACGGTAAACGGATAACCCTCTAAATACGCTCGAAATTTCTTAATCGCCCAAATTATTGCCAAACATTCCTGTTCAGTCGTCGTATAGTTCCTTTCGGCCGCCGAAAGTGTTCTACTAGCATACGCGATAGGATGTTCGATACCGTCAATTTCCTGAGTTAAAACTGCGCCTAAACCTGTCATACTCGCGTCAGTTTGTAAAACAAATTCACTCGAAAAATCAGGACAAATCAAAGTTGGAGGATTGGCGAGAGCATCTTTCAATTTATTGAACGATTCTTGTTGTTCTTTACCCCAAACCCAAGACTGAGTCTTTTTCGTTAATTTCGTAAGGGGCTCTGCAATCTCAGCAAATTTCGGAATAAATCGACGATACCACGAACTCATACCCAAAAATCTACGTATCGGTTTTAAGCTAGTAGGCACCGGAAATTCTCTAATTGGACGCGTTTTCTCCGGATCTACTTGTAAACCCTCACTATTCACGAGAAAACCGAGATATTTCACCTCGTGACAACAAAATTCGCATTTTTCTGGATTGATCTTTAATCCTGCGCTCACTATTTTGTCAAAAACCACCTTGAGCCATTTTAAATGTTCTTCAAATGTCTCGGTAACGATAATAATATCGTCTAAGTACGCGAATGCGTGAGGTTCCATTTCCGGTCCGATAATTCGATCTAACAATCTTTGAAAAGTAGCAGGCGCGTTAGTAAGACCGAACGGCATTCTTTTAAACTGAAATAATCCGCGACCTGGTACGGTAAAAGCTGTTATTTCTTTCGAATGTTCCTCCATCTGAATTTGGTGAAACGCGGCACTAAAATCAATTGTCGAAATATATTTTGCCGAACGCAATCGATCCAAAATTTGTGTCATATACGGTAGAGGATATGCATCTTTTTTCGAAACATCATTGACTTTACGAAAATCTAAACAAAATCGATATTTATTATTCGGTTTCTTTATCATCACAATAGGGCTAGACCAATCGCTGTGCGATGGCTCAATGATGTCCTCTGCTAATAATCGATCAATTTCTTCGTACATGGCGTCACGGATTATTGGTGTTACTGGATAATATCTCTGTTTTATCGGTCTTGCATTACCGACATCGATACTATGGTTAATCAGATTCGTTAATCCCGGAACGGTATTCAAAATTTTAAGTTCTTTTTCCAAAAATGATGCAAGCCGAGAACTTTCGCCTCGATCTAATTCCGAAATTCCGAGTAAAATGTTAGCTTGTTCCGGACTATCACACGATAAATATCGAAATTCACGATTTGGTTCTCCACTGAAAAACCAAATACGTTTTCTGTGATCTGTTACCACGCCGAAATCATCTAAAGCATCGAGACCGAGAAGCAACGGGACTGGTAAATCCGGATGAACTCGACCTACTATCTTACACTCGCGATTTTGTAACTGACAAGGAAATTCAATTTCCTCGTCACAAAAGATTTTCTGATTATTCGCGATAGTACTCGGACGCGGTGTTGTTTTCCGACGTGATAATCCTAAACGAGCAGCTAGCAATAACATCTCATCGCCTAAAAATGTATTGGTAGATCCGCTATCAAATACGGCCGGAACATTATGTCCCAAAATACTAACTTTAACTATTAAAATTGGCCGAGATTTTGTTCCATTTAGCGGACTACATAAATATTCTCTAATATGCGACGGTACGTTAAAATCATTGAGGGTTTCACTATTTTCCGGGGTTACACCTACCCTCACTGGCTTTCCCCGGTCGAGTTTCCCTTACACTCGTGTGGATCGCGAATCGTGACATCTTTCGTACCACAACGATAGCAATACTTCTTACGCGCCGCGAGACAAGCAGAAGCGCGATGATTCTCCCCTCCACAATTCCAACACTGAAAGCCTTCTTTCGAAGAACTGGCAGCTGATTTATTAGGAGGACGAGAATTTGACTTATTTCCGAACGACTTTTTAGGAGCTCTAGATGAACGAGAAGAACCTTTATTTGGAATTTTCGGTAGCGGTACGGTTTTATCGAAATTTGCTAAAGCTGTACTTTCTCCGTTTGATGACTTAGGAGGCGAGTGATACGCGAAATCAGGGTGTAAAGCCCGTTCCGGTGGCGGAGGTGGTTGACGATATTTATCGTCCTCTTCACTCTGCTCAATTCCTCGCGCTCGAGTCTCTAAATCATTAAAATCGCACACCGTCCCGAATTGAATAAAGTATTTCAAATTAGAATGCATATTTTTCCAAACAAACATTAGCTGTTCTTCGATACACAAAACTGGTCTAACTCGTTCCATCATTGCTCTCATACACGTTAAATAAACCGGAAAAGGTTCATGAGCTCCTTGCGTTCGTTTCGAAATCTCGTCTCTCAAGGCCATTTGGTAGTTAGGACTACCAAAACGACTGCGCATCGCTGTCTCAAGATCGGAAAATGAATTCAAACTAGCACGATTCGTTCGATACCACCACAACGCTGTATCGCGAAAGAAAAACTCTAAGCAATCTAATAAATCGTTATCGGTAGACGGAAGCATGCGTCGACCTCTCTCAATAAACAACAAAAAATTTTCGACATCTTCTCCTATTTTTCCCGAAAAATTTATGCCCCATTTTCGAAGCATTTCATAAGTCGATCGCATATTTGATACTTCCGGTAATAAACGAGAATTATGATGAGGAGACGAATGTTGCGTCGGTAATTGAAATTGTCTACTATTGTTTTCCGTAAAATTATCGTTACGATTGAATTCTCTCGATTCTCTGATTGGCGGTAAATTTACGCGAGCCTGGGTTTCGATATTTGATAAACTCTCATTTCGCGTTCTAATTTCATTACCTAAATTCTCTGTAATTCGCGATTGACGAGTTATTGTGCCTTCTAAATTATCGACAACATTTTGAAATACCGGATTTGTATAATTAAGTGGCTGTGTGTTATTTCCGATATTTTCTCGCGTATAGTTTCTCGACCCTACCCCACTATCCGGTAATCCGTAAGACGGATTGAATTCACACAGCTGACCGCGCGAAGAGGAAGCTTGAGAATCAGCTGTTACCGACATACTTCTCGGCGGTGGCGTACGCGGGAATGGAAACATTTTTCTGTCTAATATAAGTTCGAAATAAACACGATTATTTTAACTCGTCAATAATCTAACAAAATATCTTTAAAAGACACGCGAAAAAGAATTCTAATTATCCGCTAAAACCCCACAAAATTTTTGTCTCAAAATGCGAAAAATAATCACGATTATTATTTTTATTTTTCTCGCGCTCTACCTAACTCACACACGGCGTCTTTGTTACACGTATTCTCGCGCGTTGCCTCACTCACACACGGCGCTCTCGACACACGTATTCTCGCGACAACTCTCACACACACACGCGTCGAGATACCGGCACTTCTCGAAAACAATAATATATTAGGTAGGCCCGTTGGTGAGGGCATAAACAAAATATATAACGCGCGATGTTAGGATGACCCGTTGGTGAGGGCAATGACCAAATTCCCGATATACGAATTTAAGTAGGCCCGTTGGTGAGGGCAAAATAAAAAAATTTCCTAACACGCGAAAATATGATGACCCGTTTCGAATTGTTCGGGTATTGTCTCCCGTGGTTTATGAAGTACAAGATGAGAGAAGGGGGGGGATAGTCAAAGTTGCCATAGAAGACTTAAAGTCATATTTAGCGCCTTTACCGGATCAATAATGTTTGTGTTTTATTTATTATGTTGTCTTTGTGCTGTCTTGTTTGTTTTGCACGAAATTAGCAATCTCGTTGGGTGAAGGATGGAACGAATATTCATTCGGTAATTGTTTATTTTATTTTATTTTGATAATTTTTGAAATGATTGACTCATTAACATTGTTCTCGATAGTGACGTGCCTTGAAACAATAGTTTCAATTTAATTTATTAAAGATTTAATTTTGTTTGAAAGCGAGGCGTCGGTCTTGATCGGCCGGGTCGTCCTTTTTCATAGGGGGGGAGGTGTTGTGACGTGGCGATTTTGTTCACGTCACTAAAAGTTGAATATTGGCACGGCACGGGAGGAAACGTCAGGATTTAAGGACGAATTCCTCTCGAGAACATGTTAAGGAGACAAATGCGAGCGTATTTCCGTCGATGAAGACTCCGGCTGACCTTGACGACCTCTGCCTTCCCTTATAACGATAATATTTGCCAGCGACTATATTTTGGCTTCCTTCTCTCTCTGTGATTCTCGCCATAAACCGCCGTTCGCTCGTACAAAATAAAAATGAAACAAAAATAAATTAAAATACGGAAATACGCTCGCATTTGTCTCCTTAACATGTTCTCGAGAGGAATTCGTCCTTAAATCCTGACGTTTCCTCCCGTGCCGTGCCAATATTCAACTTTTAGTGACGTGAACAAAATCGCCACGTCACAGTACAGATCAGGAAATGACATTGAATTAACCCGTCGGCTACACACGAGGGTGAATTTGCGCACCCAATTTTTCATTTTTTCTACATTCTGTGCAAAATACAATTTTTGTTTTTTTTTCCTGTAAAATTAGACCATGTTTTTTGTTCTGCTTTAAATAATACACTCAGCAAAAAAATTGAAGGAACAGTAGGATTTCTAACTTTTTGAGTGATTTTTGAAGAGCTCTAACTTGGTGAAAAATGGTCGGATCGTAAAAAACCAAAAAGCGATTTGAAGTTTGAAACCTTTAGTTTGAAATTCTCACCCGTTATTTTTTTCTCAAACAACACACTAAGCATGACCCTTAGAAATAGCGCGAAGCAAAATTTCTCAAAATTTTTGTCTTTTTCAAGAGCGTGGACGGGCTCAAGAAATTTTTTTATGGCTTTGTCAATACTGCATTCATCTAGCCTGATTCTTCAGCTTCAATACTATCAGTTTTGAACCTCTGTACGACCATTTGTCGCTAAGATATTGGCATTTGAAGAAAAAAGAAGCTTTTTTCGTAGATCATCAATATCCCATGAAATAATGATCGCACAGCGAGCTAGACCTGAGTTCCGTAAACGGTAAGAAATGCTCTCGAAGTACGTTTGATAATTTAGTGATTTTTTTTTTCTTAATCTAATCTTATTGTTGATTTGAAAAAAGTACAAAAATCTGCTTTTTTTTGTTTTGGAAAATCCACGTCAACTTAGCAAATATTGCGAAAATGACTCACGTTTCCAAGTTTTTTTTTTACTTCAATACATGCGCAAAGATCCCTCAATATTTAAAATTGATCGGTTGAATCGTAATTGTTAACCGAAGCGTCAAAGTTTTATCAAAAATTAAAGGAACAATTTTATTGTTCCTCAAATGGCAAATAATAATGATTAAAGTGAAAAAACAACTAATCCGTTATTTTTTCTCACAATTTCGCAAGTACGCTTTAAATCTTGGAAAAAGAGAAAAATTCAAAATTTTGATTTTCTTTTCTTTCAAAATTAAAATTTTTTTTTTCAGATTTGAACAAAAATTGCGTTTTTTCCTTCCAATTATTCATGAACGATATTTCAAATACTGAGAAACTTTTTTTAAATTGTCAAAAAAAAATCTTTTTCACGCAATTTTTTACCGCCAGCATTAGCATTACCCGAAGCGTACCGCGTAGAGGTTGCATGGTCGGATTTACGCTTCTCGTCTGTCTGTCTGTATATCTGTCTGTCTGTGCGTCTGTCTTTCTGTCTGCCTGTCTGTATATCTGTCTGTCTGTGCGTCTGTCTTTCTGTCTGCCTGTCTGTCTGCCTGTCTGGCTGCCTGTCCGTCTGTCTGTCTGTCTATCTACCTGTCTGTCTGTCTGTCTGTCTCTGTCTGTCTGTCTGTCTCTCTCTGTCTGTCTGTCTCTGTCTGTCTGTCTCTGTCTGTCTGTCTCTGTCTGTCTGTCTCTGTCTGTCTGTCTCTGTCTGTCTGTCTCTGTCTGTCTGTCTCTGTCTGCCTGTCTCTGTCTGTCTGTCTCTGTCTGTCTGTCTCTGTCTGTCTGTCTCTGTCTGTCTGTCTCTGTCTGTCTGTCTCTGTCTGTCTGTCTCTGTCTGTCTGTCTCTGTCTGTCTGTCTCTGTCTGTCTGTCTCTGTCTGTCTGTCTCTGTCTGTCTGTCTCTGTCTGTCTGTCTCTGTCTGTCTGTCTCTGTCTGTCTGTCTCTGTCTGTCTGTCTCTGTCTGTCTGTCTCTGTCTGTCTGTCTCTGTCTGTCTGTCTCTGTCTGTCTGTCTCTGTCTGTCTGTCTCTGTCTGTCTGTCTCTGTCTGTCTGTCTCTGTCTGTCTGTCTCTGTCTGTCTGTCTCTGTCTGTCTGTCTCTGTCTGTCTGTCTCTGTCTGTCTGTCTCTGTCTGTCTGTCTCTGTCTGTCTGCCTCTGTCTGTCTGTCTCTGCCTGTCTGTCTCTGTCTGTCTGTCTCTGTCTGTCTGTCTCTGTCTGTCTGTCTCTGTCTGTCTGTCTCTGTCTGTCTGTCTGTCTCTGTCTGTCTGTCTCTGTCTGTTTGTCTCTGTCTGTCTGTCTCTGTCTGTCTGTCTCTGTCTGTCTGTCTGTCTCTGTCTATCTGTATCTGTCTGTCTCTGTCTGTCTGCCTCTGTCTGCCTCTGTCTGTATGTCTCTGTCTGTCTGTCTCTGTCTCTGTCTGTCTGTCTGTCTCCGCCTGTCTGTCTCCGTCTGTCTGTCTCCGTCTGTCTGTCTCCGTCTGTCTGTCTCCGTCTGTCTGTCTCCGTCTGTCTGTCTCCGTCTGTTTGTCTCCGTCTGTCTGTCTCCGTCTGTCTGTCTCCGTCTGTCTGTCTCCGTCTGTCTGTCTCCTTCTGTCTGTCTCCGTCTGTCTGTCTCCGTCTGTCTGTCTCCGTCTGTCTGTCTCCGTCTGTCTGTCTCCGTCTGTCTGTCTCCGTCTGTCTGTCTCCGTCTGTCTGTCTCCGTCTGTCTGTCTCCGTCTGTCTGTCTCCGTCTGTCTGTCTCCGTCTGTCTGTCTCCGTCTGTCTGTCTCCGTCTGTCTGTCTCCGTCTGTCTGTCTCCGTCTGTCTGTCTCTATCTGTCTGTCTCTGTCTGTCTGTCTCTATCTGTCTGTCTCTGTCTGTCTGTCTCTGCCTGTCTGTCTGTCTGTCCATCTGTCTCTCTGTAAGGTATGCGCGTGCGTAGGTGTGTGCGTGTGTAAGTGTGCGTTCAAAAACGCGTATGTCCACCACGGCCCCGGATTACGGCGTTCAATCTGTCCGCCATATTGATGCATCTCCTGATCGCTGGGAATATTGGGGAATATTGGGCTATATTGGGGAATAGTCCTCCAAATTCGCACAAGAGCTTACTCTAGAGAAGCTAAGTTCGGCAAATTGGGGTACTCCCGTCGTAAACGACGACCCATGATATCCCAGACACGTTCAATCGGATTCAAATCGGGGCTCATTGCTGGATGCCTCAACACAGTGATGTCATGACGCTCAAGAAAACGTCTTGTGACAATGGCTGTGTGAGGACGAGCATTGTCCTGCATCAAAATGAATCTTCGTGAACGTAGTCTGATGGGCAATACGATGGGTCGCAGAATCTGATCAATATAGCGTCTAGCATTCAGATTTTCGCGGACGATAATGAGAGGAGTTCGCGAATACCGAGATATTCCTGCCCATATCATTACCGATCCTCCGTTGAACGCAACAACCGGGCGAACGTAGTTTCGCAAAAAGCGTTCTCCTTGACGCCGATAAACTCGTGGCCGTCTGTCGTCACCGTATAGACAAAACCGAGACTCGTCTGTGAATAAAACATTGTTCCATTGTCTCATGCCCCAGTGGAGATGTTGTTGGGCATACTCGAAACGAGCTCCGGCTTCTCGAAGACGATTTCTAATCGTTTGAGCCGAGATGTGCCGTTGCCGTTGTCGTCGTCGTCGTTCTCGTTGTCGTCGTCCTTGTTGTTGTTGTTATTGTTGTTGTTGTTGTTGTTGTTGTTGTTGTTGTTGTTGTTGTTGTTGTTGTTGTTGTTGTTGTTGTTGGTTGGGGTAGTCACGAGCAATGTTGCTAGAAACGATGAACGGTTCTTGCCGAACATGCCGAACAATTGCTCGATCGTCCCGAGGAGTCGTTATACGGTGCCGACCTTGTCCTGGTCGCCGACTGTGTAACGCGGTTTCCTGATACCGATTGTAGGCACGAAATACGACAGAAGCCGAAACGCCCATCATGTCACCTACCACTCGGTATGAGTGACCGTCCTCAATAAGAGTGACCAGCCGAGCAACTTCAATCTCCGATAAATGCCGTCTTGGCATGATTGAGTACGAAAAAAAAATTCGAAAAATTAGGGCAGCCCTTTTTTAACCGAAAAATGCGAGGTCTTCAAATAAATCTGGTTTTTAAATTGATTAGGAGCGCAAAAAGTGTGATTGATAAATCCGATAGCGATGCGTGTAAAAAGATGCATGAAAGTTCGCTTGGGGCTATCAACCTTATTCAATGCAATCACTTTCAACTCGATCAATCATGGGACTCAAACGAAAAAATGACACCAACTCTAAAGAAATAATGATTTAAAAAAAAAATTTACACGTTTTGGAATGAAAAGATGAAAAAAAAAAATGTTTTTGAAACTGTGCATTTATTTTCCTAACATTCGAATGAGTGATTGGAAGGAAAAGAACACACTTTTCGTTCAAATCTGAAAAAAAAAATTTGAATTTAAATAAAAAAAGAAAATCGAAATTTTGAATTTTTCTCTTTTTCCAAGATTTAAAGCGTGCTTGTTGCGAAATTGGGAGAAAAAATAACGGATTAGTCGTTTTTTCACTTTAATCATCATTATTTGCCATTTGAGGAACAATAAAAGCGTTGCTTTAATTTTTGATAAAACTTTGACGCTTCGGTTAACAATTACGGTTCAACCGATCAATTTTCAATATTGAGGGGTCTTTGGGCATGTATTGAAGAAAAAAAAACCTGGAAACGTGAGTCATTTTCGCAACATATGCTAAGTTGACGTGGATTTTCCAAAACAAAAAAAACAGTTTTTTTGTACTTTTTCAAATCAACAATAAGATTAGAAAAAAAAATCACTAAATTATCAAACGTACTTCGAGAGCGTTTCTTACCGTCTACGGAACTCAGGTCTAGCTCGCTGTGCGATCATTAGTTCATGAGATATTGATAATCTACGAAAAAAGCTTCTTTCTTCTTCAAATGCCAATATCTCAGCGACAAATGGTCGTACAGAGGTTCAAAACCGATCGTTTTGAAGCTAAAGAATCAGACTAGATGAATCCAGTATTGAGAAAACCACAAAAAATTTTCTTGAGCCCGTGCACGCTCTTGAAAAAGACGAAAATTTTGAGAAATTTTGCTTCGCGCTATTTCTAAGGGTCATGCTTAGTGTGTTGTTTGAGAAAAAAATAACGGATGAGAATTTCAAACTAGAGGTTTCTAGCTTCAAAATGCTTTTTGGTTTTTTACGATTCGACCATTTTTCACCAAGTTAGAGCTCTTCAAAAATCACTCAAAAAAGTTAGAAATCCTACTGTTCCTTTAATTTTTTTGCTGAGTGTAATTGGCAATCGTTTGGAAACATTTTGAGGTTTGAAAATAACTCTGGATAAATTAAATTTGGACTTAAAATTGTCTTGATCATAAATTATTATAATTCTTAAAAATAACTTCTTGTTATGCCTACATTTTACAGATTTAAAACAAAAACAATGGCAGCAGTCAAGAGTTAGAGGTCATATTCTCAGTTTGTTTTGCCGTTCGGCAACATGTTATCATGATTCAAATGAGGTGTATCAACTAATAAAATGTCTTAGTGGAAAAAAGGGTGCGTGAAAAGTCACGCGGTGGAAGTTAAACTTCTATGCGATGTATAAAAGGATTTGCTTAAAAGTAAGTTATTATTACTAAAATTCAATTACAAAGACAATTTTGTGTTCAATAAAAATAACATTTTATTTTATGCTCCTTCCGTTTTTTCGTATTCCAAAAAAGGCACAATATGTTTTTGATACGAAAAGTAGGATACGAAAACTTTGACTTTTCTTTTTTAAGTTATTTTTAGTTATAATTTTTTTTTTAAGGGGTTATATACAGTTGGAAGGCCAAAAAAACTCGTTTTTTTACGAATTTTTTCCGGATAGGGATTTCATTTGACGAGGAAAAGCATAAGGAAGTAAATGGAGTGTCATCTTTTAACTCTTTATCGCAATTTTTTATTTAAGGGGACCGTATGGTCTAGAGCACGAAAATTCCACCTATTTTCACGATTTTTTTTTTGCCATAAAAAATTTAAAAAACGATGTTTTAACTTTTCGGGTTTATTACTACCTTTATTAAGTATACAAAAAAATTTTTTTTTAATTTTAAAAACAGTGTTTATTATCATATAATTGGCATTGAAGACGACCCTCTCGAAAAATCCGACCCGGACGGTGAAGATCGATCCGAGACTTCTACTCATCTGAAACACAAAATTCAAGAAGATTCTTAATCAGAAAGAGTGCAGTTATGGTCGGGACTAGAACAAATCGAAAAAATTAAAAATTGACAAAATGGCGCGCTTTTGAAAAAAAATTCGTAAAATCGGGTTTTTTTTCACTAGTTTTTTAGTATAAACAATAAGAAATTATTTAAATAAAATTATGATTGTAGTTCCGACGATAGCCATACATGTTGTGAACAACATATCCAAATTTCAAGTGATTCGGTTGAATAGTTTTTTTGTTTTCACCTGCGCAGTGCCGAAAAAAGTCGTTTCGAGATAAATGAGTTTAAAGTTTGAGGTACAGATATTTTCAAAAATTGAGCAAATTTTGAATACTTACAGTTAATCCGCGATTCCGGCACCATATAGGATTCCTTCGGAACGTTCATAATTCAAGATTTCCTCACTCCTTTCATTTCTTCGAGCTGTCCGAGCCTCTTTGGAGTTGTCCGTGCTCCTACGGTTGGCGCTCGATACTCGCAGCTCGTCTCGGTTTTGCGCTAGTTGCTCCGCTTGTGGCCCGATTGTTATGCCCATGGTCTCCATTATTTTCAATAGGGATGCAAATCCTTCATTGAATATGCAAGCGGAAATGTGAGTGGCAATATCAATGATTTTTTTTCCGGCAAACAGATGTTTCGGCGCAAGGTGCCACACGCAAGCATTGAAACTTTCGTTATTGTTCTGCGTATTACTGCCAATACACCTTTCCAATAAAGTCTCTGCTGTCAATTCTTCATAAATTGGTTTTAATATCTCTTGTGCTTCATCGCACAGAGCAGGTGGGTGCTCGTAGGTGTCTAAAGTACCTGCAGCCTCACTTTGACGCCACTTGCACCACGATTCGGAACCTGGAGGACAGTACGAGTGTTGCGGATTTTCATCTGTTGAAATTTTGTGATAATATGCTGCCCATATTTCACTTCTCATCCCTTCAGTCGAATCTGAATTACGTCTAATTGCTAGACCGTAATAAGTTGACAGCTCTTGCAATAATTTATTCGTCAATTGTTGACGCTTCGGTGTTTTATTTATCGATTTCCGCTGTGTCTTTTTTCCCTCTTCTTTTTCTGTCAATTTCTTTGTTGCTTTCTTTATTTGTGCATGTTTTTTTTTCGCATCAACAGCACGTTTGTACAAACGTTTTTTAACATGCAAAACACATTCTTTTTTGCAAACTAAAAAATCATCCCCGTAAGGCTTTGTGTCCAATAAGGCTTTGAACGTTTTCGTGTCGCGGACCGCTCTCTACCTGCGTTATGGGCTGTAGAAGCTGTAATATTGAGAATTTCCGCATGAAAATTTCACAGTATATTCTTGAGATACTATACTTTCGACATATCGAAAAAAAAAAAATCGATTTTTTCAAATTTCTAGACCATACGGTCCCCTTAACAAAATATTGCTTCAGATAGCTCCTGTGATTGATCTCCTGTAGGTCCTCTAAAAAAAGGCGTCTTGCAGTGAGCATGAAATCTCCCGTTTGGATCAGCTGAAATTAAAAAACCAAAGAGATTTGTTTAGTGGACAGATAAATGCTGGGATTGGACGAAGGAATAGTTGGAATTTTCAATTTTGATGAAATGACGGCTCCTCAAAGACGAAATTTCAATTTTTAACCGAATTTTGGTCGTTCAATGGTTCAAAAAAAATAGAAATAATTTTCGGAAATCTTACTCCTTCGTCCAATCCCAGTAGAATATATCTGAGAAAGTTGTGTAAAAATTGCAGACCGATCGGTTGAGCCATCTTTGAGAAATCGTGCTCACCGACTTTGAAAACATCGTTTCGAGATAAACGCGTTCAAAGTTTCATAAGTGGTGAACACATGGATAAAAATTTTTTTTACAACTTACAAGGAGTCATCTATTCCAGGACCATAAGAAGTTCCCTCTGCATCATCAGCAGCTTCCAAATTGTCGAATTGCAGTCGTCGGCGAACCATTCTTCCTTCGCGCGTGCGCTCATGCGCTCTTGAAATAGAGATCGCGACGCGCTCTGCATCCTGTTTTTCGGCATAGGCATGGGCATTGGGCCCAATCGATAGACCCAGTGCACTCATATAATATAATAGTGATGCCGTACCTTCATTAAAGGTGCCGGCTGCCATGTGAGCTGCTATTTCCACTATTTTTGAACCACTAGGAATTATTTTCGATGTGATTTTCCAAATCAACTGATTATAGCTTTCGTTGTTATTTTGTGTGAAACCACCAACACATCTTTCAAGCAACTTTTCATTGCTCAGATCCGTGTAGATCGGAAACAGAGCGTCAGCAACATCTTGTGGAAATGGAGAATAATCGTGTTTATAATCCGATAATTTATTCGAAGCTCGCGTTCGCTGCCAACAACACCATGACTCAGTTCCGACCGGGCATCTTTCGTGTTGAGGATTTTCATCTGTTGAACAATAATGGTAATATGTTGCCCATATTGTATTATACATATTGTCAACGGAATCACAGTGCCTCCTGATTGCCAATAAGCCATAATAAACAGTCAATTTATCGATCAGTTTGGCTGTGAGCTTTCCTTTTCCACCAAGTACTTTTTTTTGCATTTTTTCCCCACTTTTATTTACAGTCATCTCGGTATTTTTTTTGACACAGTCTCGGAGTCGTGAACCCATTCTTTTTTGAACGTGTCCAATACATTCTTTTTTTACCACTTCGTTGTTTCCGTAAGGCACAGCTTTCAAAATCCCCGAGTAGGTTTTCGAGTCACCGTCGCCGATGTAATTTTTGTATTGGACGTTAAATTTTTCCATTGAACGCTTGAACATTTCTACGACCGCATCGACTTCCATTTTTCCTGAAGAACCGTTATGATTCGCAGCACAAACATCTTTGTGATCGTCATACCATTCGTTGTACTCTTCAGTGTCGATTTTTTTTTTCCAAACCTCGCATTGTTTGCAGTACGAACTTTTCACGACTATATCGATAATTTTCCCCGTATAATAACCGATCAGTGATGTTACTCCGTATAAAGAAGTAAACCCTCGTTTTTTCCAGGTTCCATCGCCAGATATTGTCAATTCTTCACAGTTTCCATCACCTCGATTTTGAGCAGACGCTTCTTTTTCTTCAGCACAAGCTTTTTCGAAAAGTTTTTCGGTGGCCATTTGCGTGCATGAATGAATATTTTTGACGATCAAATCGTACGTAGCTTGCATCACAAAAGGTGGCATGTCCACCAATCCACAAAATTTCGCTGCACCTTTCAATCCTATTCCGAAAGTTCTCATCACAAATAAAAATCGTCTGTTTATCGCGTAAGAATGTTTGATGAAAGGACAAGAGTTTATGGCTCGAGGATCGCACTTATCACACAGAATGACGATTTTAAAACCGAGTCCTCGTTGTGCAGCCGTTTGAAATTGCACTTTTCCTTTGCAAGTTTTACACTGGACGTATTCACTTATCGCTGCGAAGACCGTTATAAAATTGAAAATGCGATATTCAATGGAGGAATCACGAGGAACTAAGATCTCCTTCTGATTTTTCAATTTTTTCGCGGATGTACTGAAGCTACTTTCATCGGCCTCGACTGTTTTTGGATTGTACGATTGTTTTCGCTTTTTCCCTCTTGAAATTTGCGTCTTGTCGGATAGTCTCCGTTGTCTGGTACACTTGTAAGGCATTTTTATTCGCAAAACTACGAAAACGGAGTAAAATTAGAACGCGCGACTTTACACTGTGGCAGAGCTGGTTCGACTGACAAAATTCCTTTCTTCGGTATAAGAAATGACCACGCTTAGCTCTCGCATATACCATGTATGCAAAAACAATGAAAAGGGTCACCTCAGGCACGCGGGCCACAACAACCGCTGCCGCTCGGGCCGTTCGGAGCGCGCTTACTTTGTAATGCTCCAAGCGTCCTTTCAAGTACGCATGTATCTCTACGAATATTTGCCGTATCGCTTTGAAAATTTCAGAGAATCTATTTGAATATATGTAGACTCCAAAAATGCAACAAAAAAAATCGATTTTTTGAAATTTGAAATTAATCATAAAATAGCATATAACTCCGACATTACTTGTTGGATTAATTTGAAATTTTCAGAGAATGTACTCAAATGTATGTACATTCTGAAAATGCCATAAAAAAAATCGATTTTCTGAAATTTCCAACTGTATATAACCCCTTAAAGAACACATCTTGAAGAACTTTCTGTAATTTTTTTATTGAAAAATATTACATTGTTAAGTGGCAAATGGCCGTCAATGAAATAATGTTTTTATTCGTACGGTTTGCGCTGACCAACATTGTGGCGAAGTGGATCATCTGAAACCAAAAATGTTGGTGGATTTAGTCAAATATAAGTATAAACTAGTCTTTAATCGCAGGATTTAAAAAAATATTCATTTTTCACAAAATGGCGGACAGTCAAAATTAATGGTTCGATTTTAACGAAAAAAACGGCCGTTTTTTGGCTATAAAACGGTCATTTTTTTTCGAAACAAAAAATCGAACGATTAAAGACTACATTTTTATGTATTAAATAAGCCTGCAAAATTTCAAGAAGATCGGTTCATTAGTGTTCGAGTAATCTTGGTCACCGACTTCAGAAATGCCATTTCGAGAAAAACGCGTTTAAAGTTTCAATTTCAGTTTACACGAAGAAAATAATTTTTTTTGTAAACTTACATAGAGTCATCTATTCCGGGTCCATACAGAAGTTCTTCCGCCGACGATGCCGCTTGCAAAACGGAAATTTGGTGTTACCTTCGTAACGTTCTTCCTTCACGAGTGCTCTCGGCCGCACGTCTCTCTGCCAGCGCAATCCGTGCTTCGTCCATTTTATCAGCGTATTCGTGCGCGTTGTGTCCACAGCTCACTCCGATTGAGTTCAAATAAAATAATAATGATTTTGAACCTTCGTTGAATAGTCCAACGGCAATATAAGCTGCTAAATTTACAACGATTGCTCCACTCGAGACGATTTTTGGGCTGATTTTCCAAATAAGTTGATTGAAGCTTTCGTTGTTATTTTGATTGAAGCCACCGACGCATCTTTCGAGTAAAGTTTCTTTACTCAGATCGTTGTATATAGGTCTGATGGCATCCAATACATTTGATGGAAGTGGTCTGTAATCGTGTTGGAAAGCCTCGTTTCTCGCCTGAGCTCGTTGATATGAACACCACGATTCTTCACCGGTTGGACATCTCTTATGGTGTGGATTTGCATCGGTTGAACTGTAATGATCGAAGGTCGCCCATATTGTCTCATGCATATCGTGAACAGAAGCAGAATGGCGTCGAATAGCAAGTCCATAATACACAGTGAGCTTGTAAATAAATTTTCCTGTCAGCTTTTCTTTACCACCAAGCTTTTTGTTTTTTTTTTTACTAAATTACGAAGGCGGGATCCCATACGCTTTTGGACGTGTCCGATGCATTCTGTTTTTATACCTTCTACGTCGTCATAAGGATGAGAATTTACTAGCCCAGTGTATGTCTTCGAATCTCCGTCTCCAATATAGTAACGGTACAGGACATTATATTTTGCTATTGAACGCTTGAAGATTTCGATAATAGAGTCCATCTCCATTTTTCCCGAGGAGCCATCGTGATTTGCACTGCAGCTATCTTCGTGTGTTTCGTACCATTCTTCGTATTCCGCATCATTTAGTTTATGTTTCCACGATTCATAGATTTCACAAAACGCACTTTTTACCACAAGATCAAGTACTTTTCCACTGTAGTAGCCTATGACTGATGTAACTCCGAACAACGACGTATATCCTCGCTTCCTCCAGGATCCATCTCCGGAAACTGTTAATTTAGAAGTTGCATCGCCTGCTGCATTAGATGTATTTTCAATTTCTTCTCGTACGGCTTTTTTAAATATTACATCTGCACATGTTTTCACAGATTCATAAATACTTTTTAAAATTATTGAATATGTAGTCTCGGTAAGAAACCTTGGCATGTCCGTAAGTCCGCAACATTTTTGTACTCCAGCCATTCCTATGCCGAGAACTCGCATAGTGAATATAAATCGACGATTTATTTCATACGAATGTGCCACAAAAGGAGAAGATGGTATCAAATTATCTGCACATGAGTCACATTTCACAACGACTTTGAAGCCTAGTCCTCTTGCATTTGCAGTTTCAAATTTAATATTTCCATTACACGTTTTGCACGTCACTAAACTTGAAATAGCAGCAAACACAACACAAAAGTTTAAAATGCGATATTCAATATTAGGATTTTGATTCACAGTCGTATCAATATTATCTTTCAGTTTCTTCGCAGACGTGCTGAAACTTTCAGTTTCCGATTCGGCCAGGTTCGGGTTAAAAATACCCTTCCTTTTTTTGGTCGAGATTTCCGTAAATTATCACTGCTTCTTGTTTCTCGCGAACCTTTTTTTCGATTCATTTTTAAATGTAAAATAAATAAAAACTGCGCTTATAATATTGTGAACGGCGGAAATAAATACGTCTCATATAGTCGAACTTTCGAGCTACACTGACAAATTTAAACCATAAAAGGCAACGACAATTCGTTTCTACAAATCCCAGTCTATTATATGAATGTTGTGAATGCCAGGTATACGACCCTTTCATAGAACAATGGACTGAAACCGGAGAGAGTGTCGAGCGCGCCAGGCGGCAGACTAGCCGGTCGTTTACACAACGGATTCTTCTCTTTCAACGCTCATATCTCAGTCAATTTTGTTCGGATCGACTTGAAATTTTCAGGCCATATTCTCAGATACTTATACTTCAAAAAAATGCAATAAAAAAAAATCGATTTTTTCAAAGTCGCAAGTGGGGGTAACCCGTTAAACGAGTACTTGTCTGAGTCAAAAAGAAACGATAAAAGACCGATAGTCTGGACGGAAAGATCAGAGCAAGCTTTTCAAGAGTGCAAGGACAGTCTCGCGCAATCTACTTTACTGGCACATCCGGCAGAAAACGCTCCACTCACGCTTACATGCGATGCCTCCGATTCAGCAATTGGCGCAGTTTTTGAATAGCAAGAAAACGAGGACTGGCGACCGCTGGGATTCTTTTCAAGAAAGCTCAGTAAACCAGAGACACGGTACAGTACGTACGATCGAGAATTGACCACAATTTACAGCGGAGTGGTTTATTACAAACACATGCTCGAGGGACGAGATTTCATTTTCAAGACAGATCATAAACCTCTCACCTTTGCGTTCTCGCAACGTCCAGAGAAAGCTTCACCTCGTCAGTTACGACATCTCGATTTAATTGCACAATATTCGACACAAATCGTGTATATTCCTGATTCAGAAAACGTAATAGCCGACGCATTCTCTCGTCTTAACGAAGTTTCGATGCCCGTAGTTGTCACGACTCACGAGCTACAAGTGGAGCAAGAGAAAGACGAGGAATTGGAACAACTGTTGAATTCACCAACATCGTTGAATCTAAAAAAACTCGATTTGACGGACAAAGAATCGTTGTATTGCGATACGTCAACTGGAAACCTGCGACCTTTCGTTCCGAGGACTCTACGAAAACGAATTTTCTACGTCGTGCACGGCTTATCGCACCCAAGCGGAAGAACTACCGGCAAGTTAATAAAAGAAAAATTTATTTGGCCTGGTATGCGGAAAGACATTTTACAGTGGGCTCGCACGTGTATTCCATGTCAAAAATCAAAAGTGCAACGCCACACCAGAAACGCTCTCGGAAAATTTGAAATGCCAGACAACCGTTTCGACCACGTGCATTTAGACATCGTAGGACCTCTACCACCATCACAAGGGTTCCGGTACATCCTCACAATGATTGACAGATTTTCGCGTTGGCCTGAGGCGGTTCCACTCCGCGAGATTTCAGCCGATACGGTAGCAACAGCGTTTTATACGCATTGGGTCTCACGTTTCGGCACACCTCGTACTATGACTAGCGATCAGGGCTCGCAATTTGAAGCATCGTTATTCCGGGCTCTCGCGTCTCTCATCGGAGCTTACAAAACTAGAACCACAGCCTATCACCCAGCTGCTAACGGACTAATCGAGCGCTGGCACCGGTCGTTAAAAGCATCTATTATGTGTCACGGTTCTTCCAACTGGGTCGAAGTACTTCCGACGGTCCTTCTTGGACTTCGAACGTGTTTTAAAGAAGACTTGAAAGCTTCAGCAGCAGAACTCGTCTACGGCACCTCATTAAGGGTCCCAGGAGTTTTTCACGAACCAGGAAATGCCCAGCAACCCGCAAATTTTTGTGGAAAAATTCAGAGAACACATGCAAAAACTGCGTGCAACGCCGACTGCGCATCATTTAAAAAAAAGTCTCTTCGTTCATCAAGACCTGTACACGTGTTCTCATGTCTTTTTACGCGAAGACGCCGTTCGAAAACCACTCGAACCTCCGTATTCAGGGCCTTACGAGATGATCAACAGAATCAACGATTATATTTTCACGATCAAAGTAAGAAACAGGAACGTAAATGTCTCGACTGAGCGCTTAAAACCTGCTTATATTATCAGCAGTGAAGCGAACGCCAGTCTCGACACACTGGAAGGAGTACCAACTGCACCCAAAAAAACGTTAAAAACGTATCCGGGGAAAAAAGCTGTCAGATTTGTAACGCCTCCGCTCGGGGGGGAGTACTGTGGGGACACAGGCTCACACAAGTCGATAAACGCGATCGCACCGTCACCGCGTTGTCGAGAGCTTCCAGAGTTCGCCACCTGGAGTGGACCACCGACTTTCGCCGCCACAGCTATGGAGAGTTGGTGAATGGAATTTGGCGGTGAACGAGCGAACGTTTTCATCATCTTTTGCATTGTTTTTCTTACGCACTTATTATCTTATTGTTAATAAATAATCTAGTTAATATAGTGCGTGGAGTTATAGTTTATTCTAAGTAGTACCCAAACACTACAAAGGATCTATTTTTATTTGAGAGAGGTACAGGGATTGAGGAGTTTATTGAGTCATGGATTGCCTGCGTTATGTTGGAATACTGCGTTAGAGGGGAGGGATTGTTGAGTGTGGGCGCAACAGTGCCTAAGGATTTTTTTAATTCTTCCCAGTCAATTTTTTTAACGGGGTAACGGTGAGTGGAGAAGTTAAATGTTGTGTGCGATATGCCAAGAGTAATCGTAATTGGGAAGTGGTCGCTAAGGAGCGAATCAGTTTCAACTCGCCATTTACTGACTGGAATGATGTGAGAAGAGACTAGAGACAGGTCCAGGGCGGATGAATTGTGTGTTGGATTGTTCGGATTGGTAGTGTGAGAACCATCGTTAAGTAGTGAAAAGTTGAAGTCGATGAGGGTGTCGGATAGAGAAATTCCTGAGGAGCAATTGCTTTCACAGCCCCAGGACAAGTGATGACAGTTGAAATCCCCACCTATAAAGACGTTCTTTAGTGTAGATAGGCTATCAAACAGACGACGCCATTCAACGGCCCGTATAATGAAAGATGGGGATCTATAGAGAGATATAATGGTTAGTGGACCACGAGAAGTAAATATTGAGATGGCGAGAGTTTCCAGCCGGTTAGGAGCGTGATAGATAGAAGTAACTTCTTTGAAGGCGATGTCCGGCTTTAGGCAAATGGCGAGACGACCGCCTTTTTTATCAGCGCGATTTTTCGTGATCATGTTGAAGCCATGAAGTCTAGGTATCGATGATTGTGCAAGCCAAGTTTCACAAAGAATTATAACATCGTATGAATGGGCGATGTTCTGTAGGAGACCTGTTTTATTGTGAAAACTGCGACAGTTCCACTGTAACATTTTGAGTTTTTTATTCAGAGCCATTATCAAAGAGATTGGTATTGGCTTGTAGAGTGTTGAGAGAATCTACGAGAGGGTTTATTTTCTCCGTGAGGCCTAATGAGTTTAAAGCTGGGATTAACTGTTGTGTGATGAGCTGCAATAGAAATGGGATTCTGCTGCAATAGAAATTCATGTTGAGGTTGATAGGGTTAGATGGATAGGTATTTATTGAATCATAGGAGAAGGCTGACCGGGATGATGATGTCGAGGGGCGAGAGGGGTTGCAGCTGGTACCGTGGCTGAGGGCGGCCCCATTCGGAAGAGAAGATCGAGAACGACCGTGAGGAGAAATGAGCATCTGCTCGTGCGCCGCCCGCGTGGCGTGGATATAGTTGGACGAAGAGGGAATTGGTGATTTCGTAGGTTAACGGGAGTTTTGTTTTGGGTATTTTCTTTGGAGTGGGGTTTGTGATTGTGGAGCTTGGTACGAAGAGTGGACCGCGTTTTGATATTGTTGGAGTTGAGGATTCTTCGATTGTACAGGTTGGTGTAGGGGGGAGGTTGAAGCGGAAGCGGCTTGGCTGTATAAGGCAGTTGGTTGCTGGAGAGACGGAGAGGATGCTGCATTAGAATAGTTAACCCTGAGAGGAGGGAACTGAGCAGTTGATCTGTTGATGGTTACGTTTGGATAAGGCGACGTTCCTTCCAATAATTTTCTCGTTTCTGCAGGAGAAATGTTTTCTGCGGCTGCTGTAGCTTTGACAGATTTCTCAAAAAGGAATAGACGGCATTTTCTGTCAGTTGCCATATGAGGGTCCTTACAATTCGCGCAGCGAGGAGGGCAGTCCTTGTTGGGGCAGTCCACCCCGGGGGCGTGCTTGAGGTCGCCGCATCTGATGCACTTCGCTCGACTTTTGCATTCGCTTGCTACATGGTTGAACCTAAAGCAATTGAAACATATTTTAACAGGCGAGAGCCAGGCATCGACGGGGTGACGAACTTGAAATAAGGAAACATGGTCAGGTCTAATTCGATCTTCAAATTTCAGGTAGAAAGTTTAAGTTGGGATAAGTTTAGTCTCGCCGTCGACTGTGGTTTTCCGATTTTGACAACGAGCGTCGAGAACTCTCGCTGGAGAAACTATCTGACTAATCAACTCTTCCTTAGTTATGTCCAGGGGAACGCCTTCTATAAGTCCTTCACAGGTTATGAACGAGTCAGGAATGAAGGCTAAGAGGTTCTCAGCTTTCAAAATAGGATGTTGAAGCAAAGAGTTTGCGGTTTGAGCGGTGGTGAAGTCAATCGAGCATTGATGTTTACCTGAAGAAAATATGTGATTTACCTGATTTTTCGTGAATTTCGAAAGAATAATTCTCCCTATTTTCGATGCGTTTAGTCGAGGAGTTTCCGAGTAAATTGTAGAAGGCTGAATTAAAACGATGAAAGGACCTGAACTGTTATTCGTGTAGCGGTTCTTGAAGAGGCGTTCTGGCAATCTATTCGAGTTCGGGTCGTCGTTTGTTACCTGGGTATACAGCGCTTGGGACCGTAAGGAAGCTTCTTCTGTAGCGGGATTTTTATCCGTCCGTGATTTTGTGTTTTTCAAGGAAGAGTCATCTCCGATATCGTCGGTCATTTCTCCTTTACGCTTGCGAGCGTCTTTGGGGCCAAAAGATTCATTTAAAAGATCTTTTAATTGCTGTGAGTAGTCAGCGTTCATGTCGAAATCGGATTCCTTCTCCAGAGAATTCTCTTGAGGAGGGCCCGACATCGGTGGTTGCGGATTTTCAGCCATATCGCACCCCGAGGGGGGACAGGCCTGCGTTAATAGAAAAGACGATTAGGTTTTAGGTTAGGAAGGATTGTAAACGGAAAAAGCACTGGATTAATTTCATAGAAGTAGTCAATTAAATAATGTTATTCAACAGTTCAAAGTGAGGAACATGCGTTCACTAACCACTTTTTTCGCTACTGATGTTTTTTAGTAATTATGGAAAAAGAAACTTCGACGGAAATGATACGTGTGCTAATCTCTATGTTCGCGCGCGTTTTTTTCTCAAAACATCAAACAGCGTGAAAATGTGAGATCCCTAGACCGCAAATACCTAGTGATCTCGCTTGTTCATTTAGGAGATCCATAATAGGGTGAGAATATTCACGTGACATGAAAATGCGAGAAGTGAGCATGCTCACCCGAGAACCACCGCTGTAGCTGATTTCAGATGCACTGCGCACATACACTGCGCACATCCACTGCGCACATGCATTACGCATACCGGAAGTGCTCGGATCCTAGCGTAAATCACGCACTGAATAATTATTTAAAATCAATTAAAATATTAACACTCAAACGGGGGAGAGCGGTTGGTCTAGTGGATCAGGGCTCGGGCTCGCACGCCGTGGGTCCCGGGTTCGAATCCCGACCAAAACACCAATGAAAAATTGAGATTTTTTTCACGTGTTTTCACTGTAATCCCGGGTGGTTTGGACTCCACTTTTATAAAAATCATGTCCAGACCTAGCTGTGATGCCAGAGGCGCTTAAGAAAGGTACCTCCTCAGCTGTAATGCAATGAAGCTAGCCAGTACACGGCTAGGGGGCCCACCATTCGCACGATGAGAACCGTCCACGGGAGGCACCCGGAGCCGTGCACCGACCGCTCAGGCATCACAGCGAGGTCTGGACATGATTTTTATAAAAGTGGAGTCCAAACCACCCAGGATTACAGTGAAAACACGTGAAAAAATCTCAATTTTTCATTGGTGTTTTGGTCGGGATTCGAACCCGGGACCCACGGCGTGCGAGCCCGAGCCCTTATCCACTAGACCAACCGCTCTCCCCCGTTTGAGAGTTAATATTTTAATTGATTTTAAATAATTATTCAGTGCGTGATTTACCCTAGGATCCGAGTACTTCCGGTATGCGCAGTGCATGTGCGCAGTATATGTGCGCAGTGTATGTGCGCAGTGTATATGCGCAGTGCATCTGAAATCAGCTACAGCGGCGCTGGACCTGTCGTTGACAAACGATCAATTAATAAATAAACAAAGTGTCAGCGAATGCTTCGGAATGCAGTTTCAATTAATGATTTGCGCGTGGACTGTAATATGTGCTGTTATATTGTTTTTATTAACGAGAAAATATTAGCTAGAAAATTCGCAACGGGGAAAAGCGACATTCGAGAGTGTAGTTTCTACTGGTCGGTGAATTGATTGTTTATATTTTTTGAGCCAAAGCTCGAGGCTTTGAATTAAACGATTAATCTAGAGACGCGGCAGCGTCTTGACGCCAAGTATTAAAAAGAAAGGCAAGACGTGCAGTGTATCTTTACTCGAGATTGGGCGATTTCCCCTCATTTTTGAACTTTACATCGTCGCCATTGGAAGAACGTTCGACTTATCAAAAAAATGAAACTTCCGCAATATAATGTGGTCAATGCCCTTCCGATGGTAATTTTTTTTTTTGCTGCGACCCGCGGAAATACGCGAACTGGGAACCGTGTCGAACGGTGTCGCGAATTTATTTCGAAAATTTTCTTCCACAATATATATATGTCTACTTTCCGATCCCCCTCCATGTGAGCAGAATGTCTCCCTATCCGCAATACAGTACAATAAGATGCAACATTACATAGACACATATACTATTCAAACCCGGGCAAGGGGGGTCGCAGGGGGCGAAGCCCCCCGCGGGGGTCCGGGGGCGGAGCCCCCCGCGGGGGTCCGGGGGCGGAGCCCCCGGCAGGGAGGAGGGGGCGGAGCTCCCCGAGGGAAGCAATTACAACTTTTTAAGTTTTTAAACTAAACACATATACACACAACACAAAACACAAATACACAACACAGGCACACAAACACGGAAAAAGCCACATTGACATAAAAAATACACAAATGCATAGGCACAAATACAGACACAGATACATACACTCAAATACAAACCTACTCAATTAGGCACAAATACAGACGCACTCACACACGTACAGCTACAGACACAGTCACACGTTCACAGGTACAGGCTCACAGCTACAGACACACTCGCAGACGGATACAGAACCGGCCACACAGCAACAGACGCACTCGCACACTCGCTCTCTCTCTCTCTCTCTCTCTCTCTCTCTCTCTCTCTCAAATCAGCTGAATGCTTTTTTTGCTTCGATTTCTAATATCACCCAACCTTGTGACCGGTCGTTATTTCTTAGGGAGGTGGAAGCGATTCAGCTTGATCGCCCTGAGTTTGTGTTCATGGACACTACTCCGGAGATTGTGAATGCTCTAATTATGGCAACAAAACCTGGTCTAGGTGAGGGCCCTGATGGGCTGTCATTGTATGCCCTTCATAAGGCAGTGCCGGTATTATCAACGACACTAGCTGTTCTTTTTAACAACAGCTTCAGACTATCATTTTTTCCCACTTCCTGGAAACGTGCTTTTATCAGACCACTGCTAAAAGTAAACCCGCCTCGTACGGAATCTGACTGTCGGCCAGTTGCTAATCTTTGTGAGCTCTCCAAAATTATTGAAAGAATAGCTCTTAAACAAATTATGGCGTATCTTTTGACTCATGGGTTGTTGAGTGATTGGCAATCGGGATACCGTGAGGGTTTTAGTACTCAAACAGCTTTGTTGAGAATTTGTGATGATGTTCGGCGAGCGGTTGATAATCGTGAACTGACGATATTGGTATTGTTCGACTTTAGTAAAGCTTTTGATACAGTTTCGCATATCAAGCTGCTTGTCAAACTTCGGAAGCTTGGCTGTGCTGTTAGTGCTCTCGAATGGATTTTTTCCTACCTGACTGATAGATCTCAGGCTGTGTTGGATAACATTGCGGGCTGCTCCGGCTGGTTATCCACAACTTCGGGGGTTCCGCAGGGATCTGTGCTTGGTCCTTTGCTTTTCTCATTGTTCATCAATGACATTGGTGACAATCTACTTTACTCAAAGCACATGATCTTTGCGGATGATACCCAAATTTATCTCAGTTGCCCTCCTTCGGATTTGGATGCAGGTTTGTGGAAAATTGCTCATGATGTGGGAGTTATAGCTCAGTATGCCAAAGATAATGGTCTTAAGTTGAATCTAGCCAAAACTAAAATTCTCATCCAGGGCAGTGCGGTCTATATTAATCAGTTAGATCTGTCTCTGTTGCCGCCTATTGTTATCGACAATGTATCTCTTCCCTATGTCTCCGAAGCGAAGAACTTAGGAGTCATTATGGCGTCGAATTTGTCCTGGCATAAACATATTGGGCAGTTGCTTCAAAAAGGTAACTTTGCTCTCTTTAAGTTGAAGTTTCATGGTAAATCGTTATCTCAGCAGCTCAAAACCTTGCTTATTACTTCTGTTGTCTTTCCAATTTTGGACTATTACAGTTTGGTCTATGGTGATTTAACCGATGAACTGAATTTGAAGTTACAAAGATTTATAAATTCGTGCATTCGTTTCATCTTCAATTTGAGGAGAGATGCGCATATGACACCGTATCGTAGGCGTCTTGGTTGGCTCTCTGTAGCGTCGAGGCGACTCTACTTTTTGGGCATCATGATTTTTAAGATTGTTCACAATAAGGCACCTGCTTACTTGTTGGAAATCTGCCCACGCGCCTTGCCGTCACAACGTCCAGGTCGGGGTAATCGTAATGACCAGGTTTTCCATATTCCCGTGCATCGGACGGCGACGTATCGGAATTCTTTTCATTTGCGAGCTGTTTATTTTTGGCATTCACTTCCACTTGTGATTTCGTCCATTGGCTCATTGCCAGTTTTTAAAGCCAAACTTTTTGAATATTTGTTTCCGCTGGAGGGGCTATGAGGTTATGGTGATAGCGGGAGGAATGGCTTCAGTTTTTATATGCTTGGCTTTAGCATTAGTCTTAGTTTTTTTGGCTTGGTTTTGTACGAGGCTATTCTGTAATTACCCCTCTAATCAATTTGGTAATCAACTCGGTAATTAACCTCGGAGTCAATAATTTATTTATCCTATATTGTTATTTGGGTACTAGACTTTAGTATCTGTGTGACCTATTTTGCTTTTTGCTTATTGCTAAGCTTCCGAGCGTGCGGTTTTCTTTCTTCTTTTCTGGTCATTATCAATATTATTTCGTCATTATTTTCTTCCTTGCGGTCAGTTATTGTATTTTTATTTTGGCGTTTGGTGT